>CM038643.1:26881631-27086631 GCA_021554675.1 Leuciscus idus | reverse complement strand
TTGTCTCTGATTGTCTCTGAAAGCATTTTTGCTTAAAAAAAAAAAAAAAAAAAAAAAAAAGTTGTTCAAGAGTTTAATCAAAATGCCTAAAATTGTCTCTGATTGTGTCTGAAAGCATTTTTGGTTAAAAAAAATTAAAATAAAAAAATAAATAAAAAAGAGTTGTTCAAGAGTTTAATCAAAATGCCTAAAATTGTCTCTGATTGTCTCTGAAAGCATTTGGCAGCAGATTTCGCTTACGGCCATACCACTTTGAGAACGCCCGATCTTGTCTGATCTCGGAAGCTAAGCAGATTTGGGCCTGGTTAGTACTTGGCAGACTGATTGTCTCTGAAAGCATTTTTGGTTTAAAAAAAAAAAAAAAAAAGAGTCTAAGAGTTTGTTAAAAATGCCTAAAATTGTCTCTGATTGTCTCTGAAAGCATTTTTGGTTAAAAAAAAAAAAAAAAAAAAAAAAGTTGTTCAAGAGTTTAATCAAAATGCCTAAAATTGTCTCTGATTGTCTCTGAAAGCATTTTTGGTTAAAAAAAAAAAAAAAAAAAAAAAAGAGTTGTTCAAGAGTTTAATCAAAATGCCTAAAATTGTCTCTGATTGTCTCTGAAAGCATTTTTGGTTAAAAAAAAACAAAAAAAACAAAAGAAATCGTAATATATTTCTTGACATGCGCCACGAATATACAGAGTTTCACAATGTTTGTGCATGATAACATTCTCCTACATTGGTTCTATTATTCTATAGTTTTAAACAGCAGACTTAATATTTAGTATATGAACCGTTGTTCTGTGCTCTTATATTTATCACACAGTTAAAATACCCAAAACCAGTCGTCTGTGGATGAGAGTCTGAAACGAGGACTGGTGGGACGCTGTCCAGGTGAAAAAGATGTAGCAGATGAAAATGTATTAAAAATATTATTGAAATTCAAATAGTATATTTATAATACATTTGTATTCCCAACATGCTTATTTGAAGTGCATTAAAATATATATTGAATTGAATTTTAATATATTTCTAAAAAGTACACTACAAGTACATTGGTAATAAATATGCTCAGTTACACTTTTAAGAAATATGCTAAACACAAGCATACTTTTAGGAAAGTTTTAGATATTTATGTATTTATCATTTTAATAATTTGAAAACACGTTTTACATTTACAGTGTACCAACTTACAATGTATTATAGACATTTGTCAACTATTATTAAGCATTGGGGAAACTGGCTTACTTGTGATGAGTGATGAGAAAAAAGATGGCGGCAGGCAGGTGCAGTGGGTTTGGTGTGCTAGTTGCATTTCTGCTTTATGTGTTTATTTTAACACTATCAGCTCCAAAGTTTGGAGAACGAGTATGGCACTTGAATCAAAATGGATATAGTAACCTGGTGGAGGCAAATGTTTCCCTCAAGTTTGGGGGAAAGCATTTTGGCTTCGGAAAGACCATTGTGGCTACTACATTCGTGTTTCCTGGCCTCATGAGCTCATTCAAAAAAAGACTCAAAAAACAGCCTGAGCGCAGTTCGCAAGGCGAAACGCTGATCATTATCCTGTGTCTCCTATTATCGGGAGACGTTCATCAATGCCCAGGCCCTATCTCCAATAGCGTCGATTCGGACAAAATGACGGGCCGCGGCGACGCTGTGTGCGCCCACCCGGCTGGATCCAACGCTGCGAGTGTCTCCGAGCATTTTCACCTGGATTTACCTAGCCAATCGGGACATGGAGATTTGTGTTTTGGGTGCACTAGGCAGGATATGCGTACAACGGAAAGTGCACTACACGAGGATAAACGGTGCGAAGGAGCGATGAATGATCAGCCTGGCTTTGAGTCGGATCAGCTGGGATACAGACGAGATGCCGAGGGAGAGCGAAGTGGAGCTGTGGGGAGCACGCGGCGGAGGAACGCCACAGAACGGATCAATCTACGACAAAAGAGAAGTAATCTACCTCACTTAAAACCACAGGCACGGAGGTATGACTTGACACTCTTTCATACACTCAACCACGCTAAAGTTATCTGGGACGCGAAATCGAAACCTAGAGGTCTGCTGGGGGGACATTTAAATGTTAGGAGTATTTCCTCTAAAACCGACCAGGTGGAAAAACTGCTTACTGACTCGAACTTGGACTTTATTTGTTTATCGGAGACCTGGTTAACAAAGATATCTCCTCAGGCAGCCTACTGCATTCCAGGCTACAGCATATTTAGAAGGGATAGGCCTACTGGAAGAGGTGGTGGACTGCTTGTATATGTTAAAGAGCATTTACAATGCCATCAGATAAATGTGCAAGATAAATTTGATACAGAGATTGAATGTATTGCTTTAACTATAAATGTGTCACCTCAGATGTCATTCATTTTAGCTGGTTTTTATAGACCACCTTCTGCAGATGCTAAATTTTATACATCATTTAAGGAGATTTTAAAACAATTAAATACTCTTGGTAAAGAAGTAATTGTACTAGGGGATTTCAATGTAAATTGGATTGATAAAAACAGTAGGAAAAGGTTAAAGGAAATAGTAGGTCTTTATAATTTTGAACAGCTAATAAAAGGACCGACAAGGATAACCAAAACATCTAAAACACAAATCGACCTGGTCTTTTCAAATAAATCTGACAGAATAATAAAATCTTTTAATTTTATCACAGGTATGTCAGATCATAATTTAGTTCTTATAGCAAGGAAATTAAACAAAAATAGATTTACATTTAGAACAAATAAGAAAGAGGTCTTTTATAAAATACCCAATAAAGATTTGGCACATTTTGACCAAGAGTTGGAGAAGGTAGACTGGAATATTTTGAACTCTAATGATGAAATAGGCTCATTTTGTGGGAGCTTTTTAGATCTAATAAATAACGTTAAGGTGAAATTTATTAAAAAGTGTGTTAATTTGAACAAAAAGGCACATTTACCCTGGTTGACAGTAGATATTTGGGAATTGATGAGGAGAAGAGATTTTCTGCTTAAAAAGGCTTTAAAATCGAACATTGAAAATGATATGCGTCTATTTAAGGATTATCGGAATAAAGTAGTGAAAGAACTAAGGACCTCGAAAGCAAACTTTTTTATTGATTTGATAACAAATGCTAAAGGAAACAATCACTTAGTCTGGAAGCACATTAATACTATTTCTCGGAAAAAAAGGTCTCAAAAATGTTATGAAATTAAAATAAACAATGCTTTAACGCAAGAAGAATCAAAGGTAGCTAGTGCTTTTAACAGTTTTTTTAAAGATTCTGTTAATGATTTGGTTGTTGTATTTGGTAACAGAACAAGGGAAATTAGATATGTAGATTCAACTAAACCAGTGTTTCACTTAAGTGAGGTCTCGGAGCAAGAAGTCCTTAAAATTTTACAAGGACTTAAAATTTCAAAGTCACAGGATGGTTATGGTTTAGATTCGTGTATGATTAGAAGGAATGCTGCTACCCTCTGTCGCCCTACTAAGCTAATCAATCGATCCATCAGAGAAGCGGTCTTCCCCGATTGTCTAAAAAAGGCAGTGGTTACACCTTTATATAAGGGAGGAGATAAAGCTGAGCTGGCCAACTATAGACCAGTGAGTATCCTACCTGTAATATCGAAGGTAGTCGAGAAAGCAGTGGCCATGCAACTGATGGATCATTTGAATTATGGAGAGCACCCCCTGAATCCACTTCAGTTCGGTTTCAGAAAACACCATTCGACTGAAACGACACTGTGTTATTTTGTTGAACAACTCAAAGTTATGTTGGATAAAGGGGGGGTGGTGGGTGCCATATTTTTAGATCTGAAAAGAGCATTCGACACGGTAAACCATAACATCCTGTTATCTAAATTGTCCACTCACAATATTTCTGACGAGACATTACAATGGTTTAAATCATATTTAGAGAATAGGAAGCACTGCACAAGAATTAAGAGTACTATGTCTTCTTATTTGGATTGCTCAGTTGGGGTGCCACAAGGCTCCATTTTGGGCCCTCTCTTGTTCAGTGTTTATATAAATGATCTTCCAGCTATTTGTCCTGAAGTTCACGTACAAATGTACGCCGATGACGCTGTGATATACGTCTATGCAAAATCAAGTCACGAAGCAGCAACTGTGCTCCAGGGAGCGATGGAAAAAATTTCAGATTGGATGGTGCAATCATGCTTGACACTAAATTATAGCAAAACTCTCTGCACATTTTTTTCAAAAAGGAATACTTCTCACTCTGCGCCGGAAATTATTGTAAAAGGAACAAGGATTCACGAAGCAGAGTCTGTGAAGTATTTAGGCGTAGTGTTGGACAGGACACTGTCATTCAAAAAGCATGTTTCAAAATTGATAAAAACTGTCAAATTTAATTTATCGCAGTTTAGATATATTCGCCCGCAAATGAGCACAGATGCAGCCAAGCTTTACATGCATGCGATGTTATTGTCACATTTTACATATTGTATTACAAGTTGGTCTCTATCAACCAACTCTTCGTTACAGCCGCTCCAAAGCTTGTGTAACAGGTCAAATATGTGCTTCCACTTGCTACAGTTATTTTCATGTATGGCCCCTTTAATTGCACTCTCCGCCCAGATCTGGTAGAATGATGAACTGGTTCCGGTAGAGTCATTTAGATTCGCGCCAGTCGAGAATGAGAATGGCCGCGGTGAGTGAGTGCTCCATGTGTTAAATATATTTTAGTAATTATATAACCATTTTATGGGCTAATACTGAGTTATACTTGTGTTTAGAAGTATGTTGTATGATTTGGGTTTGTGTCACTGTTATATGTATTGTAATATCAAGTTAATGTTCACTTCCAATAGAATATGCACGAGGGTGATTCCTGAAACTGATCACCGCTGTTCTATATTCATTGTCAACAGGTACAGACCAGTTTCAAATGTGTTATCAATTACTGTTTATTATGTAGTTTATGTAAAAAGAGTCATTTAGATTCGCGCCAGTCGAGAATGAGAATGGCCGCGGTGAAATATGCACAAGGGTGATTCCTGAAACTGATCACCGCTGTTCTATATTCATTGTCAACAGAATAAACTTCTTAAAGTGCGATTTGGTGTCCATCTGATTTCAACACAACACAACGCAGAGACTACACTGTTACAATGGTGCCGTGACCGTGACTCTGGAAGCAGCGTGGTGAATCGTCTGATCGGAGATTTCCGGAGGAGTTCGTGCCGTGGGTGACGAGAGTTTTCGCGCCGGAGCTGTTTGCTGCAATACCGTTTTTGTCCACAAGGTGGAGTGAAGGAACACGTTTCACTGCAGAGAGGAACAAAGTTCTGGTATTGTGGTATCCATTTGAAGGCAACATTTGCTTATTTGACAATAATAGCCGTTGAAGATTGACCCTTTGAAGGATTTTTTTTTTTTTTTTTTTTTACGTAAGAATTTTTTTTTTTTTTTTTACTGTGGTTTATTGAAAAGTATTATTGGGGAGACTGAAAATCAGCAAATTCATTTTGACTGAACTTTGAGCTCTGAAAATTAGCAAATTCATTTTGACTGAACTTTGAACTCTGAAAATCAGCAAATTCATTTTGACTGAACTTTGAACTCTGAAAATTAGCACATTCATTTTGACTGAACTTCGGACTCTGAATTTTTTTTTTTTTTTTTTTTCTCCTTTTATGAAAGTGCTTTTCTGAAGTTTTGAAACAACACAATTACATATGTTAAAAAAAGGGTAGAATTATTATTATTTTTTTCTTACTTTTGTTTGAGTAATATATAGTTTTTTGTTGTTGTTGTTCATCAAGTGCTACTGTCAATATAGGATATGGATTCAGACAACAGTTTTGGAAGAGGTAGAGGTCTATTCATGTTTTCTCCTATGCCGTCAGTTGGGAGAGGCAGACTTGATTATACTCCTGTCACATCTACTCCAATGTCTGCCTTAGAGGCTGTGCAAGATGTAGATGTCAATTCAAGTCCTCCACCCCCCCAGTTCAGTGAAGGTGGACTGAAACAACCCAGCTTGAGAGGGGATGAGTCGATGGAATTAATAGTGGGGATGGTAGAGCGAATGGGACGCTCTATTGGGGAGAGCATTGCTTCCTGTTTAGAGTCTAAAGTGTGCAGTTCAAGTAGTGCAGACTCATCCGTTTTGAGCAGAGTTCTAAAATCTGAAATTAAGGAACCTGTTTGTTTTAGGGGTGATCGGGCTGAGCCGTACACTATACATGAGTGGGAAGCCATAGTGCTCTCATATTTGCGCAAAATAGGGACGCCAATCGAAGAACAAGCTGATGAAGTCCTAAGTAGGCTTTTGGGGCGGGCTCGTGAAGTTGTGAGGGTGGGCTTGCGTAGTAACCCTTCCATTGATTTGTGCAAAGGCCCGAGTCCTATTTTTGATTTGTTGAAACAACATTTCAGTGACACAGCTTTTTCTAGCATGCCATTAGCTGATTTTTATGGCACACTTCCACACGCTGGTGAGGATCCCTTTGACTATTGGCTGAGGCTGAATAGGGCCATGGATATGGCTGAGGACTGTCTAAAGAGACAGGACAAGAAGATTGACAATCTATCCAATGAGCTCACTGTAATGTTTATCAGACATTGTCCTGACCCTGAGCTTTCCCTTATATTCAAATGCAGACCTTTGGAGCAATGGACGGCGGCTGATGTTCATGCACGTTTGGAGGAGTATGGAAGAGAGAGACGATGTGGCTCTGTTTCTAGAGCGCCCCCAGCCATTTCTCTTTTGAAACAGGAAGTTGCTGTCCAGCCTCCTGAAACAAAGGTTAGCAAAGCTGTTAAACCTGAGTCTGTTTTATGTCAAACTCAGCCTACAGAACCTGTTGAACCAATGGAGCGAATTTTAGCAATGTTGGAACGTGTCTTGGAGCATGGGCAATCAAGTCGTCAGGCTGGCACAGAGCGGCATGCTTTTAAGTCACAGAGAAACAGAATGAGGCCTACTCTACCATGTGAGGTGTGCGGAGATGTTGGCCACACCACCCATTTTCACTGCAGAGCAAATCATCTGTGTTTTCTTTGTTACAAATCAGGTCATGCACGTGCAGAGTGTCCTAAAGCCAAAGCCTTCACTGCTAGTGTGATGCCTGAGAAAGATGCTGTTCCACATACGGGAAATGACTAGGCCTGCATGTGGAGGGGGTGAGTGCAAGGCCTAATGATGACCCCCGATCATTGTTGGATTACGATCAGGAATCTGTATATAAAAGTGTTTGCGAAGAGTATAGTTCTCAATGTACAGTTGTCTTTCAAAATACTCAGAAACTTCAGCCATATGATGATCTCTTCTACACCTCAGTGATTATTGGTGGAAAGGTAGAGGCAAAAGCAATGCTTGACACTGGATCAATGGCTTGCACCATGAGCTCCAAGATCTTACCTCAGTTGCTGAGTACTGGTGTGTTGTCGAACCTTTCACTAGCCCCGACAGATGTTGTTTTGGTTGGATGTGGAGGCACCAGAACTAACCCATCAGGAGTGTGCGAGCTGGATATGAATGTGTACGGCTGTCATGTCACTGTTCCAACTTTGGTAGTCAAAGGCCAGGGTGATGATCTTATCCTAGGCAGTAATCTCTTGAAACATTTGATTCTTCAGCTGAGAGGTTCTTCAGAGTTATTAATAAGTGCGTCTGAACATGAGTGTGATATCAATGAGCAAAGCAAGTTACTTGATCTACTAGCCAATGTGGAGAAGTGGAGAAATGGTCCTGTCCCTGACCTAGTGGGAACAGTAAAGATCAAAAAGGCAGTGTCACTTGAACCCATGACTGAAAACTTAGTTTGGGCCAAACTACAAAGCACCCATGACATCTCAGCTGGCAGCGCTGTCATTTTGGAGCCCAGTAGAGTTAAATCAAGGCCAAGGACAGTGCTGGTCGGGAAAACCGTAGCGTTGATGCGTGAAGATGGATGGGTTCCGCTTAAAGTGATAAACCCTTCAGAGAAAGCAGTGACTTTGAAAAGGAATTCTACGCTTGCTGATGCTTTTCCTTGCATGGCCTTGCAGGATTTTGACTGCTCTGAGTTTTCTGATGGTTCCTCACTTGATTTAGAGCAAAAAGTTCAGAGAACAGCTGATGTTTTGACTGACAGTCAGGATGAGATGAGTGTAACAGATGCTCTGTGTTTACCAGTCAAATCTGGACCTAACAACTCCTGTTCTGCTGATGACACTGCAGTCTTACACAACTTGGGCTTAGCTGACTTGGATGTGGAGTCTTGTGATGTGTCTGCAGACTGCAAAGCAAAACTGGTGAAGCTTATCTCTCAGTATCATTCTATCTTTTCCAGACACAAGTTGGACTGTGGAAAAGCAACAGGCTTTGTTCATCGTATCCGCCTGAGTGACGACAAGCCCTTTCGGTTGCCGTATCGACGCCTTGCTCCGAATCAATATGACAAACTTCGGCAAGCTTTGAATGAGATGGAAGAACGTGAGATCATACAAAAATCTAGTAGCGAGTTTGCATCACCTCTTGTCCTAGTCTGGAAAAAGTCAGGAGATTTGAGAATATGCACAGATTTTCGTTGGATTAATGCTCGCACAATCAAAGACGCGCATCCCCTTCCCCATCAAGCAGACGCTCTTGCCGCGTTGGGTGGAAATGCCTATTTTTCAACCATGGACCTCACATCTGGCTACTATAATGTAGAAGTTCATGAAGATGACCGGAAATACACAGCATTTACATCACCTTTTGGGTTATACGAATATAATCGTTTACCGCAGGGACTGTGTAATAGTCCGGCCACTTTCATGCGGATGATGTTGACTATATTCGGGGATCAGAATTTCAACAGTCTATTATGTTATCTGGATGACGTCCTGGTATTTGCACCCACCGAAGAGCTGGCGCTGGAGCGCTTGGAAATGGTGTTTAAGCGTCTCAAGACTCACAATCTCAAGCTTGCTCCGAAGAAATGTCACCTCTTGAGGAGTTCGGTAACATTTTTGGGTCACATCATCAGTGCGGATGGTATTGCTACTGATCCAGAAAAAGTCACAGCCATTGCTTCTGTCACTAAGGATGATCTCATGGTTGAGGGTACCAATGTCCCCTGCCAGCAGAAAATAAGGTCTTTTCTAGGTATGGTAGTGTTTTACCAGCAATTTATTGAAGACTGTTCAGCCATTGCCAAACCATTGTTCAGTCTTACCGCTGGAAGAAAGGCTCCTCGTGGAAGATGGAAGCGTCAAATGTGTCAGAGAGAGTTGTCTGCTTCGGATTGGACTGAGGAATGCAGTCGAGCGTTTCACAAATTAAGGCGGGCTTTGCTAGATCAAGTCTTGTTGGCTCATCCAAATTTCAATGAGCCCTTCCTACTCTCAGTGGATGCTTCTAGTAATGGGCTTGGAGCTGTATTGTCACAGGTTCCTAGCAATGGGACGACAGCCAGGCCAATTGCTTTTGCGAGCAAGTCGCTTACCTATGCTCAGTCGAGATATCCTGCACATAGGTTAGAATTTTATGCCATGAAATGGGCAATTTGTGACAAATTCCATCATTGGCTCAGGGGTCAGAAATTTACTGTTTGGACAGATAACAACCCATTAACTTATATTCTGTCCAAAGCAAAATTGGATGCTTGTGAACACAGATGGGTTGCTAAACTAGCACCTTACCAGTTTGATATTAAGTATATTCCTGGTCCAAAAAACGTAGTTGCTGACGCTCTGAGTCGAGAGCCCTTTGTGCACCCTAGTGTACTCCATCGTCTGACGAGAGTTCCTTATGATAAATTGCTGGCAGAAGCTGCTGCTGTGCGCACAGGCTGTGTCCAAGATGTCTTCCGTTGGTCTACTCACCCCCTTGACAGTTCTTCCAACACTGGAGGAGTGGCCATTGCCTGTCATACAGCTAAAGTTTCCTTACCTGGTACAATGTCAAAGCAGGAAGTGGAAGCTGTTCTGCACTCATGCAGGCATAATGATATCTCCAAGTCACATGCCTTGTTGCTGCCTCACCTTCCACAAGCGATAATGCCATCAGAATCACCGGATGTTGATGTGCTGTCCCATGAATATCTAATGAAGAGACAACAGGATGATAATGTTGTAAAAAGGGTGATTTGCTTTGTCGAGAGAGGACGGAGGCCAAATAGGAGGGAACGAATGAACGAGCCGAAGGCTGTATTGAGGTTTATGAAACACTGGGGAAACCTGCTGATAAAGAATGGTGTGTTGTACAGGGTGTCAAAGAATAGTGTCACCAAGAGAAAAACCTACCTGTATGTCGTGCCGGATGCAGTGAAAACCATGGTGTTGAAAGGCATTCACGATCAAGCAGGACATCAAGGTCAGCAGCGGACTCTGTATCTTGCTCGGCAAAGGTTCTTTTGGCTTGGCCTAGAGAAGGATGTGAGGGAGTATGTGAAGTGCTGTCGTCGATGTGTGATCAGCAAGACACCAGAACCGGAGGGTCGTGCACCGTTGGAGAACATCATTACAACAGAGCCCCTTGAACTCGTCTGCATAGACTTTTGGTCAGCGGAGGACTCTGCCAACCGGTCCCTGGATGTTCTTGTTGTTACAGATCACTTCACAAAAATGGCTAATGCCTTCTTGTGTCCAAATCAGTCTGCCAAAGCAGTGGCGCATCAACTGTGGCATAACTATTTCTGTGTTTATGGCTTCCCAGGCCGAATTCACTCTGATCGTGGAGCCAACTTTGAGAGTGCCCTGATCGCTGAACTGTTGAATATCGCTGGAGTCCAAAAATCGAGGACAACTCCATATCATCCAATGGGGAATGGAGCTTGTGAGAGGATGAACAGAACGCTGGGCAATATGATACGTGCTCTGCCGGCAAAGACCAAGCACAAATGGCCGCAAGTACTCAAATCTCTGACTTTTGCGTATAATTGCACCATCCACGAGACCACAGGGTATGCTCCTTTCCTGTTGATGTTTGGGAGGATTCCACGGCTGCCCATTGACCTGGTGTTTGGACCTGTTCTAGACAATCCTGATGTTGTAAACTATGACAATTACGTCCAGGCTCTTCGGAGAGATATGAAGGAGGCAATGTGTGTCGCTCAGGCATCTGCCAAGAAACAGCTTAAGAGACATGCTGACTTGTACAATAGGAGAGTCAAGGGAGGACCAATTGATGTTGGTGATAGAGTTTTGCTTGCCAACAAGGGAGCACGTGGAAAACGGAAGCTTGCTGACCTTTGGGAGGATATTGTGTACACTGTTGTTGGTCTTAATGCAGACAGTCATACCTACAGGATTCAGCACAGTGGAACTGGTGTTGTGAAGACTGTACATCGTAACCTTCTAATGCCAGTTAACTTCCTTCCACTTCCTGATGATGACTTGGAAGGTGAGCCATCCGAAAACCACCTGAGTGGCTCAGAGAGTGTTGATTCTGTGGTTGTTGATGTGTCTGAGGATGCTACCAATTACAGAACACGAGAATGGGTATCACAGCTACCTTCTGATGATGCAGACTTGGACAATGTGGAGGAAGCTACAGATGTTTTTGGACCAACACAGGCTGTGGACGTGACTCAGGCTAATGAATTAGACCATAATGTGATTGACAGCTCTAACACTACCCAGCTGAGACCAGAGGGTAATGAGGATGTTGAGAGTATGGACAGGAATGTACCTGAATCCTCTGCAGAGCAAGTTGATAAATCTGCTTCTGTTTCTTTGAGTGTTTCAACGCCTATTGGTGGTCGTTTTGAGGAAAATAATTCGGTGTCAAATATCAGTGTTCATAACTTCCGTGCTGGAAGTTCACTAAGTCGTGTGAGATCCAGGGCTGGTAGATTGTTTAAACCAGTAACGAGATTAATTGAGATAATGAACCAGCAAAAAGTTCTGGGGTAAACATGAGTATGTTGCTTGAGTTTTGTATGTTAACTCATCTTTTTCTTTTCTTCTCTTCTTTCTGGTATACATTTGCGGTATTAGTTAATGCAAATGTTACTGTGATGTTTATATTGATGTATTTTGGTTATTTTAAGAGATTGTGATCTATTAATTTGAGACTGGAGTGACGTCTCGCTGCTGAGCAACTTGTGTGTCCAAATATATGAATTGTCATTGTTTAGCTAACATGTAACGGGCATGTTTTTCTAAGAGTGTCTAGGGGATTGGCCACCCCCTCTTTTCACTTTAATTCCTGTGGGGAATAGTGTCTACACTGAATTTAATTGACAATGTCATGACATTTTGAACACTTTCTACATTTATTTTCTCTCTTCTTAATGTATATGGTTCTTGAGGTTAGGTACCTAATGTAATTTGGGAGTCTGTAATGTGTATATATATATTTTTTTTGGTCATTATTTTGGAGCTATTCTGTGCAGAAGCAAGTGGAATTCAGCAGGGGTGAGTGTAACAGGTCAAATATGTGCTTCCACTTGCTACAGTTATTTTCATGTATGGCCCCTTTAATTGCACTCTCCGCCCAGATCTGGTAGAATGATGAACTGGTTCCGGTAGAGTCATTTAGATTCGCGCCAGTCGAGAATGAGAATGGCCGCGGTGAGTGAGTGCTCCATGTGTTAAATATATTTTAGTAATTATATAACCATTTTATGGGCTAATACTGAGTTATACTTGTGTTTAGAAGTATGTTGTATGATTTGGGTTTGTGTCACTGTTATATGTATTGTAATATCAAGTTAATGTTCACTTCCAATAGAATATGCACGAGGGTGATTCCTGAAACTGATCACCGCTGTTCTATATTCATTGTCAACAGGTACAGACCAGTTTCAAATGTGTTATCAATTACTGTTTATTATGTAGTTTATGTAAAAAGAGTCATTTAGATTCGCGCCAGTCGAGAATGAGAATGGCCGCGGTGAAATATGCACGAGGGTGATTCCTGAAACTGATCACCGCTGTTCTATATTCATTGTCAACAGAATAAACTTCTTAAAGTGCGATTTGGTGTCCATCTGATTTCAACACAACACAACGCAGAGACTACACTGTTACACTTGTACAAACAGGCACTCAAAATTTTAGATAAAAAACATGTTTCATACCACTACTGTAATATTGTGAAGAAATATAAATTGTTAACATTTGAAAACTTCATTTTGTTTTCGAATGTCAGTTTAGTGTATAACATTTTTCATGATTTGGCACCACAGTCACTGAGAATGTTTGTGAAATCGTTTGAAGAGGTAGGACTTAGAACAACGCGAGCCTCCTCCAGAGGAGACTGTTATGTCAACTTTAGGTCCTCTACCTTTGGACAGAATTGCTTCTCTGTGAAAGCTGCAGGGATGTGGAACTCGTTGCCTTTAACTATGCGAGAGATTAGCACCTTGCATCAGTTTAAACTTAACCTGAAGAAGTGGTTGAAAGACGGTCAGATTTGTGATCATTAGTACAAAATTGGTTATTTATGGTATTGTTAAAAATGTAAGAAGGTAAATTTAAAAGGGAACTGTAAATAGTTGTAAATACTGCATGTATTGCAATCGCATGGTTGTTGAGATGATCCTTTTGTATGTGTTTTATCTGTATTTTGTATTGTGAATGGACTCATTAGTGGGAATGCGCATTGTCCACTGTATTAACCTGCTGTCACTTTGTCTCTGTCCAGGGACTACAGATGAAAATTAGCTTGTAGCTATTTCTGGTCTGTGCAACACATTTGTTGTGCAATGTCCCTGTCAAATAAACAAATAAATAAAAAAAAAAAAAAAAAATTGCAATAAGAATACTTAAAATAAATATGATGTTCACTTTTACTTGTCTGTACTTGTAAAAGGCTATCTAAAAGGCTGTTGTCCATTATACATTTGTACTACTGAAATTCCCACAAGGATTTCAACATCATATTATTTGAAATGCATCATTAATACATTTTCCAAAGATGCTTAAAAAAGTTTTTACTTGTTTAAATTCAAACAACACGTGTAACACACGACTAAAGCTGATTGGTTCCAGAGCCGTTGAAGGGCTGTGATTGGTTGTTATGATAATGAGCTCGCACCTCAGAGCTTCTGTGTATCAGATGTGCTGTGTGTGTGTCATCTCTGCGTATGTTACTGGAGTGTGATTAGATTTAGAAGTAAACATTTAAACCGTTAGATTATATAGAGCGATCGTGTCTCTTTAGAGGACTTGGAGGAAACCACACGACTCATATGGATTACGTCTGTTTCACACATAGGCTTCTCCATTTGCAGTGTGTATGCGTCGCAGGAGCAGCACACACTATTGTGTTTCCTCCTCCACGAAGTGCCGTCCATTATGTCGTGTTGTTGAGGATCTACTGTGTAGTTTTCTATTAATTAGTTCCCCATAAAACACTCACCCTTCAGTAGTTCCAGACTATAACTAAAAGCGGTTTGAGTTTTTCTTTGTTCAGTTTGCACACTAAATATGGGTTGGAGCTCTTCATTTTGAACTCTCAAAGTGCACCAGATTTATGAATTTAACATTAAAATGCACAACATTTTCTTCCGGAGGAGGGCATGCCCCCGAACCCCCTGGAGGAGCCGAGGTCACCCACCACAGTTTTACTAGAAATCCTGTGAGAAACACTGGCACTGATATGCCGCTTATAGCTTGTGTTAGGATTCATCACTGTGGAATATAGTTCAATTGTTTTAATAAATGACTATTTAAAAAAAAAAAAATGATTTCCTCTGTTAACTCTCACTCGTTCCTACTAAAATAGGAGTTGGTATATATATTCAAGGGCGTGCAAAAGATGGTTGGTGTTTATGACCATATGTAGTGGGCCGGTCTGGGCCAAAATGCAACCACAAACTATACATCAATTCTACACTCATTATTCAAGTTCATACTTAGATCAAATGAGTAGACTTGATAACATCCAGTGTACTTTTGGACACCACTACAAATGCCTGTGTCCCAAAATAGTGCCTCTATTTAATAGTATACTATAGTGGACTTTGACTTCACACCAACTACATATCAGCACTGTTGCATCTTAAATGCTAAATTAATATAAATAAAATGTCAAAATACATATTCTTGTGTAACATTATTTGAAAAACATTTAGATAATTATATTACATTTAAAATTTTAATACATTTAATACATTTTGTTTTGTCAACCACATAGTTAATAGGCCATTGCCATTTAGAAAGCTGAACCTACAATTACATATAAACTTCATACTTATGCCATATTTGTTTAAGCCATTAATAATCCAACAACAAAGCCCTATACCAATAAATACTGATACATTTAATTTATACACTTATGAAAAATTATTTTATATTGAATTCATTATTTGTATAGTATTTTTAACATACAGAATTGCCGCTGTGCAAAGGTGTACAGTAAGTCAAATATGATGATTATAACTTGATATATGCAAACTACAAATTCATACATTTTAAATTAAATCCTATAGTAATTTTGGTCATCAATTAATTAATTATTTCAATTACTCTAAAATTCTAATATTTTTTATAAAATTACCACTTAAACACTACTGACAGAAAATTACACAAAATAAAGAAGATAAATGCCTGCAGAAATATCTTATTGTGAAACTCTTTAAATAAATTTTATATTAGCCAAACATTCCCTTCTACTATCCACTTAATCTTTAATGTTGCATTATTGTTTAATATACAAATACTACAGTTACTAGCTTAACATACACATGGGTATTTGGACAAAACATGAAACAGAACAAAGGTTGAAACTTTTATTTTCAAAAACAACAATGAACAATTATTTGCAAGTTTAAAATAAATACAAAACAAACAAAAAAGTATACATATTTATATGTATATAATATATTTAAATATCAAATCTAACTATTGATCTTTCTTTATAAAATGTACCAATCATAAATGAACATCCATTTAAACATTAAAACTAAAAACTACAAATACAATTTCACAATTAACTGCAATAATTATAATCTACTACGATTAATTATAAAAACTTAAATTAACGTCACATTATCATTATATTAAACTTCCACAAATTCCTACATATTAAACTTTTATACTATTTTTGTCCCTAAACTACTACCTATCTTTAACAAACTTAACTAACATTTTAACACATTATAACACTAATCTCACTGAATGACACATTTTACTTAATCTCAATTTTCCTAAATATTTACTAGCATTCCAAACTTAAAAAAAAATAATAACTTGCAATATTAACAATTTTTTTTTTTTTTTTTTTTTTTGTGATTGTGATTTTTACACCACCTTTTCTTCCCAGTCTTCCCTGGATTTCTCAAACTGCGGTCACATTTGGCATGCTTTGGACGTGCTCCCACCTCTTTTTCCACGGTTCCTTCAACAGACTCTTCACTTCTCTTACAATCAGTCATGTTGCCCTTTTCATCCACTTCAACCTTCTCAGTCTCCTTTTCATTCACACTATCCAACTCTTCACCAGTTTCACTCCTGAAACACTCCTCAAGCATGAGATCATCAACAAACTCCTGAGGGATGCTGCAACAGTCGGGCCTGAATCTGTTGCCCGATCCATCTCGTTAGTAGACTGAGAACATGGACACAAAAATGCTGCTGCAGTAATGCGGTTTCCTCTGCCCTTTAACTGGATTCTGTCCTCCACAAGCAGCTTGGACACCAGAACATCCGTGTCAAAGAACCTTTCGATCTGACAAGCTACATTTAGAAGTTGACGCAGCACGTAATCATCAATAAGAAATTCAGTCATTTTCCCAGTAAAATCTTTGATAGTCACTTTTGCACGCAAAACTGCAACAACAGCTGCCATTTTGCAGTACGCCCCACACTGTTGACATCTTGTTATTGCAGTGTCAAGGTTGATATTTGGCAAAACATGTCGCTTTGGACACATGTACTCCACTTTCCCCTCTGCGGTGACAAGCTGCCCTTCAATGACATTCACGTTGTTTACAATGCCATGTACCTCCATATCAACATCTAGCAGAGTTACTTTTGACTGTGCTGTAGTGGAAATGGACGTTTCTCCCCCTGAACTGCCTCACGGACACATTTGTCAAGTAATAGCATTTTCCATTTCGCAAAATTTCGCCGCCCCATACACACAAAGCGATACCATGTGTTTTGTCTGCCACATCATAAGATCTTTTCTGCATCTTCTGATGGGATCTTGTGACACACACTTGGTCTTCAGTCAATTGAAGAATCTTCACCGAGATATTAACCTAAATATTCCAAAACAAACAACAAAGTACTTAGTTCCATATGACAACAACACACTTACACATTAATACAATTTTACTACCAAGCAAAAGCCAAATACCATAACTCATTTTGTGACAAACGAGTCATTAATTTAGGACATAGATGACCTACTTTATGATATATATATAATCATATTTACTTAATTACTGGCTGTTTGTAAACCATGTCATTCTTAATTTTTTTGTTTACATATCACAAATTATTAACAGTCAGTAAGGGTAACGAACTACATATTTCTTAATACAAAACAGTTTTATTTCGATAACTATTGCCAGATTTTAAGTACTACTTACTATTTTGGGAACAACAATAGACTTAAAACTATTTTCTATTCAAAGTTTCAAACTTTACCTAGTTAAAATCTTTTGCCTCTATACAATAATATTTAAAAACCTGTATCTACTTACAACCAAATGTCATATTTTTAGTTTTTCCACAATATAACCTTTTCAAGAAAAACAAGAACTACAAAAAAAAAAAAAACATTTACTACATGCATCCATTTAATATATACAGTCTACATTAAACAATTATTTTTTTGTCCATAAATCAAATGATCTATATTTTTCTGATCTAATCAGTCAAATCTTTACTTATTCACCTTATTCCGCCCCGCCCACTTTTAATACTTAGCGCTTCCGCATTTTGTCATCCGACTTCCGCTAAACTGACACGGCACATCCGGTAGCTATTTCAGTAGTTAGAAGATTGTTTATAGTTAGCCAAAACTTTATCAAAATGACAAATAACGTTAATACCGTAAATGTTTTAAATTGGGAGCACGGAGAAAACGTCTCAGGTTACGTATGTAACCCTGGTTCCCTGAGAGGGAACGAGACGCTGCGTCGAGACGCGGTGGGAACGCTCTGCGTGATTGCGTCGTGAAGCACGTGTATAATCAGTCCAATGGAAAGACGAGACGTCATAGGCGGGTGACGTCATCGACCAGGAAGCTATAAAGCACCCCTGCGACAGACCGCGGCAGCTTCTGAAAGCCGAAGCAAGTCGATCACAGGCATGCAGGGAGTATGGCAAGGCGACGCAGCGTCTCGTTCCCTCTCAGGGAACCAGGGTTACATACGTAACCTGAGACGTTCCCTTTCAAGGGAACTTCGAGCTGCGTCGAGACGCGGTGGGAACCCTATACCCACGACGCCATATGACAAATGCCTGTTCTGTATGAAGACCATGCGCATACTAGGAAACAAGCACCCTAGACCCTGGAGTGGAGCCTAGGTCCAAGTCATAAAATCTAACAAATGTATGCGGTGAGGACCTGCCTGCCGCATTACAGATGTCAGAGTGAAACTCCTGATAATAACGCCTTAGAGGCAGCCATACTCCTGGTAGAATGGGCCGGGACAGCCAAAGGTGAAGGCTGTCCGGCCGCTTCATAAGCAAGTGAGATAGCCTCAACTACTCACTTGCTCATTATCTGTTTAGATGCAGGGCAACCTATCTTAGGTAACCTGAAGCAGACAAATAACTGCTCTTATATATATATATATGCCACAGGTTGCAGCTCTGTGGACATAAGCATCCAAGAGCCCGGACAGGGCAAAACAGATTAAGTTCTTCCTGATCTGGCTTGTATTAAGGTGGAGGACAGAAGGCCTGCAGCACAAATGACCCACAAATTTAGTAGGAATACAACCCGGCAAGGGGTGAGGAAAGACTATCACCATACCAGGTGCAAATCCAAGTACGTGCAGGCCTCAGCCTCAAGTACCACGGAGAAGATGAAATAAGGATCTCTCCTCAGAGATAACCCAGCAAAGAAACATTCATTGCAGAAATCAAGTACTGTACCATAGGGCAGATAGCAAGATTCAGAAGGCATTCTCCGCACCAGGCAGAGAATAGTTTCCATTTCAATGCATATTCAGTCTTCTCGTGGAGGGAGCTCTAGACTGGAGTATGGTCTCCACGACCTCAGTCGAGAGACCTGAATCTATGAGCTGGGCCCCCTCAGAGGCCGAGCCCATAGTATCCATAACTCCGGAAGAGAGTAACTCCCGGGAGCAAAGATATCGGGAAATGCGTACAGGTGTAGCCTCAACCACACCTAATACTTTGCATCCAGTTCAAGCAGAGCTGGATGCATCAGGGAGAACCAAATGGGCAATGCGTTGTATAAACGATGCGAAAGGTAGACTTGAGTTTTGACCGAAGTTCTCCTAAAGGAGCTCCACCACCTTGGGGTGAAGTCCCCATTCCCCGGGCCTCAGCCCCTGCCTCAACAGGATATCTGCTCTGATATACGAGACCATCAGTGTGTTGTCCGGAAGGACAAGCACATGGTGACCTCTCAGGTCTGGCAGGAAGTATTTGAGAGCTCGAAATACCGCCATCATTTCTAGCCGATTTATGTGGCAAGAACGTTGATGGTCCTGCAAAAGACCTTTCGCCGAGCGGCCACTCATGACCGCCCCCCATCCCGTGAGGGAAGCATCCGTCGAAAGCGTTACGCGTCGACAAGAAGCCCCCAGCACTGGGCCCTGGGCGAGGAACCAAGGTTTCTTCCACATGACCAAGGCACGAAGGCATCGCCGCGTGACCTTGATCGTGCGAAATGGATTTCCCCTCGGAGAAAACCCCTTGATCCTGAGCCACTGCAAAGGTCTCATGTACAAAAGGCCAAAAGTGATTACGTTGGACGCAGCTGCCATGAGCCCCAACAGTCTCTGAAACTGTTTCACAGTGAGTGACTGGCCTAGTTTTATCCCCTTTACGGCTGTGAGAATCGCAGAAATACGTGCAGGAGACAGACGTGCTTGCATTATTGTCGAATCCCATAAAACACCCAGAAAAGTGGTCCTCTGAGCTGGGAGGAGCACACTCTTCTTGGCGTTGAGCCACAACCCCAACCTCTTTATGTGAGACAGAACGACATCTCGATGCCGAACCGCCAACTGCTCGGACTAAGCTAAAATCAACCAATCGTCGATAAAGTATAATACGCGAATGCCCTGGAGTCTCAGAGGAGCCAGAGCTGCATCCACGCATTTTGTAAAGATGCGGGGTGATAAACCTAGGCCGAAGGGAAGAACCCAATACTGGTATGCTTCGCCCCCGAAAGCAAACCTCAGGAACCTCCTGTGATATGAGGATGGATAGATAAGTAAGCGTCCTTCAAGTCTATTGTGACAAACCAGTCCTCGGACTGAATCTGTGACAATCATTTTAGCGTATAGCATACTTTGAACTTGAGATTCTGAAACCTGCTGTTTAATTGACGCAGGTCTAGAATAGGACGCAACCCCTCATCCTCTTTCGGAACAATGAAGTAACGGCTGTAAAACCCTGACTGTCTGCTGGGAGGAGAAACCCCTTCTATAGCTCCTTTTGCAGAAGTGTCAGTACTTCCTGCTCCATAACCAGAGCCTGCTCGGGGTCCACCACTGTGGGGAGGACCTCTAGAAATCTGTGCGGATGAGAACCGAACTGAATTCTGAAACCCTTTTCTAAAGTGTGCAGGACCCACTGAGAAATATATGGCAGTAGTTTCCACGCTGCCAGAAATTCTACTAGGAGAACCAGTCTCTCGAGACTGGCCTCTGGATTTGGTTGAACAGTCACTTTGGTGCCCTGAAGCGGCGAACCGGCAGGGAACATCCAAACTGACCGTTCTACGCCCCTCCTCGGAGGATCGTATGGGGACGCTGACACCTCGGTGCCCTGAACGGAGAACCGGCAGGGAACAACCGAACTGGCAGCGCTGCGACCCTCCTCAGAGAGTCGCACCCCAGAGGGTGCCGAGGAGAAACGATTTCTCAAAACCGTCCCTGCCCCGGGGAAACCTTCAGAAGCCTGATAGCCTCAGCGTCAGGACTTCTTGTCTAAGTTTTAATAGAGATAACGACAGTCCTCAGATCTTGCCTGCCTCTAACTAGCTTTGTTCCGACGACCCTCCTCGGAGGATCGCTGGAAAAAAGCAGGCACCTCGGCGCCCTGAAACGGCGAACCGGCAGGGAAACCGAAATGACTGCTCTACGACCCTCCTCGGAGGATCGTTTGGGGACGCTGACACCTCGGTGTCCTGAAACGGCGAACCGGCAGAAAAACCGAACAGCCAGCGTTGCGACCCTCCTCAGAGAGTCGCACCCCAGAGGGCGCCGAGGAGAAACGATTTCTCAAAACCGTCCCTACCCCGGAGGGGACCACCCTCAGAAGCCTGCAGCCTCGGCGTCAGGGCTTCTTCCATTTTTAGCTATTTTAGAGATAAAACAGTCCTCAGATCTTGCATATCTCTAACTGGCTAGACTGTGACCGCCACCCAGGTCCCCATCGATTGTGGATGAGCCCGAATGGCGAATCTTTGTTTTACCGCACTCTATGCTGCGAGGAGCTTAACCCCCTGAGGTCTACGGTATCGCCGGCGATACCAGCTCGCTTTTTTTTTATTAGTGTAAAAGAAACTCATAAATACTCTGTTGACTTTGATTTTCCATAGGAGTTTCATACATCAATCGATTCTGTTAAATGTGTATTATTTTTGTGTATACTCACAATAAAAACAAAGTGTTGTGCTTTTTGCCAAATAAAGAAAAATAAACACGAAGCGAGTTCTGCCTTCTCTCTGCCAGTGAAGTCCATTCTGAAACGCGTCCGAAAATTAACAATAACTCAGCGAATACTCAGTCAAACAGACATACAGACACACAGGCATGAAGCTTGAATTCTCTTCTTTTAAATGAAGTAATTTATATAAAAAGCTAATATTCTCATCTTGTGAAATCTGTATTAAAAGAGAGCGATTCCAGTCGAGCTCATCTCATCTCATTACGTTATAATCGGCCACGCCCACGGAGAGCGCGCGCTATTCAAACGCAAATGGCTGAGGCAATCCTGTGAACGCCCCCATCAGCTCGAGAAAACACACAAGTTTATTTAGATCATTGTTTACACCGTCTTGCAGCGCTGTGAGGAATAATACTAATGGAAAATGTCCCTCAGAAGTGCGGGTATATCGAGGAGCGAGCTGAGGAATACTGTAAGTTTTTTCCTTCTCACGTGAATTTCTTCACGTGGGTTTCTGTTTATGAATGAATAAACGGCAGAGATGCGCGCTGTTTACCACAGCTGGCAAAGACAGTTTAAATTTAAATCGCGTGTGTGAATGAATGATGATGTTTTAGCAAACTGCATTGCTATACTGAGATAAGTAAACATCGACTGAATGTTGAAATAAAATGTAGGCTATTTGTATAAGCAACGTATTAAACTGCAAATTAACAATATGCCCTAATATTTCATGAAAACAACGTTACAGTCAGACGAAATATGAAAGACAACATTTTGTTGACTAGATTTGGGTACAGTTTTTACTGTAGAATATACTGCCACATCAAATAAGCTTTTGTTTAGCAATTTCTATATATAAAATACTATTTTTGTCAAAAATAAAGTCATCAACTAAGATGTTAGCTGTGCCAATGTTGGTTATATTCAAACTAATGAATACATAGATAAAATGTAGGCCTATAATCATTTTTTTTACAAAAAAAGAGTACACTTGAAATATTGTTGAAATTGTAATTATTGTTGTAATTGTAACCGTTTTAATAAAATAGCAAAACATATTTACAAGATAGATGTAAGCAAAATCTTAAATGGTCAATATAAGTCTTCTTCTAAATATATCTTTTGTCCTTGCATTGTGGCTCAGTCAGTGTCACACCTGAGTGAATGGCTAATTATGCAGAGTGGGTGTATTCTAAGGTGTAAACCACTCCTCGTTCACGCCCCCTCGCATATTGGCTTTCCAAGCAAAACCTGTTTTACATCAATTTAAATCAATGTATGGTTTTATGTGAACGATAAAGCAAGACTATTTTCACATAATTTTGAAGAAAAAACTATAGGCGACGACATCCATTAGTCAAAAGTCTTATTGCCACATATTTAGTATGTGTTTTGTGGCCTTATTTCAAAAACTTTAATTTTTAGTTTTTTCGATAACCACGCATAAACATTATTCTCTCAAAAATGAAAACATGTACATACATGTGGCTGTGAATTTACACCTTTGCCATTAATATGTTTATAAGCAACTGAAAAAAGCACAAATGTCAGAGCATGTCAGAACACCCCCAGGGCCCAAAAAAACGCTCAGACTCCAGAGGGTTAAGTATGCTGAGACTGCTCCCGCCCAGCAGTCTCAGGAACGTTAGATCGGTGAGGAAGAAACCTTTGGAACGCCACTGAAGAGTTTATTTCTTCGTTTTTTTTAAAGCGGAGCGTCCAGAAGAAAAGACATATTTTATCTTAATTTTTCTTTACATCAGAAAAACTATATATATATATATATATATATATATATATATATATAAATAAATATAACACTCCGTGGCCACCAGCAGGAAACAACCGAACTGGCAGCGCTGCGACCCTCCTCAGAGAGTCGCCACCCAGAGGACGCCGAGGAGAAACGATTTCTCGAAACAGTCCCTCCCCGGTATAGTTTATCTGTTGCGCGACGCAATTCTCGAATAGCGTCAGTGCTGTTACATCCTCACATTCATCCATGCTTATATATTTTACCTACCAGTGCTGCCTAATAATATTTATCTATTATTTATGGTGGCTGGTGGGTAACGTCGGGGTTATTATGACACCAACACGGGAGAGAGATAGCTCGCAAGCGTCTCTTTAACCCGAGGCACTGTCATACCATGATACTTAATACCCATAACATTACTATAGTAAAAGTTTAGGGATAAAACACATAAACAGAAACCGGTTTATTCCACGATCTCGACACCTCAGTGTGGAGATAGGGAAAAAACGGCACTCCCCGACGAGGAGGCTGAGATATAGAGTTTTCCTTATACTCTCACTCTCATATATGTTGGCCAGTAATATTTAACTTAGCAACAGCATTATATAAAACCTCCTTTTATAAGCTCTTCTTTATTCAACAGAGTTATGAGCTGACTTATTTATTTATTTATTGAAAACTCATAAACATCTGCCTTATTTTCTTTTATTTATTTATTTTTAAAACAAAAACACTAACGATACCAATTCCTCGGAACTGGAAATCGCAGCATGAGTGCCTCATCCCGGGGAGGAGAAACCGCAGAGCGTGCTTCTCCCCGAGATAAGGCACGTGGATCGAACAGGTGTTTGTTAGAACCATTTGCGATCCCCAAGATGCACGTCGACGCCGTGCCTCGGCAGCAGCGGGACCCGCGCCTCGGGGCGCGCGCACCGAACCGTCCTCCTCGAAGAACGGCCGGCGGGAGCGGAGCGTCCTCACGGACAGCTTCTCGCAATGCTCACAGTCAGCCCCCTCGAGAACTGACTGTTGGCATGCTCCACTCCCAAACAAGCAACACAAAGCTGAAGTGTGTGTCCCCACCCGTGATATAACGTGGGGAGGGAACAACACAACACTTGCTTGCTCTCTTTTGCCATAATAAATATATATATTGCAACTTGACAGACAACAATAAATATGACAAGGACAGAATACACAGATCGCTTGCTGAAGGCACAGAAAGCTGCCGCGGTCTGTCGCAGGGATGCTTTATAGCTTCCTGGTCGATGACGTCACCCGCCTATGACGTCTCGTCTTTCCATTGGACTGATTATACACGTGCTTCACGACGCAATCACGCAGAGCGTTCCCACCGCGTCTCGACGCAGCTCGAAGTTCCCTTGAAAGGGAACTTCGTACGACGATCAGTTGGTCTCACATCGTCTCATCCATCGTCATTGTTAACGTGGCCAGAGGTAACGTTAACCTATGGGAATATTTAACTACGTCCTGTCAGAAGGAGTTGACGGAGCAGCAATGAAAAATTATTTGTAATTAATAAGGAATGAGAATATTTAGGGTTAAGGATAGGAAATTAGGTAATTGGTTAAATATGAACGATTAACTAAGTTGTATAAAATCAGTTGGAAGAAGAGTTTGATGTTTTCAGGAGAGACACCTTCTACTGACCTTCATGTAGAAAAATTTCACCATTTAAATTTCATAAATAATAAACCAAGATGGTATTCATTTGCAGACTTGACGTGACTATTCCTTCTAACTAGAAGACTTAATTCATTTAAGTTTTAAGGGGAATCTACAGAGCTCACATTATATTGTTTTATAATAATGACTGACAGGTAAAATCTGCTCACACTGTAAAGGTTTATAAAAATAACTATTCATAACAGGTAACATCTGGTCACATTGTAAAGATTTATTAAAAAAACTTCATAACAGGTAACATCTGGTCTTTGTAAAGGTTTATACAAATAACTATTAATAACAGGTAACATCTGTTTTACAAGATTCACAAGGAGGACAAGTTTGACCTTCCTTTCCTAGAGGAGATCGGTAATGGTGAAAACCTGTCTGCCATTTCTTCATCACCTGGACGAGGTTATTAAGTGCACGATATTGAAGAAAAATGCGATAACTCATTAAACAATGCGATATTCGATACGATAATGCTTAAAGTATATAAAATTAACTTAAATTAGATTTAAAATTATATAAACTACATATGTGTTTCACATTCTTTTTGTAACAAGAAAACATCCCTTCAACTTGTGAAAGTGAACATCAGTGTTTTACTGTATATAAGATGTATATAAGATAAAACACTGCTTAGTTTTTCACTGTATGAATTATATAAACTGATTAAAGCTTATTAAAGCAAAAAAAAAAAAAAAATGCATATTGCGATATATACATTTGCGTTATTTTGATATATTGTGCTCTACATGTTGTGTTTGGAAAATGCTCTATGAAACACTTCTCAGTGTTTCATAGAGCCAACGCGAAGTCACCTTGCTTACAATGGACTGAGAAACACCAAACCTTTCAGCAAGATGTATAGCTACTGTATAGTTTCAGCAAGATGTATAGCTACTGCTCAGCTACTGTTCGGACGCTCTTGCTTACTGCTCCGCGCTTTGCTCTATCGCTTTTACATTTTATCTCTTATTTTTTTTTATATTTTATTTCCTTTATTTTATTTCATTTTATCAACTAATTTTAACTTCAGCAAATCAGCACAGTGCTCATACGACAAAGTTTGGATTACTACAAAAACTGAGAATTCTTTTACCCGACCAGCTTACATTCCGGGAAAGGAAAACACAACTGCCTACAAGGATAAGAGAAAATGCCTCTTCTGGAATCTACTTGCTGCACCAACTGCCACAGACTTCTACAAAGGATTGCAGTTCTTGAAACAAAGTTACTTACGGGACCACCAAACCAGACGGAGCACACAACAGAGCTTCGTCATGGACACCCTCAGCATACCGGTGAGTCCCATGAAATTAGTGCTCCTCGACAGGTAGAGAAACAAGCCGATCGACTTACTAATCGATGGCACAAACAGGGAGCGAGACCCAAAGGCACTCGAGACATCAGATTGTCACGAGCCCCACATATTGCCGCAGTAGCATCCTCTACCCCAGATACAGCTCTGACAAGGATTGCAAACACTGGTCTACTACCACCGCCTATACATCTTGAGAACAGATTTGAAGTACTAATGAATGTAAATGAGGAATCCCCAAACGTGATGAATGTGATCGAACACAGACTGAATGGGCCAGTAGCTAACACTGATGCTAACTGGCGCTCAAGGTCGAGCAGACAGCGGCACTCAGCTCAGAGCGCAGCCGAGCCCAGGACTCTGATAGTGGGAGACTCCATAATCAGAAACATTAGCTGCAGGGATACAACTACATGCTGCCTTCCACAAGCAACAACCTCTGATGTAAACAGGGAACTTCAGAACATTCTGATGAAACATAAGACTGCAAATCGACTCATCATTCATGTGGGGAAGAATGATATTCATAAAGAGCAGTCAGAACTCCTTAAGAAGGATTTCCATGAACTTTTTCATGAAAGTCCAAACATTCATCAGTGGACCTCTCCCAGCAAGAGGAACAAACCGGTTTTCACGGTTACTTGGGCTTAATACGTGGCTGCAAAAAACCTGCAATATAAAAGCAGTGAACTTCATTGACAATTTCAATCTTTTCTGGAGTCAGAGACAACTGTTTCATCGGGATGGCCATCACCCAAACAAACTTGGTTCAAGAGTGTTAAAGGACAATATCTACTTCTCCCTCAATCATCCTTCTGCAGTGTGTGCCAATCCACTCAATCTGAACGGCACACACACACCTGGACACAGTATGAATGACCACGGGACTTCACTTCAGCAGCAAAATGGACATGATAACACCACTCCACCACAACAACCTCTGCTCACGGACACAATCTCAGCTGAGCCCTGCCCACAGAGCTCACCACAGACAGACATATCAGAACTGCTTGAAGATTCAGCACCCAAGGACGACTTCCTGGAAAACAGCCAGGGAAGCCAGGACAGCATATCACAGCCTCCGATTACACCAGAGCAACAGCCCCTTTCACCAGACACGTTAACCCTCTCCCCAGCATCGCCACTTCTGTGCTTCTCACAGAAAATGGAAGAACTGGTGCATGCTGGAACCAGACTATCCCACTCTTTTGCTGCAAGCCCCCAGATACCAACCAAAAAAAGACAGGCACCATTACCACCAAAGCCTGCGGGCCCAGCTCGCCCTCCCCCTCCTGTGAGAGCTCTTCGGCCTCTGCCACAACGCCAGGGCCCACACCCTCCTCCATCTGCTCGAGGTGAACCAAAAACAACTGATACCAGCTCTCAGTGATATGTGTCGGGTCCCCGTTTTGATAACAGTAACTTTCTCAAATGTTTACAGAACAAACGGGAACCCAGTGTGCCTGTATCTTTCTCTATTGCTGTTCTATTACAAGATAGAAAGTCTAAGGCCTTCAATAGCCGTACAGCAAACCTAACTAATCTGGTGCCTATTACACGTCAAACTAAGATTGATGTGGGGAAAAGTAAGTCTGTTAAGTTAGCACTCTTTAACATCCGCTCACTTAAAAATAAATCACTTCTAGTCAACGACTTAATAACCACAAACAATCTGGATTTTATGCTTCTGAATGAAACCTGGCTAGAAGACAGCTGCAGTGCAACAATCCTCAATGAAGCAGCCCCTCCTAACTTTACTTTTATGAGTGTCTGCAGAGCTGTTAAGAGAGGTGGGGGTCTAGCTGCTCTTTTTAAAGATATCTATCAATGTAAGCAAATATCATTTGTGAATTACTTGTCTTTCGAATATCTGGGTATTGTGTTAAAAGGTGCTCCACGCATTTTACTTATCATTATTTACAGGCCTCCAAAATACTCTCCAGCCTTTGCTGAGGACTTTACAGAACTATTATCAACAATTACATCAGAGTTTGACTGTTTTGCCATTGCTGGAGATTTTAACATCCACATAGATAGTGCAGAAAACAACATGGCTAAAGAAATCAAAAGTGTTTTAAAAACTTTTGATCTGACTCAGCATGTACATGGACCCACACACAATCGTGGACACATTCTAGATTTACTTATCAGTAAGGGTCTAAACATTTCATCGATTGTTATTAAGGATGTAGCACTGTCTGATCATTTCTGTATTTTCTTTGATATATTGATCTCTCCTGCCACTGAAGCTAGATCTGTGTCTGTGAAGAAGAGATGCTTAAATGAGAACACTAGTGTACTATTTATGAAGGCTATATCCTTAACACCAAGTATATCTGCTGACTCTGTTGATTTTCTCCTTGATTCTTTTAACTCAAAAGTTAAAAGTGTAATTGATGATATTGCTCCTGTCAAAGTCAGGAAGAAGAGTGGCAGACAAAAAGCACCTTGGAGAAACTCAACAGCAGTGCAAAATATGAAAAGGCAATGCAGAAAAGTAGAGCGCATGTGGCGGAAGACAAAACTTGTAGTCCATTATAACATCTACAAAGACAGCATCCATGCTTTTAATATGGAACTAGGCAAAGCTAGACAGACTTTCTTCTCAAATATTATAAACAGTAATTTAAACAACACACGCACTCTTTTTGCTACTGTAGAGAGACTTACAAACCCCCCAAGCCAGATTCCCAGTGAAATGCTCTCAGACAACAAGTGCAGTGAGTTTGCTTCTTTCTTCTCTGAGAAAATCAGTAATATCAGAAAGGTGATCAGCACATCCTTGAGTTGCCCTGGGGTCAGACAGATCAAACCACCTGAGAAAGTAGTTACTATGTCTGATTTCAAAGAAATTGATGGCAAAATTTTGGAAGAAACCGTACAGCACCTTAAAACATCAACCTGTGCTCTTGACACACTTCCCACATCATTTTTCAAAAGTGTGTTAAACAGTTTAGAAGCAGATCTCCTAGAAGTGGTAAATGCCTCACTTCTCTCTGGGAGTTTTCCAAACTCCCTGAAAACTGCAGTTGTCAAGCCCCTCCTGAAAAAGAGCAATCTGGATAAGACCATATTAAGCAACTATAGGCCAATCTCAAATCTTCCTTTCATAGGCAAGATCATTGAAAAAGTTGTCTTCAATCAGCTGAACAAATTCTTAAGCTCGAATGGATACTTTGACAATTTTCAATCTGGTTTCCGACCGCACCAAAGCACAGAGACAGCGCTCATAAAGATAATAAACGATATTCGCTTAAATACTGATTCAGGCAAATTATCAGTGCTGGTACTACTCGACCTCAGTGCTGCATTTGACACTGTCGATCATAACATACTTCTTGACAGGCTGGAAAACTGGGTGGGGCTTTCTGGGATAGTCCTAAAATGGTTCAGGTCATACTTAGATGGGAGAGGTTACTATGTGAGTATAGGAGACCATAAGTCTGAGTGGACATCCATGACATGCGGAGTCCCTCAAGGCTCAATTCTTGCGCCACTCCTGTTCAACCTGTATATGCTCCCAATGAGCCAAATAATGAGAAAGAACCAAATTGCTTACCACAGCTATGCAGACGACACACAGATTTACTTAGCCCTATTGCCTAACGATTACAGCCCCATTGACTCCCTGTGCCAATGCATTGACGAAGTCAACAGTTGGATGTGTCAAAACTTTCTTCAGTTAAACAAAGACAAAACTGAAGTCATTGCGTTTGGAAACAAAGATGAAGTTCTCAAGGTGAACGCATACCTTCACTCTAGGGGTCAAACAACTAAAAATCAAACAGCTAGAAATACCAAGGGTTCACTCTAAGCATGGCGAGTCCACTTTTAGCTATTATGCCAGCCGCAGCTGGAACCAGCTTCCAGAGGAGATCAGATGTGCTCCTACTGTAGTCACTTTCAAATCCAGACTCAAAACACATCTGTTTAGCTATGCATTTAATGAATGAGCACTGTGCCACTGCTCGTCCGACTATCTGTACTGTACTGTATTTTATTTTTTTTAAACTGTTTTAATTATTCTTATTTCTTTTTATTATTTTAATTTCTTCTATGTAAAGCACTTTGAATTGCCATTGTGTATGAAATGTGCTATATAAATAAACTTGCCTTGCCTTGCCTTGCCAAGATCACCCTGCAATAAATTAAAGGGTTAGTTCACCCAAAAATGAAAACTCTGTCAGTAATTACTCACCCTCATGTTGTTCCAAACCCGTAAGACCTTCGTTCATCTTCGGAACACAAATTAAGAAAAAATAAATAAATAAATGGAGGAGTGAGACAGCTCTCAGTTTAATCAAAAATATCTTAATTTGTGTTTCCGAAGATGAACGAAGGTCTTACGCGGTTGGAACAACATGAGGGTGAGTAATTACTGACAGAGTTTTCATTTTTGGGTGAACTAACCCTTTAAGACGCAGCTTCATCAGAGTCATCAGGAGCTGATACCAAGTGTGTAGCTGAAAGCTGTTGGTGTGTGAACTGTTAAGGTGCTCGGCAACTGAGTGGAATGCATCAATGTCGACCCTGTGTAGAGCTGACAAAGGTGGTCGTTTCTCAGCAGAGTTGAGATTTTGGAGCGTAGTTGTGGTCAGAGACAGATGGATCCTCCCATTGTGTTTCTGCATCACAGGTCTGGGGCATGTGGCTGTGATCATCCTCACAGTTGTCCACTGCAACACTGACTCTCATCGATGTTCTATGGAAATAATATAACCATAAACATTTTTACATTAGTACTTAAAATAGAGTTAAATAGTACTTTTTAAATTAGATTTAAATTAGTAGGCTACTTAAAATGAGAATTAATTAATTTATGATGGCACTCATACTTAGAACAGTGTGAAAAAGAACGATGCATTAAAAACGAGACAGTATACACACAATCTCCTAACTCTACGTAGGTCAATATCAATGTCTGAATAAGAGATGTAGCTAGCTGGCCTCCTTACAGGAATAATGTGAGCTATTGTAAGACTGTAATGTACCATAATATATTGTACTATCATGAATATTTATTCATTCTTTATTTCAGACCCTTAGGTCCATATCACAAAGTAAACGAAATATAAGAAATATGACATATAGGTGGCCAATGGTAATCATGCAAGATTCGTTGTATTTTGAACGGCTCGTTACTAATCTTAAATGTATTCATAGAACGGACTTCATCTAACGTTAGGCTAACAAGCACATATATAGGTAAGTTAGGAAACAACAGTTAGGTAAGTTAAGTTAGCTTACCTGAATCTGACAACCTGTTCAGCACCCGTCGGGACTTTTTTACCAGAACATCGTAGCCGAGCCTTTACTCGGGGTAAGGGTGTTCGTCAGTCTGCTCCCCGTCCATAAAATGGTACGAACACACATAACACACATGGTACGAACACACATAACACACATGGTACGAACACACATAACACACATGGTACTAACACACATGGTACGAACACACAGTGCTTGGGTGAGCACTTCAAGTTTAGCGCCTTCCGCCATTGCCTCGGGTGCTCCTCGTGTAAATCGTAAAGTGCACCACAACACTCCGATCGCTTTAGCCTACATTGTGTTCGTAACACCGTTGGTTAAATTGTTCTATCCTCTTAATCCAATTGTTATGTCAGCCCCTAACTGAGCATATAATACTTAACATATTTTACCGTTACAACTATAGAATTACGCTAGAAACTAGCGTAGGTCCTTTCAGCCGGAAGTTGAAGTCCCGCTTAGCTGGAAGTAAGATGACAAAATGAGTGTAATGGCGTCGCCCTTGTTGTCATGGAAAATAAGGTGAATACAATTAATAAATTCCCAACATCAGCTATTAATCTTTTAATGTTTCATCCACATTTAAAATAAGCAAGATATTCTTAGCAAACACTCAAATAAAATACAAACAATATTGTCACGGGGTGACAAAAACAATTAGAAAAGAGATTAAAAACCCTCGTGAATAGTGTTATTTGGAGACCTCCTGTGGATACCCGTCTCATCACACCGCAAATCTGTTGCTATGGCAGCGAGGCCAATTGCCCGATTGACAGCAGGTGTGGAGAAATTAACAGAGAGCATTGGGAGAGGAACACAGATTCAGATGGGGCTTTAAAAAGAGAGAGGAAACAGACTGTCGTGTGGTTCTCCTCCCGTGAGATACTGTGTTTGTCGGCGGGTTGCTTGTATTTGAGGCTGGGCTGTGAAGCGGGCGAAGATTGAAGTTGAGAAGTGGAAAGAAGAAAGTGAAGTATTTGTCAACGGAAACCCAAGGGATTATCGTCAGCAGTGGGAAAGACACAAAGTGATGAGTATTGGATTCGTTGTTATTGCACTAACACTGAAGTGGTGTGGAGAGAGTTTAGAAAGCGTGTGGCACGAGTGAACTAGTACACCGAGTGAATTATTGATCTCTCCAACTTTTGTCCTTCCTTCGCTGAATGTGACGATCGCTGCAACCGTCTTCTGCTGTCTCTGGAGAGAAGTTGAGCCCTTGTGAGAGACGAGAGTTGATCTGGTGGGAGGAAGACCGGTGGGTGAGTGCTGGCCCGAATGCACGGTGTGCGAGTGGAATGCAGTGCCTGAAGTGACGATTCACACGGTTTGTGTTATGGAGTGAAGTTCATCGGGTGGAGAGGTAATAGTAGTCTGCTGTGCACTCTCTCCTTACAGTCTTTCACCCGCTGTCTCCAAGGAAGGTTTTGATATATCGAACGCCCAACTTACCACTTTGAGACAGCCTGGCTCTATTAATGCTGAATGTTTTATATGCTGTTGAACTGCTAGATCCTGCTACATTGTTACAGTGTGCAACTGAAGTGGAGTGTCTCGCTTAAAGCATCCTCCCCGCCTGGTGGTCTCCACACGCCCCTCACGAAAGCCGCTGCCCTGTTCAGAACGAGAGAAGGTATTGCAGCTGAATGTTTCATCTACTGTCGAATGGTTAAATCCTGCTACATTGTTACAGTGTACAACTGAAGTGGAGTGTCTCGCTTAAAGCATCCTCCCCGCCTGGTGGTCTCCACACGCTCCTAACGAGAGCCGCTGTCCTGCTCAGAACGAGAGAAGGTATTGCAGCTGAATGTTCATCTACTGTTGAATGGTTAAACCCTGTTGCATTGTTACAGTGGACAGCTGAAGTGGAGTGTCTCGCTTAAAGCATCCTCTTCGTTTGGTGGTCTCCACACGCTCCTATTGAAAGCTGCTGTCCTGTTCAGAAAGAGAGAAGGTATTTAACTGAATGTTTCATATGCGGTTGAGCAGTTGAACCCTGTTACATTGATACAGTGTACCGCTGAAGTGGAGTGTCTCGTTCAAGTGTCCTCTCCGCCTGGTGGTCTCCACACGTCCCATTGAAGGCCTCCGCCCTGTTCAGAAGAGAGAAGGTATTACTGTTGAGCGCTTGTATACCGCTGAAACCATTGAACTCTGTTGTGTTGTTGCAGTACACAGCCGAAAGGGAGCGTCTCGCTCAAAGTGTTCTTCGGCCTGGTGGCCCTCCATGCCTATGTTGTAAGCCGCTGTCCCTGTTGAGAAGGAAGAGGACCAGCCGCGGCGCGTGCTCTGATTGAAGTGTCTTCCTGTGGTCTAAGGATCCCCTACGTCTTGGCTGGAGGCCCCGTTCTAACTGGTTTGGCACCAAGGACACTTACTGGGATACTCACCTGTTTCCCCTCCTGGCCCGGCCCGCTCGCCACCTGCGTCCCTGTGCTCCGTCCGAGTCTGAGGCCACCGCTCCCTGGATACTTACCTGTGGACAGCATCCGAGACTTGCTCCATCCCCGCCCGCGAGTACTTACCTGGTTCCCGTTTGAATGGGGTCCGGGTAGCCAAGATTTCCTTGTGAGCCCTGTAGAGAGTACTTACCCAGTGACCTACCTGGATGGTGTGTGTCCTCCTTTGATTTCTCTCCGACGAGCCGCAGGGTGTTCACGAACGTCCATCTCGCTCCGGTCCAGGGGGCCCATCGAATTGCTTCTGGCGACAAGAAGGAAGATTTTAATTAGGACTTTTAAATTATCCGCTTTTAACCCTCTGAGGTCGACAAACGCGCCCGCGCGTTTTGCTGGATTTTTTTCAGTTCAAAAGAAATTAATTTTGCTCTGTTGACTTTGATATTACAAGCAAGTTTCATACATCAATCGATTCTGTTAAATGCATGGGCGTCAGTTTGGTTTGAAATGTGCTGGGGACAGAGACGCATTCGGAAGTGCATTTTCAGAAGTGCTGGGTACAATGACGCATTATTTTATTGTTTTCTCTTTCGCGCAGGTCATGTTTTGAAAGACGATATCCTGTGGCTTACTAATGTAAATAAATAAAAAAAAGTTTAATAAAAAAGCATTGCTAACACAATGCTAAATCATAAATCAGATGTGTACAATAAAATTACGATGTCCAGCAATCGATTTAAATAGTACATTGGGTTTAATTTGTCGTTTAATGAGGTCTAATATATGTTGTTAGTGGTGAGAATTTTCACGTGAATAAATGCATAGATCCAACTATTTTAAGTGTGTATTTAAATGGTCCAGTGGCAGAACTTTTGCCAAGCATGTCGGAGGTTCTGGGTTCTAATCCGCACTCATATAGTTTTTTTTTTTTTTTTTTCATCAAAACCGATTATGTTTATCAGTGGTTGTATATCATTCAGGGACACGTTTGTGTGCATTTTGTTTTGTAATTTCACTGGAACGAATAGAGAGTCTCCACAACAGATTGAAGCGCGCGTCCGAGTGAAGACTTTGTGCACGCCACAAGAGAACACAGTATCCGCGCCACTGATCGCATCGGCAACGAGCACTTTGATCACTTGGTTTCAAAAACAACACATTTCAGCGCCAGATCGCCTCTTATTTAACAAACAAACTAAATGAATGCTCTGCTAGTTAACTAGAGATGTTTTATTTATTTGTACTGGTACATTCGTGCCGCGAGATGTTTCAAAAGTGGTGGGGACAATATCGACCTTAGCAAAAAGTGGTGGGGACATGTCCCACCTGTCCCACCCGCAAATTACGCCTATGGTTAAATGTGTATTATTTTTGTGTATACTCACAATAAAAACAAAGTGTTGTGCTTTTTGCCAAATAAAGAAAAATAAACGTGATGCGAGTTCTGCCTTCTCTCTGTCAGTGAAGACCATTCTGAAACGCGTCCGAAAATGAACAATAACTCAGCGAATACTGAGTCAAACAGGCATACAGACACACAGGCATGAAGCTTGAATTCTCTTCTTTAAAATGAGGTAATTTATATAAAAAACAAATATTCTCATCTTGTGAAATCTGTATTAAAAGAGCGATTCCAGTCGAGCTAATTAGAGCTCATTCAAAGGTAATGTGACTCCGCCCACGGAGAGCGCGTGCTATTCAAACGCAAATTACTGAGGCAAACCTGTGAACGCCCCCATATCAGCTCGAGAAAACACAAGTTTAATCATATCATTGTAGCCTACGTGTTTACACCATCTGGCAGCGCTGTGAGGAATAATAATAACGGAAAATCTACCTCAGAGTGCGGGTATTGCAGGAGAGAGGATCCGAATATGTAGTAAGTTTTTTTTCCTTCTCAAGTTAATCGCGTTTCTGTGAATGAATGAACGGCAGCCGCAGAGATGCGCGCTGTTTATCACAGCTCGCAAAAAGACAGTTTAAATTTAAATTGCGTCTCTGTGTGAATGAATGATGATGTTTTAGCAAACTGTATTGCTATACTGAGATGAGTAAACTGAAAATTAACATTTATATGCCCTAATATTTCATAAAAACAACGTTACAGTCAGGCGTTTCTGTTTGTGAATGAATGTTTCGGTTTTAGCAAACTGTATTGCTATACTGAGTAAAAATCGACTGAAATGTTGAAATAAAATGTATTTGTATAAGCAACGTATTAAACTGCAAATTAACATTTATATTTCTTATAATAAAAATGAAAGAGCTATGTTACAGACATATGAAAGACAACATTTCGTTGATTAGTTTTGGATAGATTATACATTTTTACTGTAAAATATCTGCCAACTCAAATAAGCCAATATTTGTTTGCCAATATTTGCTCATGTTAAATATAGTATGTTTTGTCAAAAATAAAGTAATCAAATAATCAATCAAATCCTTAACTTTGAAATATGTATGATAAAATGTATACTTTAGTTTTTACAAAGAAAGATTACACTTGAATTGTTGTTGTAATTGTAACCTTTTTAATAAAAAAATATATTTACAAGGTAGATGTAAACAAACTATTAAAAGGTAATAAGGTAATAAGCCTTTTCTTTAAATAATTTTTATTGTGTTTTATTAGTGACAAATTTGGGGAGAGGATAAATATTCCAAAACTGAAAATACAGTATGAGAATTAACTGCACAATTACTAGACATGTTTTCCTTGGATATTATAGGCCAAATTGCAAGCACAATATGTGGAAAAATAAAAAATAATTGAGATGCTTCCAACTGTTGCTCTTGCATTCTTGTGGCTCAGTGACTCACCTGAATGAAAGGGTCAGTAAGTATGCAGGCCCCATTGTCTCCTAAGGTGTGAACCACTAAATATGCATGATCGTTGACGCCCACTCCGCATATTGCCTTTCCAAACAGAAAGTGCTTTGCAAAATTCAAATCAATGTATTGTGTTATGTGAATGATAAGGGCAGGATGATTTTCACATCATTTTGAAGAAAAAACACTAGGCAATGACATCTATTAGACAAAAGTCTTATTGGCACATATTTAGTATGTGTTTTATGGCCTTATTTCAGAAACTTTAGTTTTTAGTTTTTTCTATAACCACGCATAAACATTATTCTCTCAAAAATACAAACATGTACATTCTTGTTGCTCACATATTATGGTAGCCCTGTTTGTGCTAAATAGTGTGTAATTTTTTTTTGCCATTAATATGTTTATAAGCAACTGAAAAAAGCACAAATGTCAGGGCATGTCAGAACATCTCAAGGACCCCAAAAACCCCTCAGACCTCAGAGGGTTAACTCAATAAAGAAATTGTTATTCCTTTATCCTCTGTCTGCTGTTTGGTTCCTTGACACGCTCCTCGAGGTGGTACCCGGTCTCCAGGGGTGGGTGCAGTCTGGCTTGGCCCACCCCGACCTGTGACAATATTATAACATTAATAAAAATACAATCTGTAATATGGCAACATTACATGCATATGACACAAGCAAAAGATTTTCTCTCAAATGTTTGTTTTACTATAGTCATAACCAACTGTTTATGTAAACCTTGTGTGTATTTGACAGTATTAGCGCAATGAGACTCTAAAAATAACGTAGTACAGTACATAAAAACTGTCTGAAAGGCTATTTACTGCCCATTGGGTGTACATGTTCAAAAAAGCGCACGTTAGAACAGCACATCAACCCACAAATGAAAAGCATTACCAGCAAGTCTTAAAGCACATGCAAATAATAAACTTTTGTGAATTGCAGTGTTCCGTACTTCTGCATTAACGTATGCTGTGCGTGTTCATCACGTTGTACAGTATGTTAAAGGAGAACTCCGGTCAATTTTAACATTGAGCTCATTTTTTTGTACATTTGGAGTGTTGTCAGTACAGAGAACAACGACAAAAATCGGTGTTGCCTACACCGTGTTATCCTCTTTTTAAAATGTGCACCCTGTTGACTTCAATGGGGCAAGTTTTAAACCTGCTTTTAGCCTCTTAACATCCTTGATGTGTCATTACAAGTGCACAGCTAATGTGAGTGATTCCTTCAGAGTGAACACGGGTGAATCTGACTGCAGTAGATGTGAAAGATATGGATAAAAATGATATTTTATTTAGCCAGCCCAGCGCTCATACCTGTATTTACATCCTGTTTTCGGTCAAAGTCCATAGTAATCGATTGTCAAGTTCACGCGCATTGGTTTAGTACCTATGATCACGCGCGTGAACTTGACAATCGATTACTATTACTACACAGATTTGAGCTTTAAACAACTACATTCTCGCCTGAAAAACTCTTAAAACTACATTTCGTGACACAATAACAGTAGTATTATATTTCAACTGTATATTAAAAAATGGCGCTTCTTATGTTGTCATTCCCCTTGTTGACGATACTCTGTCAACCAATCGGTGTCCTGCAGTGAGTCTAGCTCCACCCTTTAGTACCGTACCACTGTGTACTGGTACCCCAGCGGAAGGGTACTGGAAAAGTGGTACGGTACGGTTCGGCATTTTGGTACCATTCACAACTTTTGACAGTGGAAACGGAAATAATTGCATGCCTTACCGTACTGGACCGTACCGCTCAGTGGAAACAAGCCATAACTTTAAACAGAACGAGTACTTTTTCTTGAAGTGCACATTGTAGATCATAACAGAAATTAGCACAGCCAAAACTGATGAATGATTGAAACCTCTTCCAGCAGCGGTCGGGACGAGTAGAGCACAGTCTGGATGGTTTAGAAGTTGCAGATGTCCTGATCAGGCCAGTGTGCACATGATGATGGACAGGAGTCATAGTCCCATACTCCATTTCAATGAAGTCATTCAACTGTGCTCTCAGAGTTACAGTTATATTCATAAAGAGCCTTCGAGTCCCACCAGGTGTAATCCACGTTTAGAGAGTTGGGTCACTCTCCCACTCTTTACTGTAGATACAACTGTATATTTATGACACTTTGACACACTGATCACTCGAATATACAGCTACAAATGATCTCACTAAAAACCCGTCAGTGATCACGTCTGATTGCTGATCTCTGATTGGCTGAATCAGATCTGCAGTGGGCCGGTGTATTTACACATCATGATGACTGATTTTATGGACTACATGCACACTTGAGTTTTGCTTATTAACCAATTAGTCAGAACACAGAGCTTCCTCTGGCCCAGATGTGGCCCACACCCTGTAAAGTGACTCTTATTGACTGATATGGCCCAGGTCTGGCCCAGGCACTGTAAGACAGATCTGGCTGAGAGTCGGCTGGGCAGAAACTGGCAGTGAAACACAGACTCAACCAAGGGTTTTTATTATAAAATTAACAAATACACTTTAATATAAACATGTATGAACAATGAACAAATACACTATGATATTAACATTTATTAACAACACACTGATTCTTGATTTGTGATCATGTATTAGTTATGATTTTCATAACATTTTCATATATATTTACACCATCATCTATTAATGTAATGATTATGTAACAATTAGTGCCAGAACGGCTTTCTTTTTTATGATATTTTTATATAATAAAGTTTTTAATCTCCTATAAATATAATCATCAGTTTAACTAAAGCAGAAGTGAAAGTGTTCCAGTCCAGATCATGTAACCAATCAAAGAGTGAGACTGAAAAGCCCATTTGCATTGTCAGGGTGGAGTGATTGTGATCCTCTCAGAATAGAGCAGCTCTGTCTCCAGAGACCATGTTCAAACCCCAAGAGCTTTATTTGACATTTACTGCTACATCAACCTTCTGAAAAGCACCTGCATCTTCATCTGTTAGTTGAATGATGTTGTCAGACACAAAGTGAACTTGTTGAGAAGCTTTATTGAATGTTGCAGCAAACACAGCAGATTGAAAGATCACACACACACACACTCACACACACACACACACACACACACACACACACACACACACACACACACACACACACACACACACACACACACACACACACACACACACACACACACACTCTTTCAGTATTGAGTTGTAAATCACTACAGCTGCAGCACTAGACTCATGTGAATCCTGCCTGACACAGGACACTCAGATACGGCTCATCTTCAGGAGAGAAACATCAGCACTCAGAGCTCTTGTGGAACGAGACCTCATGAGGAGCTCCATCATGTGTTACTCTGCAGACGTACAGCTCTCCCTCTTCCCAGCGTGCTTTGCTGAGGGTCAGGACGCTACTGCGGCTGTAGCGGCCGTCCTGCTGGCTCTCTGCGCTGGTCAGAACCCCCTCGGTGACCTCTGACCCGTCCAGTGTCCAGCTCACCAGCGCCCCCTGTGGAGAGTAAGAGCTGAGCAGGCAGAGCAGTGCGGCTGAGTCTCCAGAGATCTGCAGAGAAGAGGGCGGCAGCAGAGACACTGAGGGCTTCACTGTGGGACCAGCTGCAGGAGACAAACACAACACATTCACACACACACACACACACACACACACACTGCACTGCACATTCACAGCAGAGGAATAATGCTGCTCTAGTTTTAGATTAAATCGTTATACAACAATATCAGTAACACTTTATTTAAAGCTTTCATACATATTGCATTATAAAAGTATTTTTAATGCATTAATTATGCACTGCTATATACATTAAAATGCATGTATGATCTAATCAATAAGTGTAACAGCAGTTATAACACATATTATCTATTCATTGATCCTCCTTTATGAAGAACAACCCTTTTGAGATGAAACAATGAAATAGCAAATATTATAATGCATTTTAGATTTGGTTACAGTTATTTATGATAAGATATAAGGCATTGTAACATACATTATGAAACACTTTATAATGCATTAAAGGCTTTAAGTAAAGTTTCATCACAATATAATAATTATCATTAATAAATGTTGTTCTTGTTTCAACTTGTTTTAAATTGTATGTTTAGGAATATTATAAGAATTAAATAGACAGACTTACTGAACACTAATTATAACTGCAGTTATAACACATTATAATATTATCTATTCATTGTTACACCTTCATAAAATTATAATATACCAAAACTCATGACAAACAACCATTAGCAAATATTATAAAACATTTTAACTTTGGTTACAGTTATTTATGAAGACATATATGACATTATAGCATACGCTATTGATACCTTTATAATGCATTATTCATAAAGGCTTTAAGTAAAGTTTCACCACAATATCTAATAATCATTATTATTAATAAATGTTATTTTTTTTCTATAAACTATAAAACAAAATTAAATTAAATCTTTCTGAAATTAAAATTGTATTTTTTTTTTAAATATGTAATTAAATAGACTTACATTTGATCACCAGTTTAGTTCCTCCACCGAAAGTCCACCACAGTGATACAATCTAATGAAACGCTCGTACAAAAACCTCTATTCCACTCGAGTGAACACACACTCCAGCAGAGAGAGAGAAACAACACTTCAACACACTGATATTAGAAGATCCTCAGCTCTTCTCAACACTCACTCATTCAGATTTGACTAAATGCTTTCTGATATAACACTGTTTAAAGAAATATATTTGATGAGCTGTGACCTCTGAGGTGACCTTTGACCTCTTTGATCATGGATGATGTTGTGGAGTTTCTCATAATGATGCTTCTGTTCTTCATATGCAGATCAATCATCATGATTCACAGAAAAACCTGCAGCTTCAGACTTCAATCTTCAGTGAAAATCTCTTCAAATAATCTGAGTTTATTGAATATTAGAGCCAAAGTCAATAGAAAGTGTCAACAATGAAAATATAAAAGGTATTTTGCATGTTCTACACAGTCAAGCATGTTTTCATATTCAAGGTCTGTTCTAAAAGTATCTGGACTGGTTATGAATCTCCACACAAGATCATGAAACGTGAACAAGCTCTAATATGTCTCCATCTTTAACAGCCTGTTTCTTCTCCATTTGATGATTTCAGACACACATGAGGCTTCATGATAGATGGAGTGACACCATGAACTCTGATTAGAGATTCACAATCAGTCCTGATACTTTCTGAACAGACTCATGATTCATGATCTTATTTTTTTTTTTTTTTTTTACTTATTAGCATGACTGGGTTTTACATCATTGCTAATTACTTTGCTTGTACAGCGACCATTTTTTCCATTTCCTTTCCAATTGTGGTTCTTGTAGTCTCAGTCTGTATGTCATTTTCTCCATTAGGAATATGTCCTCAATTGTATTTATCCATTGCTCCTTTGATGACACCGTAGCTTTCTCCCATTTCCTGGTGATAGATTTTTTTGCTGCTATCAACATTATTTTTTACCAAATATTCATCACATTTATGAATAGTACCATCACAAAAATTACACAAATATAAAACCTCAGGTTTCAAAGGAATTGTATATCTCAAGACTTGGCACATGACAGTACAAGTATTTTCCCAAAACTCTAGAAGTTTCGGACATTTCCAAAAAATGTGTGAATGGTCAACATCTGTCTCCCCACATTCTCTCCAACATATCTGTTGCCTCTGTAATTGTTTACTTTTTAATTTGGGTGTGATAAAAAATCTTACCAGGTTTTTCCAGGCAAACTCCCTCCATGTCTGCGAGCCGGTTGTTGTATGATGCAATTTCCACATGTCTAGCCAACCCATATCATCAATTTCTATGTTAAATTCTTTTTCCCATTTTAATTTCACTTTCTGAGTTGTGTGTTTATCGTTGTTTATTAAGGCTTTATATAATGCAGAAATGATCCTAATACTACTGTCTTTGTAAGCTTTTGCCATTATTTGAACAACACCGCTCTCTTCTATGGAGGGATCCACCTGAATCTCTCTCCTATAATAGTCTGAAGATAACGAAAAAAATCCTGTTTGCCAAATAGGTATTTCTGTGTCAGACTTTGGAAACTCTCCAAGTTCCCATTGTTCTCCAAAACACACCAGGCTGTGACTCCCTTAGTTATCCAGTATTTATAACTGTAATCTAATTTAGCCGGCATAAATTTATTATCGTATGCTATCCATTTTAATTTTGCTGCATGTTTTTGGAGTTTATACCTCTTAAGTATTCTATACCAGACACTAAATGTATGTTTAGTTATTACATCTAGGCAGCTTTTGTTTTGTTCATATGTGTCTTTATCTCCAAGGAAGTTTTGAATTGGCTGTTTCATTGTCCCCATTTCAATCGCTTTCCATTTACCTTCATAATTTGGATTACACCAACCATATACATATTTCAGTTGTGCCGCATAATAATAGTCTCTTAACTTTGGTAATGCCATCCCTCCTTCCTCTTTGGGTAACTGAAGAGTTCCATACTTCACCCGAGGCCTCTTACTTTCCCAAATAAATCTGGATATTATTCTATCCCAAGTTGTAAATTGCATTTGAGTGACCTCCACTGGAAGTGCTTGGAATAAATATAAATATCTGGGTAAAATATTCATTTTTACTATTTCAATCCTGCAACTAATATCTAAGGGTAAAGTGGCCCATCTCTCTATATCCTTTAGTATCTTTTCTTGAACTTGCTTATAATTTTTATTGTTGATATCCGAAAGGTCTTGTGTTATTTCTACTCCAAGGTATTTAATTGATTCCATTTTCCAATTAAATTTGTAGGATTTTTTTATGTTTTCAGAAGGTATATAATTAAATCTCAGAATTTGGGTTTTTGAAATGTTTATTTTATATCCAGATAAATATCCAAAAGATTCCAAGAGATTCATCAATTTAGGCAGTGATGTGTTTGGTTCCTCTAAAAATGCTATCACATCATCTGCAAAAAGCCCGATTTTGTGCTCTACTCCATTTATCATAACTCCTTTGATTTCTTGACTTTGTCGTACTGCTTGCGCCAGAGGTTCGATACAAATTGAGAAGAGCGTAGGTGAGAGCCCACATCCCTGTCTAGTGGATCTTTGTAAATTAATTTTGTCTGTAAGGTTTCCATTTATTTTTATTCTGGCAGTTGGCTGACTGTATAATGTTTTAACCATACCCACTGAATTATCATTAAACCCCATTTTTCCCAAGACTCGATATAAAAAGTTCCAATTGACGCAGTCAAATGCCTTTTCTGCATCTATACTGAGTAAAACTGTACTCCTTTTCTTCCTCTGTGCCCTCTCTGTGATATGTAAAGTTTTTGTAATGTAATGTATCATGTGTCTGGCGCCCACGTATAAACCCCGTCTGATCTTCATCAATTAGTTCTGATACAAAGGTATTTATTCTTCTAGAAATTATTGATGTATATATTTTATAGTCAATATTTAGTACTGAAATTGGTCTATAGTTCACGCAGCATTCCCTGTTTTTACCTGGTTTGGGAATAACTGATATTATTGCTTCTGACCACGACAATGGCATTGAATTTTCTCTTAGAGTCCAATTCAAAGATTTATATAGAATTGTTATTAAATCATTCTTAAACATTTTGTACCATTCGGCTGGGAAACCGTCGCTTCCTGGTGCCCTGCCATTTTTTTTATGTATTTATAGCTTTAAGTATCTCCTTTTGTGATATCTCAGCTGTTAATGCATTGTTTTGGCTGACTCTAATTGAAGGGAGATCCAGCAATTGGAGAAAGTTTCTCATCTCTTCTTCGCTTGCAGAGGGAGGTTGTGTATAAAGTTTCTCATAAAAGGTTTTAAAGATATTCTCAATTTCTTCTGGCTTATGAGTTACTGTGTTAGTGTGTGGATCTTTAATTTTATAGATTGAGCTTAGCTCTTTTTGCTTCCTTAATCTTTTGGCTAAGAGTTTTACGGATCTTGGTCCCGTCTCATAGTAGCGCTGTCTAAAATAAATGTGTTTTTTTTCCACTTCTTCCTCTAGTATGTTACCGATGCGTCTTTTAGTTTCTAAAATCTGCTGATGAATTTCTGATGTTTTCGTTTTCAGGAATTTCTGTTCCAATTCTTTGAGCTTTTCACAACAATCCTCATATGTTTTTTTTTTGTTTTTTTTCAACCAAGCTGTTCTGGATATCAACTTCCCTCGAACCGATTCATGATCTTACTTTAGTGATGGCGGTTCATCTAGTGGAAGTGTAGCAGTGATGATGGTCACATGACTGAATATGGACACAGAGATGGACGTTCATCTGCACATCCTCAGTGTCTCAGGAGTCACAATAAAAATACAAAATAAAGTCATGATTCTGTAACTCTAGTGTATATTAGTTTGTTATCAGCACAAGCTGTTGTAAATCCTGCCCACTTCTTTGCATTGTCAGCACATGCTTCAGTGCTCTGAGAGTGTTTATAGTGCTGTGAGTTTAACACTTCATGACTGAGAGCAGAACAGAACACAATCTTCATCATCACACAAGACTAAACTACAGCAATGAACACAATCAACATCTTCATCTGGACCATTGCACTGTTTATTCAAGGTAAGATGTAAAAACTGACTCTGGTTTTGATGTTTTTGTAAAAGTATATGATGATAATAGTTTTAAACACAAATTGTTTTTCTTTTCTCTTCTTCAGAATCCAGAGGAGTGACTCTGACTCAACCTGAAGTTAAAACTGTCCAACAGAGTCAAACAGCAACAATAGAGTGTAATATAGATGTAGGAATATACAGCGACTACTTACACTGGTATCAGCAGAAACCTGGAGAAGCTCCTAAACTCCTGATTTATTATATAAGCAGCCGTTATACTGGAACTCCGTCTAGATTCAGTGGCAGTGGAACAGCAAGTTCTGGACGAGATTTTAGAGAAAATTCTAGAGAAATATTTATCAACTAAATAATTTTAAAGAAATGGATGTTTAAATGCAGTTGTCGGGACCTTACTCGTCCTGTGGCCAATTTTCCGGCATTCCTCTGGACTGGCATTGAATCACTAGAGTAATGGAGACTACTGGAACATATTGAGTCATCAGCCATCCAAATAACATATACACTTATTTTATTATTGAACCTACCTCTCAAAAAAGATGTTTTTATGTGTGTGTGTGTGTGTGTGTGTGTGTGTGTGTGTGTGTGTGTGTGTGTGTGTGTGTGTGTGTGTGTGTGTGTGTGTGTGAATATCTTGTGAATGATTAGAAGATTCTACACTTTAGGATTGGCTTTTCATTCGTAACTACTGTAAGAATCATGGTAACTAACTAGTAATGACTACAGTGTTACTACATACTTCTAAAGACATTTTCTAAAAGATGTAAAAATTCACCAAAAATCTCAAACGCTTGAAATGACTTTAGTATTTGGTTGCACAAATCATGACTAGAAAAATTGCTTTAAAAATGAGGCATGGAACAAGTAACTTTTATAAAACATTTATACATTTTATAATTATTTATTAATTGTCTGGTACCATTTCCATTTAATGTAACAGCTTCACATAAACATAAAACCATGTGATGCCTGAACTGGAAAAACAATTTATTGCCTTCTAGCATATGGTATTTAATTGCTGTAATGCCTTCTACTGTCTTTCAGAAGACGACCTAGAGGACCATCTGTGTGCTTGTATCCCAGCCAGTAAGTGTAACCCAACAACAGTGTAACCCAGACTTGATAGAGCTCTGTAGGGTCTCCACTCGTCGCTGAAATGGTTGACTGCCCACCCTCGACATACTTTAAAAGAGCCGTTCCTCTGTGACAGTCACATGTCCAAAATGGACAGAGGAGGGAAGCGTTCTGGGGTGCAGAACAGAAAACTTAAAAAAGAAAATGAAAACCAATGCCTTAAAATGAGGACATCAATGTCCAAGTGGATAAAAAGAGATTATATTCCCATCGCTCAATAAATAAAAAACGTTGCAGTATGTTTGTGAATGGCCATTTGATTTAAATTCCAGAAAAACTGAGGAGACTGTCAAAAATGTTAATAGTAGTTACTAGAGTGTTACTAATGCATTACTCATTTGTTCCTGTGTAGTTATTCATTAATGTAAGAACAGTATTCTAAAGTGTTACCCATTAATGTATTGTATGTATGTGTCACCGGGTGAAAACCTGGCAAATCCAAAAAAATTCCTCATTGGTCCTAAATCTGGCTCTGTTGGGTGTTGGCCATAACGAGCGCCAGCTGAAGCAAATCAGCTGCGCTTCATTGAAGCACGTGCTCAGGAAAAGGAGCATAAAAAGGGAGTGTTTGAGCAGTGTGGGAGACGGACAGGCAGCAGTGTGTGTTCTGACAGTGGCGGGGAAATAAGAAGGCTGAAGGTTTAATGCCGGATCGGGGTTCTACTGTGAGATTCCCCGAGGCCTGCTCATTTAGTGAGTTTTTCCGAGGAAAACATGAACAGCAACGCAATGAAGTAAGTGAGAAGATTATACAGAAGAAAAGGGAGTGACTGGCAGAAGTGAAAGAGGAAACCACTGCAGGATATTGAGTGACTCACCGGGGAAAAGTTAAGTGCACCTTTCTGTTGATTACCTGTTGAGAAAACCCCATTTGAAGACTGACCATTCACCAGTGTGCAACTAACCTTTGTTGCGGGCAGTGTGTGTGATCTTGTTGACAGAACGAAGCGGAGTAACTGGAACAGCTGGGAGGATCGCTGATGTGTTCATGCTGATCTTCTGAAACCATTATTTCTTGAGTCATCCACCCTACAGAGAGAGAGGAGAAACGAGTCGATTAATCACTGTGGAGATGAAGTGAGTTTGCAGTGTCTGAAAGAGTGAAGTGCACACGTGTGAAGATTTACAAGAGTGATTTATGCACAAGTGTGGTGAGATCAAACGACTGCGTTCTTCTGAAACTTTGATGGATGAATATTGACTTATGACTGTGAAGATTCCTTCAAATTGATCTGTCTAAAGCTGTGTCCAGGTTCCCACTTGAGTGTACGGTGTGGAGGGAAAGAGCTCAACGTACCCCGAGTACCACACTTCACGAGCACTCTCTCTCACGTCCACGAAAGCCCAGTCTCACGAACTCTCCCAACGACGCCGCTCTGTTACGCACGGAACGAGAGCAAAGGCGGGTAAATTACCACAGACCTGTCTCACTTGTTATTGCCTGATCCACCGTCACTGTCTGTCCCTCAGAAGAGGTGAGGAAGCTGCTGTCATTCGATCGGCTGTTCTATGAACACGTCCACAAGCCGAGTCTGAGCACCGTCACTGTCTGTCCCTCAGAAGAGGTGAGGAAGCTGCTGTCATTCGATCGGCTGTTCCATGAACACGTCCGTAAGCCGAGTCTGAGCACCGTCACTGTCTGTCCCTCAGAAGAGGTGAGGAAGCTGCTGTCATTCGATCGGCTGTTCTATGAACACGTCCACAAGCCGAGTCTGAGCACCGTCACTGTCTGTCCCTCAGAAGAGGTGAGGAAGCTGTTGTCATTCGATCGGCTGTTCCATGAACACGTCCGTAAGCCGAGTCTGAGCACCGTCACTGTCTGTCCCTCAGAAGAGGTGAGGAAGCTGCTGTCATTCGATCGGCTGTCCTATGAACACGTCCACAAGCCGAGTCTGAGCACCGTCACTGTCTGTCCCTCAGAAGAGGTGAGGAAGCTGCTGTTATTCGATCGGCTGTTCTATGAACACGTCCACAAGCCGAGTCTGAGCACCGTCACTGTCTGTCCCTCAGAAGAGGTGAGGAAGCTGCTGTCATTCGATCGGCTGTTCCATGAACACGTCCGTAAGCCGAATCTGAGCACCGTCACTGTCTGTCCCTCAGAAGAGGTGGGGAAGCTGCTGTTCATTCGATCGGCTGTCCTAAGAACATCTCCACGAGCCGAATACTTACCTGTTCTGTCCGTGGGGAAATCTGAAGGCGAGCAGAAGCCTCTGTCCATCCTACAAGCACATTCTGACGAGTCGAAGGAACGAGAAGAAATTACTGTCTGTCCCTCAAGCACCTTTCTGATGAGTCGAAAAGACGAGAAGAAGCCATTGTCCCACTCACGAGTCAGTAGAGAAGAGGAATATTCCTCCTCCCAGCTCCTCTTCCCAAACCGGGGTCCAGCCACGAACATTCTCAGTACTGTTTTTATTCTTTTTAATTAATAAAAACCTACCTTTAGAAGTTATTCTGTTGTCCGCCTCTTGGTGTCCTCTGGTGTCTGCTCCTCCGGAGTGTGGTAATTGTCCCTCAGCCCTAACATCGGTTACATATGTATTAACTAACATGAACAAATAATGAGCAATACATTTGTTACGGTGTTTGTTCATCTTTGTTAACGTTAATAAAATTACAGCCGTTCATTGTTTGTTCAACAATGTTGTTACGATTTTAATAAAGTATTAATGTCGAAATTAACATTAACAAGATTAATAAATGCTGTATAAGTGCAGTTTATTATAAGTTCATGCTAAGTAATGTATTTAACTAATGTTAACTAATGAACCTTATTGTAAAGTGTAACCAAACATGTGTTTGTGACTGATCTACAGTCTTCAGGATAATGATTTAAATAGAGAGAGTCACTTTGCATTGTCAGCACATGCTTCAGTGCTCTGAGAGTGTTTATAGTGCTGTGAGTTTAACACTTCATGACTGAGAGCAGAACAGAACAGAATCTTCATCATCACACAAGACTAAACTACAGCAATGAACACAATCAGCATCTTCATCTGGACCATTGCACTGCTTATTCAAGGTTTGTGTAATACAGCTTTTACAATGATTATTAATTCTCTTAAAATGTGAAATATACATAATTTTCATTTTTTTCCTGTTTTTGTTCAGAGTGTAGAGGACAGTATACTGTAACTCAGAGTCCATCAATAACAGCAGTTCAACCAGGAGAAGAAGTCAGAATAAACTGTAAAACCAGCAGTGATGTGTATGGTGGGAGTTACTTTCACTGGTACTCACAGAAACCTGGAGAAGCTCCTAAACTCCTCATATATTATGCAACAACCCGTTATACTGGAACTCCATCTAGATTCAGTGGCAGTGGATCTGGCAGTGATTTTACTCTGACCATCAGTGGAGTCCAGACTGAAGATACAGGAGATTATTACTGTCAGAGTTTCCACTATCCAAATAGTAAACATGTGTTCACACAGTGATAAAGAGTCGTACAAAAACCTCTGTCAGTCAGACGTCACAGTGACTGCACTGATACAGCTGAGAAAAACTGCAGCTGCTGATGGAGGATCACAAACTACACAATATAAAACCTTTCACAGACTTTATTTATTTATTATGATGTAAGTACACATATCTACATATAGAATATAAGTAACACAATCTAACATCTCTGGACTGGACTAAAATGTGGAGAAATGTGAGTGGTGCTTGTCGCTGTAAAACTTTCCACTACAATATTATCTATATTATTACTGTAGGAAAGTCAATCCTTTTATTGCACTTCCATACTTCACCACTAGTGGGTCACATGTCTTTTACATAACTGAGTTCAGTGAAAGCCCTGAACCGGCACTGCAATATGAAAATATAAATAAATCTAAAATTACGTGTGGTCAGGGTCCAAAATTAACACCCGCCAAGCGCCAAATGCGGGTACATTTTCCGTTTGCTGAGTAAATCTCATAAGGCTATCCGCCACACTGGCGAATGTTCATACCAAAATAGTAATGTAATAAAATGTTTATTACAAATGCATTTTATAATGTTTTAAAATATCTGGCATGATGGCTCGGAGTAGTTATGTTTGCCAGTCACTAATCTGGGGACGAGGTTAGCTAGCCACAGAACGTCTCTAGCGCTCCAAGTATCGCGGCACTGTCTCGGGGGCCTGAAAGTAAACAGCGACACTAGAGTCAAGTCAAGTCAAGTCATCTTCATTTATATAGCGCTTTTAACAATGTAGATTGTTTCAAAGCAGCTTTAAATAGATAAGCGTATAATTTAAGGTAACAGAGATTGTTTTGGCTTTATAGCGGTTCTTTAATAAAGTTATTTTCCAGCTAAAGTTAGTTTTGATTGATTTGCTTCCGTCGCAACGATCATTTGTTATTAAATTAGACGACGGCTAAGACGACACCATTCTCTCTACACAGACTTTAAACGCGGACCTGTGAGAAACGCTGATGGCGTTCACATGCACATTTAGAATTGGTTCTATAGTTATGTGCGTTTGATTATATGTGTGCAGGTTTGGAATTTCCTACAGACCAAGCCTAAACAAAGTACTGGGCTTTCCTTATAAATTTTGATCAAGAATTTTATTTTATTTTGTCGCTTTGGGGTAGGAACGCGAAACGAATTTTCCCGACAACGCCTTATCTGTAGAGTGGTAAAGGGATCCTCCATAGGGAGAGAGTAGTTGGCACTTCAGCACTGCGTTGTCATCGGGTCCAGGCAAATGTCCTTCGTCAGATCTGGATACGGCCTGGATCCGGCAGGCTGCGGGAAACCTTGGGATAAACACAGACACTAAAATAGCGTAGATGCCATTCTTCTTATGATGTAACGAGTACATCAGGATTTATGGGAAGTGTTCCCGGTTCCAGCTGACCTAATCTATGCAGCCTAACATTGAATTATAGAAGTCTATAATGTATTATGTGAATGCTAGGTCAAAGAGATGTGTCTTTAATCTGGCTTTGAACTGACAGAGTGTGTCTGCTTCCCGAACAATGGTAGGAAGACTGTTCCAGAGTTTTGGTGCTAAATAGGAAAAGGATCTACCGCCAGCAGTCGATTTTGATATTCTATGTATTATTAACTGGCCGTAATTTTGAGATCGCAATAGACGTGAAGGACTATAATGCGTTAAGAGCTCGCTCAAGTACTGCGGAGCTAAACAATTTAGTGCTTTGTAAGTAATCAGAAATATTTTAAAATTGATGCGATGTTTAATAGGCAGCCAGTGCAGTTTTGACAGAACTGGGCTAATATGGTCATATTTCCTGGTTCTGGTAAGAACTCGAGCTGCTGTGTTTTGGACCAGCTGTAGTTTGTTTATTAAGCGTGCAGGGCAACCACCCAGTAGAGCATTACAATAATCTAGCCTTGAGGTCATGAACGCATGAACTAATTGTTCCGCATTTGTCAATGAGAGCATATGGCGTAATTTAGATATATTTTTTAAATGGAAAAATGCAGTTTTACAGATACTAGATACGTGACTTTCAAATGAAAGATTGGTATCAAAGAGCACACCCAGGTTCCTAACCGACGACGAAGACTTAACAGAGCAGCCATCAAGTGTTAGACAGTATTCTAGGTTATTACGTGAGGAAGTTTTTTGTCCAATAATTAGAATCTCTGTTTTTTCTGAATTTAGAAGTAGGAAATTACGAGTCATCCAATTTTTTATATCAGCTATGCATTCCGTTAATTTTGTGAATTGATAAGTTTCGTTAGGTTTTGAAGAAATATAGAGCTGAGTATCGTCGGCATAACAGTGGAAGCTAATGTCATGTTTCCTAATGATATCTCCTAATGGTAGCATGTACAGAGTGAACAGCAACGGTCCTAGTACTGAGCCTTGTGGTACGCCATACTGAACTTGTGATCAATGAGACATCTCTTCATTTACTGCTACAAACTGATAACGGTCAGATAAGTATGATTTAAACCATGCTAGTGCATTTCCACTAATGCCAACATAATGTTCGAGTCTATTTAAAAGAACGTTGTGGTCAATGGTGTCAAATGCAGCACTAAGATCGAGTAACACTAATAGAGAGATACAACCACGATCGGATGATAAGAGCAAATCATTTGTGACTCTAACGAGAGCTGTCTCGGTACTATGGTACGGTCTAAATCCGCACTGAAAATCCTCGCAGATATCATTTCTTTCAAGAAAGGAACACAGTTGTGAGGATACTGCCTTTTCTAATATCTTTGACAGAAAAGGTAGATTCGAGATCGGCCTGTAATTGACTAATTCTGTAGGATCAAGTTGCGGTTTTAAAACAAGCGGTTTAATCATAGCCAGCTTAAAGTTTTTTGGTACGTATCCTAGAGACAAAGACGAATTAATGATATTAAGAAGAGGATCTATGACCTCTGGGAGCTTTCTTTTTCATTAGTTTAGCCACCGTTTCAAATAAATACCTAGGATTATGTTTATTTTATTCTAATAGGGTTGAAAAATAAGCAGATCTAGCAGCTTTTAAAGCCTCTCTGTAAGTAATTGAGCTCTCCTTCCATGAAATGCGAAATACCTCTAATTTTGTTTTCTTCCAGCAACGCTCCATTTTTCTGGCTGCTCTCTTAAGGGCCCGAGTGTGCTCGTTTTACCACGGCGTTGGACTAATTTCTTTAATCTTCTTTAAGCGCAACGGAGCAACTGTGTCTAAAGTGCTGGAAAAGAGAGAGTTAAAAGTTTCTGTTGCAATATCAAGTTCTTCTAAGCTATCCGGGATGCTGAGATGATGAAACTGATCAGGAAGATTATTGATAAAACAATCTTTAGTGGCAGAAGTGATAGTTCTAACATATTTGAAACACGGAGTCGGCTTTGCAGCCTTGGCTAAATGTAATTTACACGAGACTAGATAATGATCTGAGATGTCATTGCTCTGCTGCAGAATTTCAACGGCATCAACATCTATTCCGTGTGATAATATTAGATCTAGAGTATGATTACGACAGTGAGTAGGTCCTGACACGTGTTGTCTAACTCCAATAGAGTTCAGAATGTCTTTAAATGCCAAACCCAATGCATCTTTTTCATTATCTACGTATATATTAAAATCACCAACAATTAGTACTTTATCTGCAGTCAATATTAATTCTGATAGAAAGTCCGCAAATTCTTTGATAAAGTCTGTATGGTGCCCTGGTGGCCTGTATACAGTAGCCAGCACAAATCTCAAATGTGATTTATCGTTTACACTATATATTTTTACATTAAGCACCAATGCTTCAAAATAATTATATTTAAAACTTGATTTCTTAGTGGTTTTGAAAATATTACTATAGATTACAGCAACTCCTCCCCCTTTGCGTTTCAGACGAGGCTCATGTTTATAACAATAATCTTGCGGAGTTGACTCATTTAAAGTAATGTAATCGTTTGGTTTTAGCCAGGTTTCTGTCAAACACAGCACATCTAGGTTATTATCTGAAATCATATCATTAACAATGACTGCTTTTGAAGTAAGCGATCGAATATTCAGCAACCCAAGCTTTAGCATTTGCTCATCTGTATTATAGCTGTTTTTTATTTGTTGAACATCAATTAAATTTTTAACCTTAGATGGGTTTAAACGTTTTTTTGGATTTCCAAATTCGGGGAACAGACATAGTCTCGTAGGTGATAGGTGAAAGAGGCTCTATGTGATGGGATTTATCTGACCTGGGTGACGCGAGGGCGCTAGCAGACGGTCGGTTTAGACATATTAAAAACATATTATTTTAGCTAAAGTGTTTGTATCTGTGCCTTTATTCCCGTGTGTCAAGGCTCCCTCGCCACCTCATACATTTATACGATTTTTAAACAAACAAATCACTTTTATGATTTATTTTCACACAAAATCTGTTGCTCCATCAATGTTCAATAAAAACATATCACTCAAAAAAGAAAAAAAATCCTTTTTTTTTTTTTTGATTTACACAGTTAAATTACATAAGGATTATTCAGTTCAATTTGATGGAATTTTACTATTAATTAAATTGTGTAAATATTTTAAAAAGTGCCTTTTTTGTGTGTGTTTCTGCAATCATACACTATGGGAGTAGTGAAAATCTTACTTTTATCCCCGTTGTCTCTTTTTAAAAGTACTTTAAAGTTTACTTCTTATTCATAAAGGAAGAACAAGTTGTTACATGTTAATTATACGTTATGACCACAAACAATTGCTTTCTTTTGAATAACTTGAGCTGATTCTCCAGGAGCATTAAGAACTTAAATGGGGTCATTTGCCTTCATGTTGACTTTAAAAGTGATAAAGTCACACATATCCTCATCAGTGTGATTGGCAGGTGGGGTGTAGACAGCCTTAAGAAGAACAGATGCTATGGAATGTTATAGAAATACTCCCCTCCTTAATTAAGTCTAATTATTTCTCTTCTGTGTTGTTAGTGCCTGGAGCAGTTTCAGCGCTCAGTCAAATCAGCAGCGCAAGATTCCAGCCTTCTCAACAGAGCGCGTTAACCATTAGAGCAGAACCGCTAAACAGCGTTTGAGTTGTTAGTTACTATGGTTTCTGATTAGTGCAAACCTGTTCCCTGTTTCTTTGATCATCATTCTCAGTGTATTTAAGCCCTCAGTTTCCTGTTCGTCGTTAAAGGTTATGGTTTATGCGTTTTATCGCTCTCTGTGTTTATTAAAGTTTCTCGTTACATTGATCATTCAGCATCACGCATCTCTTTTTGGCAACTATATGCTGCCGTGACACTAACAATCATTTATGGTCAACTAAAATATACATTTACATTTGAATATTACATTTAAGAGGGTTGTTTAAAATCAAAAAATACATTTTGGAGATTTAGAGTAATTAAACTTTTGTCTCACTTGTGACAGCTTACATGACAACTCAGTGTAAACTCGTTTGATTTGATTGCCTCAAACCAATTAAGTTTCAATACCAATATTTATGTACTGTGAATATATTTAATTTGAGTTTGTGAAAAGAAAAACTGTATTTCCTAATATTAAATAACTATAAACTGTGTTCAAATACATTGTGTCGGTCAAACTCAACTGAATTAACACAACTGAATGTGGTAAAGCAAAGATCACTGCTCTGGCATGTGAATAGTTATTCACTTTATTTGATGCTTTAATCTCAACATAACAGAACACTGAACAATAACAATTTCTTATTAATCATTTGCAAATAAAATCATAATGCTCTGCTTAATGCAATGAATTTCTATTGAGTGCAATGAACGTTCATTCATATTTAAGTGAAAAAAAAATTTTATTGAGTATTTTTTATTCAATTTTATTAGTCTTTTATAGTAGCCCATGTGTAGTGTAGCAGCCTACAATAAATACCATCATGAGCACGATTCTTAAAGAAAAAGAAAAGAAGCAGATCCTCAAACACCCTTCTAGCTGACCTCATTACAGTGTTGTCTATTGTTCATCTGCCTGTCCAAGCCTTTTCCCTCAGTGATTTGAAAAGCTCCTTCACCATCCAGCTGCATGTCCTCATCCGAGATCAAAGCGGGAAAAGAAAATACCATCAAGACCCTCCTGTAGAATCACATATTTGCTCTTTTGCATCTATAAACAACTTACAGTAATTGCTTCCTTGTCTGATAATGCACAAACCACCTCAAAAAACTCTTTACACCTTAAGATGTGCAGTGAAAATGATTAAAGAATAAAATAATGTCAACAGAATGGGGCTGTGATTCATTTCTGTGCACCCAGATGGCATCCTTGAATTCAGTCGTGAACCCTGCTGACTGTGTGTGTGTGTGTGCGCGCACATGTGTGTGTGAATTGGGGTACATAAGTGCATTGTGCTGTGCAAATGTATGTAAATCACCTTATGTCCAACATTTTGTATATGTGCCAGTCCATCTTCCCCTCCATCCAAGTCAAGTAAGTTTTATTGTTGTACCTCACAAGAATACTGTTACATAAACACATATAAATACACACAGCCTATCTAAAAAGAGGTAATCTAAACATAACTAAACATTTAAACATATACATATACTCTGAAACATTCAGGGCAAACCGTGCAAACGGGAACAGTGCAAGAGGACATTAAGGGCATAGGGACATTACTATGTATAGTATGACATAGACAGATTCACATTATGTAACAAAATTTTAAAAAGAGATGTAGGTGCTTCAGACAATTGTGATGTGTGTGCATGGATAGCAGTGAGGAAGTTTAAATGCGTAGTCGTCTTGTACGCAGGTAAGGACTGTGCACTCAAAAAATACTTTGGCTTAAAATTCAAGATTTAGGCCTATGTATTTGAATTGCATATAAAAAATGTATTCATTTGGATTACACGGTTTTAACAAACTAATAATCTTAATTTGATGCATATCAATACTAAAAAAAATATTTGCATCTATTTGATTTGATTTAAATAATCATGGTTGAATAGTAATTCATGGTTGAAATCTGGCTAGCTGTGGAACAAGCAGTATTCAGTTAGTTAAAATATATGAGATTGAAACAAATTGGATTTATTGATGATAAAAATTGAGTGCTATTTAAGGGTATGTTTACGTTTACAATTATCAACATTTTTCATTTGCGTTTTTCGCATTCAGGGAACAACGTTGTCTAAACGATCCCCGTTCACTCGGATCAGCGAAAACAACTAAAAACAGTGTATTCTGCTCCCAGGCCAGTAGTTGGCGATGTCACATTGTAAAGATACACTACGCACTTATAGACTGAACACGTAATACACATGCTCATGACATCACTGTTTTCACGAACCCGTTTTTCTGTAGTTTACACAGAGACAATAACAGTATCGTTTTCAAAAACTTGTTTATTTGTGCTTTCGGGCGCCCAAAACGCAGTTGTCGTGTAAATGAACGGCCAAAACGCATAAAAAGTTATACGGTTTTAGTTGAAAACTGCTTGTGTAAACTGCCCCAAAACACATTTGTTTTATTAGTACAATTATAGTGTTATTATAGTATTATTACTTATAGTATTATTATTCATTTATGACTGACAAATATGTATCACATTAAATCTATTAATTTGTTTATGTCAAAACTGTGTAATCCAAATAGATGGAAATTTTAAACATTAAATTTAAACTTTTATTTTATTGGACATTTAAGATCCAATTTTATATAGAATTTGGCATTGAGAAAGGTCACATGTGACTGAAATGTTTGTCATAAAAGCAGGCGCTTTATCTCGCAATTTTTCTTCCTCATTGATAGAGTGTGCAAACTTTTTTTTTATAATTTCCCTTGGAGTTTTTTTGTCTACACACCTCAGACAGTTTTAAAGGCGCGGTGAGTTCTTGTCTATTTCTTGGCATAAATCTTATATTTAGGCGTATTTTTTTTGCAGTGTATACAATGGTCATGTGGTGTATCATGGGGGAGGGTCTCTTCTGGAGTTAATCATTCTGTACATGAGGGATTAAAATAAGCTTTTACTATTTTAATCTTTTCAGTTCGAGAGGAACGCACATATGTCTCTGATTAAATTTGCTTTTACAATATCTGTTTGACTCTCTATAATGAAATACAGTCCTCTGATGATGTGATTACAGAGAACTATAAATATTTGACTTTATTTGAGCATTAATTATTAGGCAAAAACAAATTTTCTAACAGTTCAGTCTGTTGTTCTTCCAGGTATTGGCAGCAGCATATTGCAGGCATCATATCGCACTGTAATTTGTGACGATTGTTTTCATTTAAGCTCATGTGCTATTTTTGGATGAGAATCAGAAGCCTCACGTGTCACTCATTTGTATGTTTCATCATTGAAGTTGCACAACTGAATGTCAAAGATGTTTAAACCCTCTAGCAGAAATCTCCAATTCAATCGAGTTGCCTCTTCTGCAGAACATTTGCTGCAAACTAAAAATTCTGTCTTATTATATATGCATACCCATTATGTACTCAAAATGTTAAAATCCCCCTGTAGTCAATAATTTCATCCCTTAAAACTCATATTTGATCACCAAAATTACATATTTAAATGTTTTTTTCTTGACAAAAAAAAAATCTTAATGCCTTTAAATAGCTTGAATGTAACTCTACACCAGGGGTCGGCAAGTAACTTTGGCCGCGGGCCAATATTTTTTTTAGCCAGTAGATGGCGGGCCAGCTACACGGAGTAGGCCTATGGATACAAATTAAATACTCTTATATAGGCCTATAATTGTGGAATATGATGTGTCCGTCACCGTCCGTGGATCATTCATTCAATCTTTTTTTTTTTTCAAATTAAAACCAAAAATAAAAAGATGAAAAACGACTTGTTTTTCCATTATTTATTTCCTGAACTGAAATGAAAAAAAAAAACGAATAAGGACGGGTTTTCTGATTTTCTGATCAAAAATAGAAAAAATGAATTACTGGATTAGACAAATTTTTATTTTTATTTTTAATTTTTAATTTAACACCTTATGCATATATCAAGGAAATCATTTTAAACAGATCAAGTACTATTGTGGTAACAGATTACAGCCATTTTAATAAAGGTGTGAATAGCAATCATGCCTCATTCCGTACAGTCCGACTTTTGAACTTTATTCCTTTTTTTTTTATTATTATAATTTATTCGGGGACACACACATACACACCTAAGGTTTAAGGAGGTCTGCGCGGGACTGTTTTTTTTTTCGTCCTGCTCCCACAAGGTTCTATTCAGCAACCGCTTAAAATATAGTACTCTGTGTTCACCCGCTTTATTTCCCGACCTGACGGGTCCACAAAATTTAGATCTCGTTTCCATAATCTCACATTCAAATGTCTCTAACGGAAAGAAGGAGATTAAGTAGCCTATAATAATTATAAATGCTATACAAAAAAAAAAATTGTGTTCGTGTCAATATAAATAGTAGGCTATTTTAACATTGTACTGTCAGCAGAGAAAAAAAATGCCACAGAAAAAAAAAAAAGAAATATAAATAACTTAAATTAAATAGGACAAAGCCTATCACTCAAATTTCTAAGCAACATAAACGAAAATCATATTGCCCTACTGACGAAATGAAGTAGGCTATTTTCTGCCGAACTATTTCAAACATCCTTGCAAAAAAAGAATGTTGTTGACTGACAATGGTTTCAGTACCAAACAGCTCCTCAGAGCTAGGTGTACAGGTGGTCAGAATTAAGTGCGGATACGCTGTCAAAAGATGTCGGGAGTGCGAGTGGGCTATTGTCAGTCAGACCGCCCGCTCCGTCCAAAGTACACCAGAGTTCTGACCGCTAACGTCTTTTGACGCGCGAATGGACACAAAGTGGTCAAGCGTATAACTAGACGCGGCAGGCGCGAATTTGACGCGCTATTCGCGTCCGGTGTGAACGCACAGTTATACTTTAAAATGTAATCCCGCGCCGCATGATTCCCTATGGGCGTTTCACACAGTATGCGGCGGTGAAATCGCCGCGCGACTACGGCTTTTCTCAAGTAGTGGAAGAGTTTTGTGCAGCATTTAGGACTACCAAAATAATCCGGCGGGCCAGAAAATATTGCTGGCGGGCCAGTTTTGGCCCACGGGCCGCCAGTTGCCGTTCCCTGCTCTACACCCTTGCCTCATTTAGTATGCGTGGTTCTATGAATATTCAAATTAGCCCTGCCTCCACTCACTCACTCAGCTCAGAGATCCACTGGTTGACGATCACACGTTGATCTGATTGGTTACAAGGTAGTTTGTGATGTCAGAAACACCAGCGATTTCAAAGCGTGTGTTTGAGACTGTCTTTGGTTCACTGCAGTTTTAAGGAGAAAATACTCAGCAATGGTGTTGACTTATGAATTTGCACATGGTTTGTCTTAAAGCGTATTAAAAACACCACAGACACATAAACAACATTAAACCTGAAGCAAACCTAAAGCATTATATAACCAGGGCCGGCGCTCCGCACACGCACATCACGCACTGCGCGTAGGGCACCAAGTGCTTGGGGGGGCACCAAAAAATCTGGGTCGTGAAAAATCATCACAATAGGGTACTAGTATAAATAACAAATAAAATATGTCTAAAGCATGTTAATATTGGGTTTAAGTGGTCGTTCAATGAGGCCTATTATATGTTGATCCGACGAAAATTTTGTGTGTATTTAAGTGGTCCAGTGGTAGAATTTTTGCCAAGCGTGTCAGAGGTTCTGAGTTCTAATCCGCACTCATATAGTTTTTTTTTTTTTTTTTTTTTCATCAAAACCAATTATGTTTTTTAGTGGTTGTATATCAGGCAGGGACACTTTTTGTGCTTTTTGTTTTCTAATTGTACCGGAGCGAATAGAGAGTCTCTCCACAACGGATTGAAACGCGCGTCTGAGTGAAGGCTGTGCGTATCCGCGCCACTGATCGCTCGGCAACGAGCACTTTGATCAGTTGATTTAAAAAAACAACACATTTCAGCGCTAGATCGACTCTTATTTAAAAAACGAATGAAACGTTTTTTCATTTGTGCTTAGGGCACCCAAATGGCTAGCGCCGGCCCTGTATATAACAGTTAGGTCCTGTCCACTCCAGTATAACGTTTTTGGACAAGCAGCATTTCAAGAGAACTGATTTTTCACATCTCTAGACATTTTCATTGTTTGTATTGGAGTGGTTTTGATTATCCTTTTCTAGTCAAATCTACCCATTATTCTTTTTAAACTTTACATAGAATGAGACTTTGTAATCTCTAGACACTAGATAGGACTCATGCAACTTTCCATTGAGGACAGACTGTTCTTTTTTTTTTTTTTTTTTTTTTGAACTTTTATTTTATTTCCTATTATTAAGTGCAGTCATACAGTATGTCACGAATTAACATTTTGATGGTACAGTATTGATGGTGCAGTAAAGTGTCAAGGGCAGGTCTACAAATAGAATAGCAGTCCATAGATATCTTCCATCCTAACAAAAATATATGTGAGGGGAAAGATCCTTATCTCTGCAATACCACATATACATTTGATAGATAGTACAGAATTTTTTACAATACAAATGACCATTGGTAAATAAATGCTAAATAAATAAAATAAAAGTAAGAAAATTATAGTCTGCATAATAGTCATATCAAATGAAAATGTTGGGCAATGGAAGACCATTTATTTAGGAATACGTGTGCTTTCAGTTGTAATAATGCCGTTGTATGCTCCATGTTATAAACATCTTGGATTCTTTCCCTCCATTGTGCAACCGTTGGAGGGTGTGGCTTCAGCCAGGAGGCTGTGATTACCTTATTCGCTATTAAAAGAAGGATTCTCAGCAAACATGTTTGGTTGTTCTCTTCAAGGTCAGCTGGCATTATCCCTAGCACAAAGTATGATGGTTCAAGAGGTAAATCTATACAAAGACATTTTTTTATTTCTTTTTGTACATTTTGCCAATATTCCGTTATCTTTGGGCAGTCCCAAAATATATGGGTGTGATCCCCCACCAAGCCACAACCCCTCCAACAGCCGTCTGAATTGTTGCTCCATTTTGATGTTATGAATGGAGTTCTAAAATATCTCATTTTAATTTTCCATCCAAATTCCTTCCAGTTAGGACTACTGGTTGACTGTTCTTGTCTTGATCCTTAACCCTATCTTCTCGTGATGTTTACAGTTTTCCCATTGACTGAGTTGGCTGACAGAAACACTGGAACTTTCCAGCGACAGGTTGGTGGCTATCATTAACTCAGAATATAGACCTCAATCCATCCCCAGCCCACCTGTTGGTAATAATGGGGCTCTTTTTTATTTTAATGACCTGTCGTTGTCATCCATAATCAGTCAAAACTCAACCACACCCCTCATATCCTGCGTGAAAACCACTTAACGAGGCATTAGCTTACTATAATGCAATATTAGCTCATAAAAATGACCGGAGACATATGAGGTCTTTCACATCTGTCCCCATTCAGTCTAGCTATAGGGACATTATTAAGATTTGTGGCCTTCTCAATTTGCTGAAATGACCACTTTGAAACTCTTATGAATAAATGTCAGCCATGGTTGTTTCCCAGGTAGTGTTGTTTATGCAAAATACTCTATGTGATGTGAACAGAACAAACCAAATTCAGTATTAACACAGCTCATAAAATCTATTCAGATGCATTGATTATGCTCTATTTAAAATGTAAGATGCATACTTCACACAGATGAATTACATTAAGGGTCATACATATATTAATTAATACATATTAATACATATATTAAAGGTCATACACACAGAGCACTCTACTGCGCTACTTTTTCAATGTTTTTATAGGTAAATACGTGCTAGATGGATGTGTTTGACCATTTACGAGATACCTAAAATACATACGACTGAGCAAAAAACGTACGAATTTGTGCGATTTTTGCTCAATCGTACATATTTTACGAGTTGCCCAATTCGTATGAATTCATACAAATGACTTGCCCCTGACCCCGCCCCTAAACCTACCCGTCACTGGGGTTTAGACAAATTGTACACATTCGTACAAGTGAGGTCATACGAATTAGCCAACTCGTAAAATATGTACGAACTGGCCGTGAGATAGCGTTGAAATAACGCAAGAGCTTGCAGTTTTTTTTCTTTCCGCTTGTTGTTTTAACTTCATTCGTTTTTACTGATCGGATATCTATCTGTTTTGTTATAACGTTTCCAAAACAGATATATCTTCAAACCTCAATTCCCACGCTATATGCAAATTTGCTACGTCCACGTCAACAAAAGCTTATCATCAGCTAATTTCAAGATCAAAAATCACTATAGGAGAGAGATTGGCATCAGCACCAGTAAGATAATTTAGTCTAACTAATTTTAATGAAGATGATTGAGTTTTGAGCGGCTGTGACTTTCAGTTTCATTTGCGGCAGTTTGCGCGTTGGCTTGCTGAAGACTCATCAAGAATTCAAGAACGCTGTGCAAGTTTACTGCAACAATGGTGCCGTGAACTTGAAAATCCAGTGTTTGGTTAATCCTGGAAAGTGTTCATTGTCACAGTTGTAAACATGTTTCTTCTTCCATGAGGGGGTTTGGCGTCACGGCATTTGTTTCCAGGCGGACCATTAAAGAACGCGACACACTCATCTCCCAGACATCCTGTATAATTCAACCAACCAGATGATGACTTCAAAAATCCTTAAGTGTGTCTTATGCATCAGACGTTCAGCCAATGGTCCGTGAGTGTGACGTCTGAGGCTGAGACTATACAGCCTATAACACGCTTTCACACGTTTATTTTTTTACATTTTGGGAGGAGTAAAATTTACATAATGTGGTTTCAACATCCAGATGTATTAACACTTGTCCAGTTTTGTTTGGAATGTGTCCCAGACCATCTCCTAAAGTGGTTTGATCGATCAGATTTAAATCGGTCTCAAAAACGTTTCATAGAGCATTTATACCTGGTCTTTTCTCAATCAAATAAATATCTGATCAGAGAAAACGCATGATGTGACAAGTGTAAATAGGCCCATATTTTCTGTGATGCTCAATCGTCAATCACTATCCCATAGAAAGGAAGTAAAGCAAACAATTTACAGCTTTATCCAGGCCTATTGAAGTGTTCTGGGACACACATTACAGACGAAACTGGAGGGTAACACTTTAAAATACGGATCCTTCGTTAATGAATAACTACACAGGAACAAATGAGTAACACAATATTAACAATCTAGTAACTACAATTAACTAATAAGTAACTCTGATTAACGAATTAGTAAGTAATAGCACACAGATTTAAGTGGTAGTTCACTATTAACTAATCAATAACTACTATTTTTTAATACTTCACAGAGAAGTACTGAATTTTTTTACAGATTTAAGTGGTAGTTCACTAATAACTAATCAATAACTACTATTTTTCAATAAAAGAAAGCTGGTTTGCTTATCGACTTTAATGAGAGACAAAAATAATGTTTAGTATTCTATGCTGTTTATGCATGTGTTTCTTTCTTTGTTTAATAAATAATATTCCATGCATGTTCTAGCCGAATAGCTATATACAGTCACCTTAACTGTAATTTTGTGTTTCTTGACTACTGTTTAAAGTAAGCCATCATAAATATGGCCAAGTGTCACTGCTACTTAAGCTGTTGCTTGTTCCAGGCGTATTGTTAAAATCAGTCATGATGAATAAATATCATATGCAACCAAACACTGAAGTAATTTTAAGGTTTTGGGGAAGTTGTAGATAGTAATTCCTATAGAAGTATGCATTAATACTTGATTCATTACTAGTTAGTTAACATGATCTTCACTTTAGAATACAGATCCAAATAATTAGTAATTCCTATAGAAGTATGTAGTAACACTTGAGTCATTACTAGTTAGTTAACATGATCTTCACTTTAGTAGAGCCCTGCATTTCAGCCCGAGCCCGACGGGCCCCGACTTTCTTACACCCCTAGGGCCGGGCTTCGGGCCAATTTTCATGTCATAGTTCACATGCGGGCCGGGCCTCGGGCCTTTTTTGGGTTATCCTTCTTTTTATATTTTTAGACATTAATTAAAAAAATATGAGAAGTTGACGTCGACGATAGAAAAACAAACATAGAAAGACATTTAATAACCTCATAACTTTCATAATCGTGACATATGATTGATGACAGTCTCACGCACGCACGCACGCACACACACACACACAGAAGGTTTCCCGTCAGCGCAACCAACGATTCACCTCATGTGCAAATAATGGAGAATATTAAGAGAAAAATCGCAGAGTGATAGAAGAGAGGACTGGGTTAAAATCTTACACTGTGGATGCTATTCTTTTTCTCCACGATGCTCTGTAGAGACTGTTCTAACTTTTCGTTTGATTGGACTTTATTTCCGTTTAACTGTTGGAAACTACTGGAAAAAAGAATGGCCATGTTCTGTGGTGCATTTTTTAGGTAAGATAACCTGCAAGTTTGTTTTTGATTTATTTAATTTAATTTGTTTAGATTGGCTATTGCTCATTTCGTTTGCGAGCGCTGTTGCGAGCAGCCTGAGCCTGCCTCAGTATTTCAAAAAAAATGTACTCACTGTGGTTTAATAAATAAACATTAAACTAACTGTCTGTGTGATATGCTTTAAGTGTTTTATATCTATGGATTTTATTGTAGCCAAGTAAAGTATTAGCGTTGATTTGAGAGGCTAAATTGATCAAACATGTTTTACTCGCTGTTGGCTCGGCTTGCTTGGTCGTCATTTATTTTTCTTTTTTTAATGCTCCAAACATTTGTCTAAATTAACTTAATAAAGAAAAGAAACATAACGAACAAAACGGACATATTTTAATGGCTGCAAATAGGGCAGGCTGCCGCTGTAAAAAAAAAAAAAAAAAAAAAAAACGGGCTCGGGTCGGACTCGGGCTAATAATTCTGATGAGCTGTCGGACACGGGTCGGCCTAGGGCCTGAGCGTCTCGGGCCAGGGCCGGGCTCGGGCCTAGATTTGAGGCCCGTGCAGGGCTCTACTTTAGAATACGGATCCAAATAATTAGTAGTTCCTATAGGGGTATGTAGTAACACTTGAGTCATTACTAGTTAGTTAACATGATCTTCACTTTAGAATACGGATCCAAATAATTAGTAGTTCCTATAGAGGTATGTAGTAACACTTGAGTCATTACTAGTTATCATGATTCCATGCTGTAGTTACTAATGAAGAGCCAACCCGAAAGGGTAGAATCATCTAATCATTCACAGGATATATATACACACACATATTTATATATATATATACATATGAACAAAGAGACATACATAAAAAACTATTTTGAGAGGTAGGTTAAATAATAAAATAACTGGTATTTGGATGGCTGATGACTCAGTATGTTCCAGTACTCACCATGATGAGTCTAGTTATTCAAAGCCAGTCCAGAGGAATGCCGGAAAATCGGCCACAGGGTAAGTGTTCCAGACAAGTGCATTTATAAAAACAATTCTTAAAAATTATTTAGTTTATGAATAGTTCTCTAAAAGACAGCAGTGCATAGGCTAATTATTGTGTGTGCTATTACTTACTAATTCGTTAATCAGAGTTACTTGTTAGTTAACTGTAGTTACTAGATTGTTAACATTGTGTTCCTGTGTAGTTATTAATTAACGAAGGATCCGTATTTTAAAGTGTTACCAACTGGAGTTGTAAATGCATCTGGTTATTGTAATCATCTCCTTTTGCGGTCTTTGATCTTGAAATTAGCTAATTATTAATCAATTACAGTGCATATCTGCTGCTTTCATTGACGTGGACTTTAAATTTGCATATAGCGCGGGAATTGAAGATCGGATTTATATCTGTTTTGCGGAGACACATTTGTATGGCCAAGTGTAAATGGAACCGTTTAAACAAATCAGATAGATATCCGATCAGTAAAAACGAATGAAGTGAACAGGCCCCCAATGTGCACAATTAAATCTGAAATTGATTTGTTTGTAAGGGTTAATATTTAATTTTATTTTACAAATGAGAGGACTTTAAAACTAAGCGGGTGAAATTTTTTAAATAACTTTAGACATAATTAAATAAATAGATGTAAAAGGTCAGTTTACTCAAGAAAGACTGCAGTTTGAGTGGGAAACACAAGATTCTTTGTGGTCAGTTGATCTTTGGTGACCTTTGGCAATACAAACTTCCTGGATGCTTTCCATCTCCAACCACTGTCTGGATACTGTGGCAACCCAAATGAATGCAGCCATGTCTATACGCTCATTTCTCAAAGGATTCAATAGACGAAAGGGAGGTTTCCGGACAGATAAAGAGGCCTGAGGAATCATGTCAGAGGACAATTTGAAGATTACACCATCTCTCCTACAACCTGTTTATCTGTCATCCTATGTGTAAATACTTAGACTTGAATGAATGTTGTAAAAGTATGCTTTAAGAAACATATGATACTTGATACTTTTTCATCGATCAGGAAAATTCTCAGGTATTATTATTTTTGTAAATTTACAAATCAACTCTTATGTGTCTCCTAAAATATTCCTTTAGAATAGAAATAAATTAGAAAGTGTTAAGACTATAGAACAATAAAATTAATATGGATAGAACAGTTCAGATAATTTGGTCCTGGACAAGAGAAGTTGGAGTTCCTATTAAATCCCTTACTTTTGATTACAAACTTGGCAAATCAGACTTGATTAGCAAATCTAATCGCGATTAATCACATCAAAAATAAAAGTTTGTGTTAACATAATATAATTAAAAAGTGTTATAGCCTATATAAAATATATTTATATATTATTTAAATTATGTATAAATATATAGCTACTATATACATGCAAATATTTCGCAAATACATGCATGTGTGTATTTATACACTGAACAAAATTATAAATGCAACACTTTTGTTTTTGCCCCCCTTTTTCATGAGCTGAACTCAAAGATCTAAGACTTTTTCTATGTACACAAAAGGCCAATTTCTCTCAAATATTGTTCACAAATCTGTCTAAATCTGTGTTAGTGAGCACTTCTCCTTTGCCGAGATAATCCATCCACCTCACAGGTGTGGCATATCAAGATGTTGATTAGACATGCATGTGGAGGTCCTGGGCTGGTGTGGTTACACGTGGTCTGCGGTTGTGAGGCTGGTTGTATGTACTGCCAAATTCTCTGAAACGCCTTTGGAGACGGCTTATGGTAGAGAAATGAACATTCAGTTCACGGGCAACAGCTCTGGTGGACATTCCTGCAGTCAGCATGTCAATTACATGCTCCCTCAAAACTTGCGACATCTGTGGCGTTGTGCTGTGTGATAAAACTGCACATTTTAGAGTGGCCTTTTATTGTGGCCAGCCTAAGGCACACCTGTGCAATAATCATGCTGTCTAATCAGTATCTTGATATGCCACACCTGTGAGGTGGATGGATTATCTCGGCAAAGGAGAAGTGCTCACTAACACAGATTTAGACAGATTTGTGAACAATATTTCATAGAAATAGGCCTTTTGTGTACATAGAAAAAGTCTTAGATCTTTGAGTTCAGCTCATGAAAAATGGGGGCAAAAACAAAAGTGTTGCGTTTATAATTTTGTTCAGTGTATAATTATACACAGTACACACACAAATATTATAGAAACACAAACTTTTATTTTGGATGCTATTAATCGCGATTAATCATTGCACAGCAGTTTTACAAGTAATTCAGTGCAGTGAGCTCAACAGCACTTGGCATTTAGTGATACTACAACACACACAGGTAGGCTACAGATTGTGTTCCCGTGTTCATTTGTGACCTCCTGATTAATTAACAACGGGTTAAAGATTTTTTATTCGGAATATGAATGCTGATGTCACAAACTCCCAGATCAATAATAGCCTACTGTAGCCTCTCTACCTGAATCACACCGTCTGAACTGCACGCGCACGATCCTCCCCGCTGCTGACGTCACGGGCGCGAGCATGGCTCTGTCCAGCAGCGCGCAACTCTATCACTGCCGAGGCAGGGGCGGGTCTACGTGGTGGCCAGGGGGGGCACCGGCCCCCCCTGAAATTCGATTGGCCACCCCAGGTGCCCCCCCTATAAGATGTCTTGTGATTGCTTCATTTTACGGCCAATCAGTTTATAGACTCTACTGAAGTTTGCGATTCAAAGAAGTGCAGCGCCAGAGAAACAACGGTCGTCGCGGACTTTTACTTTTACTTTTACTTTATCAAGTGTGGGAAGTCAAGACACCAAACAAAGAGCTGGTAGGTAACCTTTATGTATGGTTTAATATGTTTGTATGGTTTTCTCAGATCATTGTTTTTACCCCGTCAGGCTATGCTCGCGCAACGCAAGTTGGTCGTGGTTGATTTCAATCCAATGTTCAGTCAACGTTTAATAAAACACAATAAAAGTAAAATATGCTGGGCGCTATCAAACAATAAACACTGTCATGGTGATTTGCATATTTTATATCAGTTTATTGTGTGACAGTGACCACATAGCAAGATTGCACCAAATGACAATATGCACAGAATGTTCCAAAAAAATTATAATAATAATTGTCTGGTGACACGTTACTTGTTAATGCATGAGAGTAAGTCAGTTAGATAGTCAGTTAAATTGTCAGGCCTAACTTAGTCATTTACACGTGAAATGACATGGATGCATTCTGTGCATTTCATTCACAATTTGATAAATTTTTGTTGAGATTGAGAATAACAGACACACATAAGTGTTTCTTTTGAAGGCAGGGAAGAGAGCAGTGCCAAGCCATGAAAAGAAGTAAATATATAGGGAGTTTCTTTCAAAGAAAACAAAACAAAACAAGTGTAGAGGCAGAAGCAACTGAAGAAAATGTTACTCCCCAAGAAGAAAATGTCAATGCAGCAAGAAAAAATTGTCACTGGAACAGAATCAGCCAGCAAGGAATCAACAGGCCAGACAGACAGTGATGCCAGTGGATCCAGCCGACAGCAGTGTGCTTCCTGCAACTTCAAGTATCTGAAGTGTAGAGGGAATTGTATGTGTAACGTGGTGCAGTTGAGGAAGAGATGAGGCAGGATCCAAATGCAGCACACACTTTATTAAAAGACCACAAACTATACGAATTAGACTGGATACAGGACTCAGGAACAGGATACAAGAACAGGCACGAACATCCACGTTAACATGCTACAGCAAACTGTAAGACATACAAGAACTCACAAAGACAAGGCTGAAACACAGGGTTTAAATAATCAGGGACAAACGAGCTAGACAAGATAACAAGGGGGCGTGGTAAATCAGAAACACCTGGGATAACTAATAGACAAGACAGGGAACCATAGAACCTGACAGGACACAAAACCCACATCGTGACAGTATGGATATTTGAGAAATATTACATTTCATTTGTATGAAGCAAACTAAAACGGTAGTAATCATTGCATGTACTGTACATGAATTTGCCCTAAAAATACCATGAGCGTATTTATTCTGCTATAGTACTCACAGAGCTTGTTTTGTTTTCTCATTGATGCAATATTTACTTGTGACATTTCATAATTTCTCAGGATCAACGTTTGGTGGGGATAAACAAGCACCTTCATCCCCAACAGAATGCCAAGATATGTATAGTTGTAGTTGAGACCTGAAAGTTCTTTTGTTTGCACATGTTCAGCAAGTGATGTTAAATGATGTTTGATGTCTACTCTGTTGATTATTATTTTACTGTATCTGCAGATAATTCAGCTGTAAGTGACCTGTCTGAATTTGAAGACCACGAAGAAACTTTGTGTCAGCATAGGTCAGGGGGTGATGGTGACAGACCTCAGGCACTACAGGCCAACAGTAGTTGATACCCTGGACCTCCTGTCAAAAAATGATTGATTGACAGGTGCCACGCCCCTTCCGGTGACAGGTCCCGCCCCTTCCGGTGACATGTCCCGCCCCTTCCGGTGTCCCGCCCCTTCCGGTGTCCCGCCCCTTCCGGTGACAGGTGTCCCGCCCCTTTTGACTTTTGATTGACAGTTTGACAGCTAGTTTTGACTTTTGATTGACAGGTTGACAGTTAGTATGACTTTTGATCATGTTTTGACAGCTAGTTTTGACTTTTGATTGACAGTTTGACAGCTTTTGATCATGTTTTGACAGCTAGTTTTGACTTTTGATGTCTTTTGAAGTCTTTTGAAGGCTTTTGAAGCCTTTTGATATTGACAGAAAGTGTTATAACAATATGTCATGGTATCTGACAGCTAGTTTGATGCCTTTTGAACATGACAGTTAGTGTTTTTGAAGCCTTTTGATCGTTTGAAGACACTGTGATTAAATAATACGTCATGGCTATATGAGAGCTAGTTTTAATTGTTTGAAGCCTATTGAAGCCTTTTGAACATGACAGTTAGTGTCTGTTTTTGAAGTTGGTATCACACACACGATCCTCCCTACATATTCCTGAGCGTATCCGGGCTGTACTGTGAAACTGATAAGAAAAAACTGTGGAAGTTTATCTCACACAAATGTTGAAAAACCATTCAGTTCTTTTAAAAGAATATAAAATAAAGATCTTACTAAAACCTCACACCAAAAGTTTAAATAAAATGGAGTCACAAAAACAATTGCAATCAGTTAAATGTTTATAGAGTTAAAAAACAAACAAAAAACAAACAAAAAAACATACAGGTTATGAAACAATCAGTTAAATGTTTAGAGAGTTGAAGAAAAAACATATAGCTTATGAAACAACGCAATAAATGAAACGGGTTCACGAAAAAAATAAAATAAAAAATCATCTCACATGTTTAGATAACTAAAGCGCCTCTCCAGCACAGCCCCAGCCTGAGTGGTGCGCGCGCCCTCCGCATTCTGACATCCCCCTCCTTCTGCTCCTCCACATTCCAGAGCACAGTGATAGTGAGAAACAGAGATTTTATAAAATAATGTCTATTTCACACAAATAATATAATATACAATAATATAAAATATCATCTTACATAAAACATTCTGTTCTTTAAAAGAATATAAATGATTATAAATAATATAAAATAAAGATCTTACTAAAACCTCACACAAAAAGTTGAAATAAATGTAGAACTATCCAGTTTAAATAAAATGGATTCACAAAAAATTGCAATGAGTTAAATGTTTATAGAGTTGAAGAAAAAAACAAAACAAACAAAACAAAAACAACATAGGCCTACATGTTATGAAACAATCAGTTAAATGTTTAGAGAGTTGAAGAAAAAACATACAGCTTATGAAACAACGCAATAAATGAAACGGGTTCACAAAAATAAAAAAATATCTTTATTAGAAATCAGGGCCCTCTGGCCTCTTTACACCAGCGTTTCACCTGCGGAGCTTTCAAAAAGCACCAGCCAAAGGGTGTGTGTGTGTGTGTGTGTGTGTGTGTGTGTGTGTCAGAGAGTCACACAAATTCAGTGATCAGGATATCAGGTGCTGAGTTTATAAGAAGTATAATCTTAAAAGTTTAAATTATATCTTTTAAAAATACAAGATTGTTTAAATGAAATCTTTAAAGTTTGAATAAATACACATCTTCTATTTATCTTTTAGAAGATTACTGTAATGATTTTGTTTAACGGTTATTAAACAATGTCTGTTCAAAAACTGTACTTAGTCGTCTTAAATCTCATTTATATGAAAAGATTTTGTCCGTGTGGAGTTTCAATTTTGATGGCTTTCCATAGCCATGATGATTTTTGTACCGTAACTGCATATTCGATCATGTACACCTAAACACGCTGATCTTTCTGAATTTATTTCAAAGTATAATCTTAAAAGTTTAAATGAAATCTTTAAAGTTTGAATAAATACACATCTTCTATTTATCTTTTAGAAGATTACTGTGACCTAAAGTATTATTTTTACTAAACAATATCTGTTCAAAAACTTTAGATGGTTGAAAAACTGTACTTAGTCGTCTTAAATCTCATTTATATGAAAAGATTCAATCAGCTTTTTTTGTCCATGCAGGGATTTCATTTTTTTATGGTGGGGGCTTTTCATTGCCATAATGATTTTTGTACCGTAACTGCATATTCTATCCCGTACACCTGAACACGACCATCACAGAAACCTACATTTGTACATTTTCAAAAATGAAATAAATAAATAATTTAATATCATTTCAAAGCTGTATTGCACGCGCGCACACACACGGTTCTAAAAAAAAGAACTAATCTCTATGTGGATCATGTCACAGCGTATGTAATGTTAGTCTGCTAACGCCTTTCCAGAGCCAAAGTTTTGTTCATACTAAATTTATTTCAAAGCATAATCGTAAAAGTTTAAATATGATCTTTTAAAAGTAAAAGACTGTTTTAGTTTAAAGTTCTTAACTTTCTTTCTTAAAAAAATCTTTAAAGTTTGAATACATTCATATCTTCTATTTACCTTTTAGAAGATTTCTGTAATGATTTTGTTTAACGGTGACCCTAAAGTATAATTGTTATAATGTGAGACAATGTCTGTTCAAAAACTTTCGATGGTTTAAAAACTGAAAAACTCGGGGAGATAATGTCACAGTAAATCTAGTCTGCGTTCCAGAGCATACTACATCCAGAGTTTTACACTAAATTCATTTAAAAGCATAACCTTAAAAGTTTAAATTAGATATTTTAAAAATGAAAGATTGTTTTAGTTTGAAGTTTAAAGTTCTTAACTTTCTTTCTCGAAAAAATCTTTAAAGATTTATTAAAATCATATCTTCTATTCATCTTCTTAGAAGACTTATGTAATGATTTTGTCTAACGGTGACCTAAATTATAATTGTTACTAAACTTTAGATGGTTGAAAACCTGTACTTAGTCGTCTTAGATCTTATTTATACAAAAAAATTTGTCCATACAACATGTTGTCAAAGTCTGTCACAATGTTTTGTTGTTTTTAAGACATCCGAGGACTCTACATTGCTCTTACTTAGACTAAGTTGTATATATATATATATATATATATATATATATATATATATATATATATATATATATATATATATATATATATATATATATATTGGTTACATTGTTTTTATTCATCAAGTTAAATGTAAATTTGCAAATCCAAATGATAGGAAAACTTTATGATAGGAAAGTACGGACAGCGCCTTTGACCAAGCCTCTACATATGGGGCACTTGCGCAGAGAAGATGCACATTCTTTGCACACAACTAGGTGACCACAGGGGATGAAGACAATGTTCACTTCCTTATCCATGCAAACTTTGCATGTGCGCTCCTCTTGAAGTCTTCTTAACTGTTCCTCCATAGGCAAGTCTGAAAGATCTTGACTCAGTGATGCAGCTTCATTTGTCTGGGCCATCAGTTTTCTCAGCAGGCAGACATCATTCTTCTTGATCCAGTTGCGGAAGACCTCTGCTGCTGCATTTCCTTTCGACAGGACTAACTCAATGAGCTGCCCTGTCTGCTGCTTGACTGTAGTGCAGTTACGAATAATGTCATACTCTTTCTGTGAGATGACGTTCTCCTCTAGAAGATGGTCCATTAAGCTCTGCACACTTTTTAGGCGCTGTGACACGGCAAGATGATGTTTCTTAAGAAAAGTAAGAAACTTACTTTCTCGCTCCTCCTCTCTCTTCTCATCTTCTGCACTTAGTAAATCAGACACCAACTCTTGAACGGTTTCGTAATTTTCTCCACTTGCGAGGATTTTGCTTTGAATGGTTTGCTTCACCACAGGATTGTTCATCATCACTGCATCTTCTCCAGGACCCAGGTGTACAACAGCTGGATCGACAAATTCTCTTGAGTCGCTGTCTCCATTAGTCAATAGCTGTTCAAACACAAAAGGAAATCTTGCTTGAATCTGATGAACAAACTCTTGGCCCTTTTCTTGCAACAGGTATTCACATCTTGGAAACCACTTAGCATGTTCTATCCATGGATCATCACCAGACTCCCAACATCTGAGTCCACCATCACAACGAAAGCACTTCACGTCATCATTACGACCAACATAGTAAAAACCAGCCTTAGCCAATTGGTCTGGTCGAACAATTATTCTTGAGGGCCAGTTGACAAATGTGAGCAACCTTTCTTCACACTGTTGCATTGCCGAGTTAGATCCATTGGAAAGGCCGCCACCAGATAAAGGTACATTATCTGCACGGTCACCTCGAACGAAGCGGCAGTTGGGGTAATGCCTCTGGTGCTCTGATACTGCACGATCTCCCGGTTCCCAGTTGCTAAGCTGACCTCCACAACTGAAGCAAGCCACTCTGTCGCCCTGACCAAGGTAGTAGAAACCACTTTTGGCAAGCTCGGCTGGAGTTACTGTAGCAAGAGTCCAATTCTGAAAGGTGTCAAGGCGTTCCTGTTCCCGACACATGCCAGGATTGTGACAAGCCGGAGGTCGCTGGTGAGACATATCCTCAACTCCATGGGAGGAAATAGGACTGGAGAGGGCCAGGTTGCTGAATGCCGTGTTTAAGTAACCCACCTGCTCCTCCATTTGGCCTGAAATGGATACCGTGTTACGGCTGTCGCAGGGACTGAAAGCTGTAGGATGGCTACGTTGTGAAGCGGGGGGAAAAGGCAGAGTGAGAGGACGACAGGAGGTTTGCGGTAGCGGGTAAAAATGTGACCACAGGGCGTGTCCACTCAAGCCCTTCTCTCTGCCGGACATCCCATGACTATTGTCTAGTCGTCTATGACAGAACACATAATCTTATTAAACTTATTAAATACCCTCTATGATGCAGGAACCGATGCTAAGAACAAAATCAAATTTTGTTCAACACCACAATTTAAAAAATTGAAAAATCACCACACAATTTCAGGTATACACATCTTGGAAATGGTTGCCACCTCGGGAATACAGTAATTAAAATGCAGAAAACAAATATTTAAATATTTAAATATTTAATCTTTTAAATCATGTTTTTTATTTATTTTTTTATTTTTTATTATTCTAAATATTATTATTATTATTATTATTATGTATACTATTATAATACTATTATTATGAGCTCAGACATTACCACAATAGTCATTTTTGTAATTTTTTTATTTCAACATTATACTTTCGAGTATACATTGAAGTAGTGAAGAAAATGATAGACCGGCAGTACATAAAGTAAAACGACGTTTACAGATGGTCTAACCAGAATAGAAAATCTCTGCAGGCTATCATGTTTTGCTCTAGGGTATAGTTGACCAGACTTTCAACTAATTCACCAACGTCAGTTTTTGCATTTTTTGACACCAGTGACACGCAGAGATCTGTTACAAAAGTCCATATAGCGAGTATCTCGGTGATTTCGAATTCGTCACAACATTCACGCAACACATCCAGAACTTTTCTGAGGATTACGCCGTTCGGCTCTTTGCCGTTGAAAAACATGGGCGTTACATCAGGCCATGGCTTTGTCAAGCCTCTTACGACATCCATTTCATTTTTGAGATTTGTCACACGTTTGGTATCCTGCGCACAATCGTTTTTCATACCACACGCAGCATCAATGATCCTGTGCATCAAGCCAACCATCTGACCTCTAAAATGATCTTTAAACATAGAGTCTAGCGTAGCTCTTAAAGGACACTCTTTGCCCGTGGCGCACTTACACGCCGGATGATACTTGTTCTCCATCCGTTTTTGCGTCGCCATTTTTTCCAACTTTCCGAATAGTCCACTATTCGATGATGAAAGATGCTTTTCGTTCCTGGAATCTTCCTGGAATCTCCTGAGTGAGTCCTTGCGGCACAATCGTCCAGGGTTTGTGCGTTAATGTGCGGAAGTTTGTGTTTTTGGGTCAGAAGCGTGAGTCGTAGAAGCGTAGTTTGCGTCAGGTTCAGGCAAACAGGAATGCTGAAGCGGCTTTTGATCAATGAGATGATGCAGTAGCACAGCAGTCCGTGGCTAGTAGAGCTAGAGTAGAGCTAGAGCGTGCGATGTCCTGAAATATTTATCAGGACAGCGATTGGGGTCCGCCCCCTCGCCCCACTGGAGGGGTTGAATAGGGTGTCGTCATCAGGGAAGCCTATGTAAATTATAGTCACGATGCAACAGAAGTAGCATCATGGAGAAGTTATGCATATGCCACCAGAGAGAAGTTTATTATTATTTTCACTCAATCCAGTTACAAAATCAGATTTTTTAAAATCAGATTTTTTTAAATCTGAAAATTAAAAAAAACGTTTAAAACATATGCATGGGTGAATTGTTCACCATAAGTTCTGTAACAAACATTTAGAAAGTAGTTAGGATGTATTTCATTTTGTGCATGCTTTAAGTTAATTTTACCAACTATGAAGATGTTAAAGTTCATAGACCTTTAGCGTATTGAGTTAAAATGAAAACGTGATATCCCATTAAACGCATCATTACTGAATTCACGGGTGTTCCTAACATAGACTATTATTGTTATTGTCCTAACATAGACTATTGTTTAATAACTTCAATAGTTATCAAGCACCAGCTGATTGAAGTTTTTCTTCAAACAAAGGTAATTTTCTGATAAATCATAGTACACCTACATGTGTTTTGTTGTATTTTTAAAAACATAGAACCAGAGAACAGAGAACCTTGTGTGGTATTCTATATCCGCATAAAGGGTTAAAATATAAAATATAAATTTATCGGTATGCTCCGGTGAAAACTTTGATGAGGCCAAGAATAATAGCGCTGTTAAACATGCGCTTCAATAACAATGTTCAATATAAACAAGAATCCGACTCTAATGCGACTGAGCTTGTTTCACATATAACTGTTGATTGTTAGATATAATAGTTAGATGATTTTTCTAACCATTGAAATTTATGATATGTTAAAACATTCAGCATTATGCCGAATAAAAAGAAGATCATAAAAAGAAGAACAATTATTAAGACATAAACACAACGTCTGTTTTCTGGATCGGGCCTAAAAGACAGATGCCTAAAACTCAAAGTATTGGTGGGGACGTAATAAAATGAATCAACCCTCCTTTCACGTATCAACTGTGATTCATTAGCTTAACTGTTGTTTAGCGACATACACAAAATAACTGTGTAATAATAACAAAATAAGTGTAATAGTTAGACAAGTTTGAAGCGTAATAGTAGGTAACAGAAAAAAACAGCAATACTCATCTTTCACGTCGATGTTTCGTAGACATAGCAGAAAGATGTTCTAAAATAAATATGATTTGTTTAGTCTTAAACACTCTCATTCTAGAAGGACCGTTATTTAATTCTCTTTATGCAATATTTGTTCATGTTTTTCATACATTCCTATATGAACATGTTTGACCACGCTCGGAGACTATATACTTTTTGCAAACTGTACAAAAACAAGATCAATTACAGACATTCAAAAGCTAAAACTGATCACTATAGTGGCTTTTCTGTATTTGTTTTAAATGGCTCATTTACTTTTAACCTAGTTGACCTCTAGAATTTACTTTTGTGCAATTTTACCAAAGTGTGGAACTTTGTTTAACAGCCTCAAGCTTTGATGAATATGCCTCTCTCAGTGCCATAGTCAGATGTGATTCTGTTGTAATAGTTTAAGTGTAAAACAGCATGCGCTTTGTGTGATTCGTAGATAGAGGGAAAGTTTCTTCTTAAAATTTCACTTAAATTCTTAATGGTCATTTATTTATATAAACACTGAATGTTGACGGCTCTCAAAGAAACGTCTTCACCTAAAACACACACACACACAGTCCAACATACAAAATGTGAAACAGTGTCGTCTGAACAAGATGACTAAATCAAGCGGAGTAACAAAACCATCATTTGGATACTTTTTATTATAAACGGAGCTTTTCAATCCTCTTTTCTTAGGGATTCGGTCTTTTGAATCTTAAAGATAAAGAATAAGATGATGTTTTAAAGTTAGTCCATAGGGTGTGGAACTTTGCATCACTATGGTGTGTAAAAATACACCCAAAGATTTAAGCACAACTATTTACACACATACTATGTAGGAGAATATCTAACTGTATATTGTAGATTGTGAACATTGCAGTTTATTTGGGGTCAGAGAACATCCTTAGCTCATACATCTCTTTAATTTTGTGCTGGATGTTAGTTAAAAGATGAAGGTATTAGTTAATAACAAACAAATAAAAAACTTAAAATCAACATGAAGCCATAATATTAATAAATAAAATATGGTATAATTACAGTTTGAAAATGACTTCCATAATATTTTATTTTAGTAAAGGTATGCCCAACACAAAGTTGTGCGTTGTGAGTGAGACCTTGCAAAGATTACGCCAATATTAGATTTCTCGAACATTGCACTATGCCTGAAACTCAGTAATCAACATGCATTTATGTAGGACTGTCAAAAACTGTAGGACTGTCAAAAATCATCTGTTATCATGGTTTAGTTGTATTTTAAAACACTGTTTTTTCTTAAAAATGTTGTGTCAGACGTATTTGGTAGCATGATTATCTTGTTTAATCGTGTATTCAGTCCATCAGGTTGATATTTGTAGAAATACATTTATAAAACAAAAAAGAACAAGTTAATGGCCTTGTGTCAGAACACAACAGGTATGAAGATATGTCTGGTTTTTATTTACTTTTTATTCTAACTTTAAAGCTAGATTATCCTTTGAAAAGTGTAATACAGTATTTGATTTTTACACACGCAGTGTTTTCGCCAACTGACCTAAACCGTTGACCCCTGAAGTTATGACTTCTGAAGGCCTTGATTCACTCGGTTGAAAAAATGGTATTTTGTCATTTAAACATCTGAAAAAATAGACTGTGCTTAATATCTGCTAACTCTTTATTGTGATCCCCCCCAACAGATATTCTACTGACTATAAGTAACTCAACTATAAGTAACTCAACTATCTCAACTTATTCTAACCCTACCAGTCCACTAATACTCTACTAACACTAATGAGAGTTTACTTTACACACTCTGACTCTCACAAGCGAGTTAGTGGGCATGCAGGTGCAACACTACTATAGTCAACAGCAACTGCTACCAAATGATGACTTAAAAACGTTTTAAGTATTACATTAAAAAGGCGTAATTGACAAAGATTGTAATTCTGAATTAAGTAATAATTATGACAAAAAGTCGAAATTATGACTTAAAAAGTTGAAATTAAAATGATGACTATGCGTCATAATTATGAGATGAAAAGTTTAAATGATGACATACTAAATTGAAATTATGATAGATAAAGTAAAATATTCCATAGTGAAATTTTCTGAATTTAGTATAATTGTATTTGTGAAAATGATTCAGTACTGAAACAGCATTTATGAGTTTTTACATATCTTCTGCTTGTTTCTGCAGTTCGTGTAGGCCTCTAAGACTATGAATAACTAAAAATGATTATTGATGAACTTGAATAACTTGAATTTTGTTGGCAATATAAAAAAATTGCCTTCCCATAACGGGAGTCGAACCCGGGCAGCCTGGGTGAAAACCAGGAATCCTAACCGTTAGACATTATGGGAGGCGTTGATACTGCCCCGGCACATTTGAAAGGCTGCACTGCACGGTACAATATAATGCAGGATCATAGTTATGCAGAGCCACAGGAGAAGGAATCCTCGTCGCCAAAAAGCAAAACATTTATTTAAAAGGAAACGTGACCGGCGAATTCAAAACGAGGGTAAATATCGGGATAGCTTTTCACAGGTGGAAAGAGCTAATGAAGGAGAAAGACTTTGCTGGATGGCGCCTTGCATGGCTGACACCGCCGTCGGTGTGTGAATGGGTGAATGTGAGGCTATGTAAAGCACTTTGGTGGCCATAGGTCTGTGAAAGTGCTATATAAATGCAGTCCATTTACCATTTACTTTGAAAGGGATGCTGAAGTTGCCTGCTTTCTTCTCGACAGGTAAGTCAAAGTTACGGTCTAAATGACAAGCTTTTTTCATTGCTTGGTTGTGTAAATCATTATATCATTATATCATTATATAGGCAGCATAACAGTAGAACAAGTACAATTAAACTCGATGAAGTGCTATTGGAAGACATGTTGTCATAGCTTCTTGGCACATAACGGCTACCGCAGTTGCAACACATAAAAATAGTATTATAATAGTATACATAATAATAATATTTAGAATCATTTTTTTAAAAAAACATGATTTAAAAGATTAAATATTTCAGATCATACTCAACAATTAGCCTACTTAATGTCGAAGCACATTGGTTTAATAAAAACTCGAGTTTTTAGCATTGAAATGATCAAACAAATTCACATCTGTATTAAACAGTTGGACAAAATTCGCTGTAATATAAAATACTCTATCAAATCTAAAAATTTAAATAAAAAGTCGCTTGTTTAAAGCAAACAGAAATCGCTTGAGAAGTGTAAAACAATAAAACCATAACCTCTAATTTGATATTAAATGCTGAACCGAAAAACAGAGTCATAAAGGAATAAAGTAACTATAATATCGGGAATCATCAGATGCTGAAGACGGAAGGTAATGTAATTTATTTATTTATTTTTGTGCTTTTTACGAACGCCCGCTCGACACGTGACGTCACATCTCCGCGCTGCTGTTTTGGCGCGCTTTATGGAAGTTTGAATCGTTGGAGTCATACACACAAGTGCAGCGATGGAGCGCGTGAACACGAGCAGTGTGGGAGGATTCCTGAGATCTTGCGACGATCTGACTGAGAAGATTCGCTGTTTAATACAGAAGAAACTCATCAAGAAGTACTTGAGCAGGTGATATTATGCGCTTACGATTTATGTGTGGATTAAAGAATAGACATTAGTAGAATAGACAAAATAGGCATTTAATGAAGATATATTTTATATCATTGTAGAATGTATTTCTGAGCACCAGACGCTCGCTCTCACTAGCATATGGACACACAATCCCATGCATGCCAAACTATCTAAAATGGTGCCTTCGAAGGGCACTAAAGTTTTTAATCATTATCAACATATTTTTTGATAAAAATAACTATAAAAGAGTTCCAAATGACACTTATTTTTGAGCCCCACAATTTTAAGCGCTCCAAAGTTCTAACTAGAGCAGGGGGCAGAGTTAAAAAGGAACTTTGTTGTTCTTGTCTAGCCTTAATTTACTGAAGGCTATGGATTTTAGGTAAATGTTTATTAAATTAATTCACAATATGTACACATTCATTATTAATCTTATGCCTAATATGATGAAAAAGGCTGTTATTTGTTTCTTCTCCTCTCACATTAAATCACATGTATTATATAGGCCTATTTTAAGTTCAAAATGGTGAAATTAGAAAAAAAGTTGATTAGTTTGCCTTGATTATTTTTTTCGTTGTTTAACATTTCTCAAAACTTTTCTGTCAAATTTGAAATGTTTAGTTTAGCTACTTGCACCTTATCTCGCACTTTATGAACGTTGTCAGCAGGAACTCGCTCTCAGCGGCTCCTGTGAACATACTATTGTCCTAACATAGAGTATTATTGTTATTGTCCTAACATAGACTATTGTTTTAACCTGCTGTACATCTGTTCACTGTCCATGTGGCTTTGGTTGCCATATTTATGAGCTAATCTGGCCTTTGAAAAAGTGAATGTTTGAACTCTGGTGTATGCTAAATGAAAACAGGTGAACAGGTGTATGAATGTGTCTGCAGGTGTATCTAACCCTAACAACTAATGACCAACTTTATTTTTGCTATTGTACATACATTTTATTCTTCTAATTGTTTGTCTTTGGTTAACACAGCTGGAGAAGAACAACAGGGAGGTTGGAAGACACAGTAGAGGAACTACAGAATAAATATGGAGAGAAAACAGCATTAAAAAGGATCAAGTACATTGTGAAAAAAATCAGAAAAAAGAATATCAAATGTAGGAAAAGATTTATAATTTACTTTGTTAGTAGTCAATATGTTTCTCAATCTTCAATAAGCTTTACATGGTTTTGGTTGTGTATTTAATTGTTAATTTTTTAACAGATGGTGCACATTCTGGAAACATGACAAATCAACAGCCTAACAACCTTCCACAACGAGAGCATAATAATAATTCTACATCATTCGGACAGCTTAACTTAACAATTGTCCAGAGGAATGGTGGGTCAATATTTGCTCCAATCATGGTAGACAAGACAATATATGGTGATGTTAACATCAGTGTGGTGAGTGTCTGAAAATTTAAGAAACAGTTGCTTAGTTAAGAAATGATTTGTGTATGTTATATATATATATTTATGTATGAGTATTTTTTGTTTTGTTTTTCAGGTGTCTCACTCTACCTCGGTAAACGAACATGGTAAGATCTCTTGTGCATTCATAAGCGTGATGCTCCTGTTAATAATATGACTATCCAACTTTGTCCTGATTTTTAGAAATTCTTCAGAATGTAAGGAATGAGAGGACTTTGGAGGGAAGTGCACCACAGTCGGTCTCTCTAAACAAGATCTACACTGAACTGTTTATCATCAATGATGAGACTGACCCCATCAATAGAGAACATGAGATCTGGCAGATCGACACATAATTTAAACACATCAGCTCAGAGACTCATAAACTACAAGGAAATCCTTCAGCCACCCACAGATGAAAATATAATTGTGTGGTGATTTTCCAAATGATACAACTTAGTCTAAGTAAGAGCAATGTAGAGTCCTCGGATGTCTTAAAAACAACAAAACATTGTGACAGACTTTGACAACATGTTGTATGGACAAATTTTTTTGTATAAATAAGATCTAAGACGACTAAGTACAGGTTTTCAACCATCTAAAGTTTTTGAACAGACGCTGTTTAGTAACAATTATAATTTAGGTCACCGTTAGACAAAATCATTACATAAGTCTTCTAAGAAGATGAATAGAAGATATGATTTTAATAAATCTTTAAAGATTTTTTCGAGAAAGAAAGTTAAGAACTTTAAACTTCAAACTAAAACAATCTTTCATTTTTAAAATATCTAATTTAAACTTTTAAGGTTATGCTTTTAAATGAATTTAGTGTAAAACTCTGGATGTAGTATGCTCTGGAACGCAGACTAGATTTACTGTGACATTATCTCCCCGAGTTTTTCAGTTTTTAAACCATCGAAAGTTTTTGAACAGACATTGTCTCACATTATAACAATTATACTTTAGGGTCACCGTTAAACAAAATCATTACAGAAATCTTCTAAAAGGTAAATAGAAGATATGAATGTATTCAAACTTTAAAGATTTTTTTAAGAAAGAAAGTTAAGAACTTTAAACTAAAACAGTCTTTTACTTTTAAAAGATCATATTTAAACTTTTACGATTATGCTTTGAAATAAATTTAGTATGAACAAAACTTTGGCTCTGGAAAGGCGTTAGCAGACTAACATTACATACGCTGTGACATGATCCACATAGAGATTAGTTCTTTTTTTTAGAACCGTGTGTGTGCGCGCGTGCAATACAGCTTTGAAATGATATTAAATTATTTATTTATTTCATTTTTGAAAATGTACAAATGTAGGTTTCTGTGATGGTCGTGTTCAGGTGTACGGGATAGAATATGCAGTTACGGTACAAAAATCATTATGGCAATGAAAAGCCCCCACCATAAAAAAATGAAATCCCTGCATGGACAAAAAAAGCTGATTGAATCTTTTCATATAAATGAGATTTAAGACGACTAAGTACAGTTTTTCAACCATCTAAAGTTTTTGAACAGATATTGTTTAGTAAAAATAATACTTTAGGTCACAGTAATCTTCTAAAAGATAAATAGAAGATGTGTATTTATTCAAACTTTAAAGATTTCATTTAAACTTTTAAGATTATACTTTGAAATAAATTCAGAAAGATCAGCGTGTTTAGGTGTACATGATCGAATATGCAGTTACGGTACAAAAATCATCATGGCTATGGAAAGCCATCAAAATTGAAACTCCACACGGACAAAATCTTTTCATATAAATGAGATTTAAGACGACTAAGTACAGTTTTTGAACAGACATTGTTTAATAACCGTTAAACAAAATCATTACAGTAATCTTCTAAAAGATAAATAGAAGATGTGTATTTATTCAAACTTTAAAGATTTCATTTAAACAATCTTGTATTTTTAAAAGATATAATTTAAACTTTTAAGATTATACTTCTTATAAACTCAGCACCTGATATCCTGATCACTGAATTTGTGTGACTCTCTGACACACACACACACACACACACACACACACACACACACACACACACACACACACCCTTTGGCTGGTGCTTTTTGAAAGCTCCGCAGGTGAAACGCTGGTGTAAAGAGGCCAGAGGGCCCTGATTTCTAATAAAGATATTTTTTTATTTTTGTGAACCCGTTTCATTTATTGCGTTGTTTCATAAGCTGTATGTTTTTTCTTCAACTCTCTAAACATTTAACTGATTGTTTCATAACATGTAGGCCTATGTTGTTTTTGTTTTGTTTGTTTTGTTTTTTTCTTCAACTCTATAAACATTTAACTCATTGCAATTTTTTGTGAATCCATTTTATTTAAACTGGATAGTTCTACATTTATTTCAACTTTTTGTGTGAGGTTTTAGTAAGATCTTTATTTTATATTATTTATAATCATTTATATTCTTTTAAAGAACAGAATGTTTTATGTAAGATGATATTTTATATTATTGTATATTATATTATTTGTGTGAAATAGACATTATTTTATAAAATCTCTGTTTCTCACTATCACTGTGCTCTGGAATGTGGAGGAGCAGAAGGAGGGGGATGTCAGAATGCGGAGGGCGCGCGCACCACTCAGGCTGGGGCTGTGCTGGAGAGGCGCTTTAGTTATCTAAACATGTGAGATGATTTTTTATTTTATTTTTTTCGTGAACCCGTTTCATTTATTGCGTTGTTTCATAAGCTATATGTTTTTTCTTCAACTCTCTAAACATTTAACTGATTGTTTCATAACCTGTATGTTTTTTTGTTTGTTTTTTGTTTGTTTTTTAACTCTATAAACATTTAACTGATTGCAATTGTTTTTGTGACTCCATTTTATTTAAACTTTTGGTGTGAGGTTTTAGTAAGATCTTTATAAACATTTCATTTATATTCTTTTAAAAGAACTGAATGTTTTTTCAACATTTGTGTGTGAGATAAACTACCAGTTTTCCCCTTATCAGTTTCACAGTACAGCCCGGATACGCTCAGGAATATGTAGGGAGGATCGTGTGTGTGATACCAACTTCAAAAACACACACACACACAGACACTAACTGTCATGTTCAAAAGGCTTCAATAGGCTTCAAACAATTAAAACTAGCTCTCATATAGCCATGACGTATTATTTAATCACAGTGTCTTCAAACGATCAAAAGGCTTCAAAAACACTAACTGTCATGTTCAAAAGGCATCAAACTAGCTGTCAGATACCATGACATATTGTTATAACACTTTCTGTCAATATCAAAAGGCTTCAAAAGCCTTCAAAAGACTTCAAAAGACATCAAAAGTCAAAACTAGCTGTCAATAACCACATGATCAAAAGCTGTCAAACTGTCAATCAAAAGTCAAAACTAGCTGTCAAAACATGATCAAAAGTCATACTAACTGTCAACCTGTCAATCAAAAGTCAAAACTAGCTGTCAAACTGTCAATCAAAAGTCAAAAGGGGCGGGACACCTGTCACCGGAAGGGGCGGGACACCGGAAGGGGCGGGGCACCGGAAGGGGCGGGACATGTCACCGGAAGGGGCGGGACCTGTCGCCGGAAGGGGCGTGGCACCTGTCAATCAATCATTTTTTGACAGGAGGTCCAGGGTATCAACTACTGCCAACATCTCCACAGATCGCATTCTGCCAGGACCACATGGTATGCTCCAGTTTTTTTTTTACTGACATATTTCTAGAAGGTATTGTCTAAATGGGTGTTAATGATGAGCTTGTGTATTTTAATTAAATTCCTAAAACCTTAAAAATGACCGATTGCCTTCATATTATTGGAGGGTCTATGGTTATGTAACTAACTTTCATTCAAACTTAATTTGCAGAATCAATTGTATGTATTCTAGGTTGATTTAATTGACAAACTACACCTTCTGCACTGATAATTATTTTAATTATTACTCATTGTTTAAATTGATTGAGGACCCCTGGTAGGCTAGTCATCGCTATAAGAAGACCATTCTCTTTATTTGCAGACATTTCACAGTCTCGGGCAGCAGGACCAACACAGCCGCACTTGAAGGTGTTCCCTCGAACCATGAAGGGCGACCGGAAAAGAGCTTTCAACAAAATGTGGTACACACAACACCAATGGCTGGAGTATTCTGTAAGCCGAGACTCTGCATATTGTTTTCTGTGTCGACACTTTTCTCTCCCTGGTATTCAAGAGACTTCATTCACATCATCACTGGGCTATTCTAACTGGAAGAAGGCAATGTATAAAGATGGAGGTTTCAGGGGACATGACAAATCTGAAAATCATGTTAATGCCATGATAGCATGGAATGAACACAAAAAAAGAATCTTGACAGACACTTCAATGTTAAATGCCCTCGATAAGAAACACCAAGAAGTAGTCGAACAAAATCGTACCTACATTAGAACAGTTGCTGAGGTACTTTTGTTTACTGCAACGCAAAACATTTCACAAAGGGGACACCTTGAGACCGATGCATCTACAAAAAAAGGAAACTTTTTAGGCATTATGGATTTGATTGCTAAGCATAGTCCACTAATTGACAAGAAATTAAAAGCTGTGGGGAATGCAAAATACACAAGTAACACTATACAAAATGAAATTCTTGAATGTCTGTCAGATATGCACTGTAAAAAATACATGTATTTTTACAGAAAAAAACCGGTAGAATTTAACAGTATTATGACATTTTGATCAGAACTGTGAAATTCCATAAAAATGCTAACTTTGACATCTAATATACATTTCCCCTGTTTTTTAACTATTTAAATGTGTTACTGCAAAAAAATGACATTTTCCTTTAAATAACAGTAATTGTTGTCTATTGTTATCCCGACATGTCCTTAAAAAAACATTCCTGTGTATTTTTTGGTCAGAGTTGAATTTTTTTTAGTTTTACAGAGAAAACCAGTAGAATTTCACAGTCATATCACATTTTCATCAGAACGGTGAAATTCCACTAAAAATGCATACATTAACACCAAATATAGCCTACATTTTTCCAGTTGAATTAGGCAGTGACTATGCACTAAGTGCAAAAAGCAACAGTTGTGATTTACACTAAAAACAAATAGCTATATATTCTATTTACATCATGTAAATGTCGCGATAGTTTGCAATAAGTGTAAATAGTAATTAGATGCTATATTCTATATTTTGGCAGATTCTGTTTGCATCTCAGTAATTGTGTACATTAACAGGATGCAATAATAGTATAAAGTGTTTTATTAAACACTCGTTAGACACTTTATTTCTACTTCATTTTTGTTGAAAATAAATGCCTTTACGATGTGATTTGTGATACCAAAAGGTATAAAATACAGATTCGAACCAAGGACTTTGAAACAAGCATCAAATAAACGAGGCTTCCACACTAGTGCCTGTGCCACTGAAGACATTAGGTTAAATTGCGCATCTTTTCTAAACTTCATTGGTGATCAGACACAATGTACTATGTTGTTTCCTTGATTTATAGTCAGTGTTTAGCCTACTATTGTTTTTATGCATGTCATACCGTTCGTTTGTTAAAGAGGCGATCTGGCGCTGGACTGTGTTGTTTATAAAATCATATTTTTTTAGTTTTTTGCCGCTGTGGTTAGTGGCGAAAGGCATCAGTTTTCTCTTGTGGCTGTTAGAGCATTTTATTACTGTGGGGGCAGTTGTAGCTTAGTGGTTAGAGAGTCTGGCTTGTAACCCAAGAGTTGCCGGTTCGAGTCTCACGGCCGGCGTGTTGCGACTGGTGCCCTTGAGCAAGGCACCTTACCCTAATTGCTCCCCACACTGCTCCGGGGGGGGTGTGTGTGTTCACCAGTCACTGGGATGGGTTAAAGAGGTCACATTTCGAGTAAGCGTTTCGTTTCACTTCACCTCATCCAAACACACAAGCTTGTCCAACCACTTCTGGAAAACCATTTATTGTTAAGGTAAGCTAATTGTCATGATTTCCATATCAAAATCCAAAATAACCAGCTGTAGATGCTATTTACACTAAGAAAAATACAGATATATTTTTATTTTCACTAAGTGACAATATCAGCATTTTTACATAATGCTATTTACATTAGGTGTAAATTTTCATTTAATAAATATAATTATCAAATTTGCAGTAAGTGTAAATACTAATTAGATGCTATCTATATTGGCAGATATTTGCACCTTAGTATTTTTGTAGATTAACAGGATCCAATAATTATCAGAGTGCAAATGATTATATTTATTAAAATTGTTAAATGGATGCTACATTGTTGTGAGAATAAAAGCCCTACTACACCGACCCCTAAGCCTACCCAATAAATACTTTATTTTTAATAAACACTCTTCTCTTAATAAAGCACTTTATTTCCACTTTTTAAACATTTTCTAAATTTTCATTGCAAATAAATGGCTTTTTTATCACAAAAAAAGCCAAATCTATAAGCCAGTGGTTCTCAAACTTCCTCGGCGTGCACCCCCATTTAAACCAAATGTACAGGGACATCTTTGTATACTGTGTGACAGAAGTAATGCTAAAAAACAAATAAAAAATACTCTTGAAACACACATTTTTGTAAAATGTTATACAATAAATTATGGTAGCCAGAGTATTGCTGTAAACAACTTCAGCTTTTTATTAAATAGCAAACCTTCAAGATCAAACAATGGAAAACACTTCCCAGCAAAAGTCATGTTTTAGAACACAAATTTGTTCAATAAAAAAAAAAGTCGACCTGGATTCTGATAATCCTGAACATGTCACATGGGGAAAATGGATAAAGCATGTTTCAGAACACAAATGTGTTCAATTTAAAAGAAACAAAAACACTGGGCCTGGATTCTGATAATTTTGAAGTTTATCACATCACAAGGTAATAAAAATGATTTAAGGAACAAAGTGCTGCACTGAAGTACAAAAAGTTGGTCTGTCCTGTTCTTCAGCGAAATGTCAATCTTCTGAAAGACCACATCTGTGGGGACACAAACAGTTATAATTAAAACCCAAACCAAAAGAAGAGCAGAAACAGCAACAAGCCTTAACCAAATACTCTCAGTTTTGGCCACAGACAATTACATCACATTTATAGGAGTTAATTATAAAAATGTTGTCCTTTGGTGCACTTTATCAATCGATGAATGATAAACACAGAAGATGAAGTCTAACACTACTATACAAGACAACAGAGCTTCTATACCTGTTACTCTCCCCAGTCAAATGCAGCAATTTTTGACGTCAGACTCAATACTCTGGGGTTGACAGAGTACGCTCTCTTTTTCTCTCTCTTTTCCACCTTGGTACCTTTATGAGGATTTATCCTAAAGATGCACCTTTAAAACACAACACAAACAATATCCTTAAATAATTGTTGTATGCTTCTTAACCAAAGAAATGCAGTCTATGAATTACCTTTGCAAGAATTCTGGTGTGGCTCCCAGTTCTACAGGGTAACTGATGTTCAATATATAATAAAGAGAGAACATTAGATACAGGGCTTCTGTAAAACTCAAGAGATGGTCATTTACAATAGTCTGGTCTACTGCTACCATGTACACACTGGCTGTCAGTGGGTTCTCTCCTTTGAACAAACACAAAATCAGTAAGACATAATATTTAACAGAATGTGAGTTCTGGTCACCTAAAACCAGGAATTATTGTGTTGCAAGACCATAGTATATAATACCCACCACACACTACTATACATGGTGTTGCTGGAAGCTGTTCAGAGCATATATCACTTGGAACAGAGGTGTCTTCTACCATCACAAGAAAGTGGTCTTGGTCATTTTTGAAATGGGTTAGCAGCAACATCACTGCCCCACAAACATGATCACCTCCAGCTCTATACTTTGTGAGGATTCTCCCTGCTCTGCTTGCTCTTTCTGTGCACTGAAATTGAAAGTACTCCAATATTCTTCTGAACTTACTGGAAGCAGATTCTTCAAAGCTGTTGTTTATGTCAGTGCCAGTGAGCTCTTTAAAGTGTGCTTTCATTCCTGCTGGCTGAAAAAGATATGGCCACTCATCAAGTAAATCTTTGGTTTCCTTTCCAGATTGGATGTTGTTTCTTTGAGAGGTGCAAGTAGAAGTCATTAAGTCATAGATTGTCTTTACATCACTTTCATTATTTTGAAACATTACTAGCAACTTCTCTTTCTTTTCCTGCTGCAATTCGGATGTTTCTCCAACTAGCAGTTGTGGATCAGAATTTATACAACCATATAACAATTTTCGTTTCTTTGTTGATTCTTCTAGAGTACCACAAAGTGGTGTACTAATAGCTTTTGCTCTTTTAAAATTGTCAATTCTACACACCAGTTGTTTGAGGAGAGAATCATATCCACTTCCTACAACCTGGGAATTAATCTCATCTCTGAAAGACTTTGGGTATGCAATCACCATTTGTCGGGCTATTTCTGATACATGTTTTTTTGCTGGACATTTGCTGACTTCCAGGATCTCAGAAGCAACAATGCGGACCAACTGTCTTCTCTCAGAGCAACTTGGCCTTTCGCCATTTTGCAACTTTTCCATAAAACTTGCTGGCATTTTTTGCCATGGAACATCAAAACTATAATGCCAGTCATGGTCATAAAACGAAGTTTCACAGCTACTGTCACCTAGAAGATAAACCAATGTCCACAGGTTACAGGATGAACACTTTTCATGCAGCTGTAATTTTTTGGCAAAATTGCCTATTCCAAAGCTGCAGATTTATTGAAGTTTAATAACGGACAAACAGAGATGGCATGGGGCTTTGTGGGTTGTTCATGTGCTACTATATAGAGTATGCATTTAAAGTGGTGCACAGACTTGTTTTATGTCCGCAGTGCATTATTGTCAGAGGGGAGACTGTTGTGCATTTTTCACAGGGACCGCAGGACCACAGTGCAACAAATCACTAGCATGAAATGGGCACATTTAACGTGTTTCTAGTGATTTGCTGCACTGTGGCCCTGTAGTTGCTCTGAACAATGCACAACAGTCTTCACTCTCCGCTGGCATAAGCTGCGGACTCAACTGGAGACGTTTTGGCCATTCATGCACCAGGTAATCACCACAGTGGCACATGTACGGATCACAATGTATGCAATTTCCAAAATCAATGTTTTGAGGCCCCGTGCCATCACCGATTGATTTGTACCATCAAACTACACTAGTCAATTTTAAGAGGATCAAAACCTTTCATAATAGTTGTCTTAAAACCAATACCCAAAACTCTTCAAATGTTGACTAGTGTACAATAAATCTGCAGATTTGTATACATATACACATACAAACCGATTCCAAAAAAGTTGGGACACTGTAGAAATTGTGAGTAAAAAAGGAATGGAATAATTTACAAATCTCATAAACTTATATTTTATTCACAATAGAATATAGATAACATATCAAATGTTGAAAGTGAGACATTTTGAAATGTCATGCCAAATATTGGCTCATTTTGGATTTCATGAGAGCTACACATTCCAAAAAAGTTGGGACAAGGCCATGTTTACCACTGTGTGGCATCCCCTCTTCTTTTTATAACAGTCTGTAAACGTCTGGGGACTGAGGAGACAAGTTGCTCAAGTTTAGGAATAGGAATGTTGTCCCATTCTTGTCTAATACAGGCTTCTAGTTGCTCAACTGTCTTAGGTCTTCTTAGGTAAATTATTCCATTCCTTTTTTTACTCACAATTTCTACAGTGTCCCAACTTTTTTGGAATTGGGTTTGTACATATACATATATCGCTCTGTGAACTGCACGTGTGGCACAATTTGTTTGCCAGGCGTGCTAAAGGCTGGGCATGCTCACATTGCAAATTCTCTGTATATGAATTACAAGAACTGACAAATTACATGTTTTGCTTTCAAAATGTTTGTGGATTGTTTAATGTTGTATCAGCGTTTTACTCACGTCTTCCACTTGAAGAGCTGGATGGTGATATTGAGCATCCAGGAGCAGGTGAACCTGATGCATCAGAAGTGTATTCAGCAGACAAATCATTGGCAGTGTTTTGCAGAGTGGAAGCAATATCTACATGGCATAAACAAAAAACTGCATTAAAAGCCATACTGCAGAAACAAGAAACACATTGACATTCTGTAATACAAGTAAAGAGTACAGCTAACAAAGTACAGAATGAAAGAGACTGGGGTGTTGTTTTTCCAGTTCATCTAATTGTATGCATGTACAGTAGTCAACATTTAAAGTGGATCAAACCTTTCATAATAGTTGTCTTAAAACCAATACCTGTTCTTGTGAACTTAATTAACTTTTTGATCCGCTTCAAATGTTGACTAGTGTATATGTAAAAACAACCATTGATTTGAAAACTTACTTGGGATTTGGGCTATTAGTTTTCTTGCTTCAATTGGTCTCAGAAAGCCACCTAGATCATCATCTTTCAAAAACTGTAGGTCATCTATGGTCTCCACACCTAGGCTGTTCAAACCCTCTATGGCTAGCTTTGAAGTTATAGGGTTTGGGAACACATTCTCAATAAAAATCAACAATGCATCCATTTCTGTTGGGAGAGGACAGTTTATCCTTTTTACAGATGAACAACGCTGTGCTTCAGAGTAATGACCTTCAGTCCCATAAAACTGTACTCATTTAAGGGATAATAATCCAGACATTCCTCAGCATTTACACAAATTAATTCCTTTGTCGCAGACAAAATCTCATAAAGTCCATAATCATGCAAATACACTGAGGGGCGGGGAGTCACAAGGAAAGTCACCTCATCATCTTTCACGAAAATCAGCTCAATCTGTCCAAACTGTAAAATAGAATACTCCTCTTCACATTTAAGGCAAATTAAGTTTCCTTTCCTGTACAGGGTACCCTTGTATTCTACCCGTGTTGAAACAAAGTCTGGTTCATTAAGCAAGCTTGTCTCAACAGCTTTGCACACAGCATCACTGTACAAATGAGGAGAGTATGTGGCCAAGTCAACACTTTTAAGCTTTGGTGAAAAAAAATGACCGTGAGTGAAGATATGCTTGAAGAAGTTGATGGTTGTGTGACAATGTCTTGCATACATTTTTGAAGTTCTGTGTTCTTCGCACACTTCTTTTGAAGTAGGAATGTTTGCTTTCAAATCTCAATGACCATAAACGAATTAAAGGTCCAAGACTTAAAATGAGTGACGTATAGTGAAGCATGTAATGATGTTTTGGTTTCAAATTTTCACCAGGAAACAGCTCCTTTCTTGTTTCCAGATATTCTGGTATTAAGACATTGAGATATGCAATCTGTGCAGTGGTAATCTTGGGAGCACACACTAGCTCAACCAGTTCTTTCAACTTAACAGTCAGTTGCCATACAGGGTCTTGTGACTCTACTCTGTCTCCAATTATGACAGGAAGAAATCTGAGGAGACACCAGTTCTCAGCTGCTTGACCACCTAACTTTCTGCCTTTTTCACATATCTGGGAGGGGGCAGAACCAGCATCAGAATCCAGATATTTGAATTGTGCAAGTCTCCTGTTCAGCTGTGTATATGAAAACCACTTCCTTTTTACAAAGTATTCCAAGAAAATGGCAAGATCAATAGCTACAACGCCTTCAAACAAGTCGTGGCCAAGGCATGGGGGAAGGCCAGGCTGAGCAACATGAAAATATTTGAGAGAGTTGAAAGTGGAGTCAAACTTCAACCCATTTACAACATTTTCTTCGGTCGTCCTTAGAGTTTCCACTGCTGCCTTATAGGACTCAACTGTGCGATTGGGAAAGTCTACACACACATTCTGAAGTTCACTGCGAGATACCAAGCAATACCTACAGCAATGCTTGGCAGTACTGAAGTTCTGTGAGTAACCACCGATGCAGTGGGACCCCAAATTATCACCGATAATAGCCACTATTGTTGCACGTACTATGTCACCTGAAGATGTCACAAATCCATGCTCTTCAAGTTCTTTGACATCTGCCAACAACTTAGCAAAAATCTTGGTTTGACCAAAATAGTTAAAGTCTCTCTCATAACACAAAAGTGATAACTGAATATTATCAATGCATGATCTGTAAAATGGCTCAAAGTTGCCAAGTGTAAAATACACTCCAATCATTTTGTGTCTTTTTTTAGCTGACCCAAGGGGATTCACAATCTCAAAGGCATCCTGGTACAAGATAAGTTGGATTGTAATCTCAGGCTGCTTAAACAAGTCATTGGATTTGAATACAGAGCCATCACAGATGTCAGAGAACACAGAAGAGTGTACATGCTGATGTTTGGCACACTGCTCCCACACCACTGGGTCTATTAACATGGTTTTTAAAGTGTTCTTCAATGGAATATACTGTGCATAACGTTGGTTTCGGTTCTCATCACGACCAAGACACATACTTTGTGGATGCACGTACGAAAAATTCTTCTGATAATACTGTCTTCTTTGGTATTCTGTGGAAAGTAATGAATTACAAGCTGAATGTAAATCTTGGCCTTGCAAAGTCTGCACCACAGATTCAATATCACATTGTGAGAGGGCCGTTTTTGACTTGAGTATTTCCCTGAACATCTTCTGTGTGTACTGATGACAGATATAATTTAAACCACTGAATTCCTCCACAATCATCTGAATGGTTGACGATGGCACCAGGTATTTGGCTTGTAGCTGCATATAAAACAGGCAGAGATTTTTCATGTACAATGACTTTGCGTTACATTTCGTCAGTGAGTCTGTGAATTCATTTTCATCAACCTCATCCTCAGTAACATCAAAAAATGCTGAAGAAGGTTGCCCAGATAAAGTATCCATAATCCGTAATTGTACCAATGTAGAAGTCCTGTGCTTTCGTGAAACATGGGCAGTGAAACTTGATCTTAAACTGAAATTTTTGTCACATTTTTCAAAAGGACAACACACCACCTCTCCCTTGGCTAAATGTGACCTGAGATGAGAAAGGACATTGTTCATGTCTGTAAATTGTTGTTGACAGTCTGTATTGTTGCAAACAAACGTGCCCCTCGAATCATCAAAATGAGTATGTGGTCTTCTTTTGTGATGGCGATAAACATGAGCTTTGAGAGCATTGTATTTTGAGAATTTACATTTGCATTCTGGGAAGCAACATGGAAATTGAGCATTTGCTTCATGTCTGTGCAAGATTTGATGATTAACATATCCTTTAACTGTCTTCAGAGAGCAATCACAAAATTTGCACAAATACATCATCATCATCCATATGGTTAAAGGTAACACACCTCAGAAGATGAAATCCGTTGTCCATGCATATGAGTGTTCTTAAATGATTGTGAAAGCAACGTTCTAAAACAACAACAACACTATTCTGAAACCTATTTAGTATTTTTTAATGCAACTAAAAACGTATGTGATTAGCCATTGTAATTGTATTCACCTGTTGCCAATTAACTTTTTAAATTACGTTGGATGATACGTCAACAGATTTTTTTAAACACTTACCATTCACCGCTCGACATCGAGGTCCATGATTGTTTTGTTGTCATTCTGTTATATATTGCATTCATACAGCAGAATATGTTGCCTAAAAACGGTCACGTTTACACACAAAGCTACTTAACAAAATCACTTACGATTTTTGAAAACAAACTGGCGCCTGTAAATATTCCAGCGAACCCAACTCCGCTCCGTGTTTTAGCTATTTGCCATGTCAATGAGCACGTTTCCCGACCAAAACAAAAACACAGGGATTTTTTCCTTGAGGCATTTTTACGCTGTTTTGGAGCCATGATGTGCCACCTGCAGTTAACAGGCTGCTGCTTTGTCTCTTGGCTGATGCCGTTGGGCCGAGGGCAATGATTGAGTAGCAGTTTGACCAATGGCGTGCGTGAAGGCGGGACTTAAAAAGAAAGGTCAAAACAGTGCAGAAACGCACACCAAACAATGTCTACCATAGAAAGCAAAAGGGGAAATTTCCTGCGACATTGTGAGGTAATCATACTACTGGGTAAATATGCTGGCATGTAATATTAAATATAAAATTGTAATCAACAAGTGTTACTGTATTTTCGTTGTTTCTGCTGTTGCAGTGCACCCTTGGCCTTGTCAGTGGGTGAGGTCACATCACTAAACTGTCTGAAGAAGTAAGGTGTCGTGGACCTTCATAAAATTTGTAAGTGCATTACATATTTAATGAACAAATATTTTTTTAAGTAAAAAACAATATTTTTTTTTTATGTAAGAAATGCAAGAACATCTAAAAAGAGTAACATGATCAGACATGATAATGAATATAGATATGTGATGTATGATATATAACCATTTTCTCTCCTATTTTTTAAAGGCATCAACATGGAGATTGAATTGGAGACCATTGTTCTGTTCGAAGTGTAGTTTGTCGAAGATGCAATGATGAAATTAATTTGAATTGTCAATGTTGTATTTTAAGCATATAAGCAACGTTCAGATGATGGTACTGTAGCACTGTTTAAAGTTTTTAATATTGTTGTTATTTACAATGGAAACTACTGTAACAGAAGAAAATAAAGAGGGAAAAATACAAATGATTTTCTCTAATGACTTTTTGTGTGACATTGTAACATACATTTCATGAACTACATATAAAATTATCTGTAAGCCATAATCAAAATCAAAATGTTGTACATGCCTTTCAAAATTATGGTCCATCACAGTTCATTTTTTCAAATAACGGTCAACACATGTTATTTCAAATAACGGTCAACACATGTTATTTCAAATAACGGTCAACACAACGCTCAATTTACAGTCAAACTCTGTTGAATAGTGATTGAAACATGTGTTTCAGTTTACAGTCAAAACATGCTTTATGAAGTAATGGTGTCAACATGTCATTTATATCTACATTCAAATCATGTTTAGTTAAACAACTACTACACCATGTTTTTACATTTACAGTTAAAACATGTTTTATTAAATAAGGGTTTAAACATGTTACGTGAACTTACAGTCAAATAATGCCATTACATTTAATGGTCTATGCATGTATTTGCAATTATACAGACAAAATATGTTATTTCAGATTACGTTTTAAACATTTTATAGTACTGTATGGTCAATGTTCTTTTTTCATGTTGCTGTGTAAACATGTTACTTCAGTTCATGGGGTTTTACCGTTATTTTCATTAATGGCAAACGTTTGGCACCCTGTGCTGCCATGCATTTGCTCGTTTTTTTCTGTGTTTTTTTTTTACAGTGTGGTATGGGAAAGCATCATCAGTGAAGTCAAGGAAAACAAATATTTTTCCATCATTGTAGATGAAACAAAGGATTTAAAAAAGAAAGAGCAACTGTCATTAGTACTTAGGTACTATTATAATGGTGCAGTTCATGAAAGCTTCCTTGATTTCAAGCAAGCTACTGAGCTTGATGCAGAGGGACTCACTCAAAAAATAATACAATGCCTGGAGACGTATGGACTTGAGTACAGGTCAAATCTAGTGGGGCAAGGTTACGATGGGGCCTCAGTCATGTCAGGGAGACACTCTGGAGTTGCAGCAAGGATTAAAGCTAAAACAAATCACGCTTTTTATGTGCACTGCAACGCACATTGTCTTAACCTTGTTCTCGTTGACTCAACAAAATCAGTGCCTGAGTCTGAAAACTTCTTTTCTTTGCTACAGAAATTGTATGTGTACATGTCAGGCTCCTATATGCACCAGAAATGGCTCTCTGTGCAAAAGGAAATGTATCAAGGTGCCCCAAGAGAGCTACAAAGGCTCAGTGACACCAGGTGGGCATGTCGGTACCAGGCTTGCAAAAACATTAAGGACAGACTGCCTGCTGTATTGCGTGTGCTACATGATATTGATGTGGAGAACAGAGGAGAACGCTCTGTGGAGGCACAGGGTTTACTTGCCCAACTGGATCTTACCTTTATCGGAACACTTGTCATCTTTTCAAAAGTCCTTGGAGAGGCAAAATTCCTTGCAGACATGCTTCAGTCAACATCTCTTGATTAAGCGAAGGCCGTGGACTAAGTTGAAGCATTTCAAGACACCCACCAAGACCTAAGAAGTGATTCATCTTTTGATGAAATCTGGAAAGACACCATAGACACTGGAAAGCAGTGCAATGTTGCAGTAGAAACTGTGGTGACAAGACCACAAAAAAATAGTTCTAGATTGAGCGAGTCAGTTGTTGAATCCACTGTTGGACAGCGGAGGTGTAAGGAAGGAGACATGGAACTGTTCAGAAGTGGTATATTCTTCCCCATTCTGGACTGTCTGAGTGGGGAGATGCAGAGGCGTTTCAGTAAGTCAAACTGCAGTATAATGCAAGGTATACAAGCACTGAACCCTAAAAGCAGAAACTTTTTGAATGAAGAGACCATTTTTAGCTTTGCTAGGATTTATGAATGTGATACTGATGACATAAAACACGAACTGCATCAAGTGAGGAGGGTGTTGGAAAGGAAATTCCAGACTGGAACTGAATTGTCTAGTCTCCTAGAGTTTACCATCTTCCTTGAGCCATTCAAAGAAGTGTTTTATCAGCTTTTTCGTTTGTGCTGCATAGCTGTGGCCTTACCAGTCAGCAGTGCAAGTTGTGAGCGCAGCTTCTCTGCACTTAAGCTCATAAAAACACATTTACGCACTACCATGACTGATGACAGACTCAGTAATCTTGGAGTCTTAAGCATTGAGGTGAGGAGAGCCAAATGTCTTGACTTAGATGATTTTGTTAGACGGTTTGCCAGTCACCACCAAAACAGAAGAATCCAGCTGTTTTAAGTTGAGGTCTGCCTTCTTTCTTTTTCGACTGTTTTCCTCTCTTTCTGCTACTGTTTTTATTGTTTCTAAACTAAAGACTGTTCTTTGATATATTAGCAGAGCACAATGTAATGGTTCCATATTTTATTTTTAAACTGTGGTGTTTTCATTTGAACTGTTACAGTGCTAAAACTTTAACTCTGTGTTACTCAGCTTTTTTGTAAATTAATCTGAAAGAAATGTTGAATGAAACACTATGATGTTTTGGCCAAACCATTTGAATTATTACAGTGGGGGGAATTTTTTTATTTTATTTATTTATTATTATTTGAAAGAGATTGTGAATAAAACTACTGTATATTGTAATGGCCAAACTAATTAAAAGAAAATAGTTGACATCGTTTCTGCTTCTGGGTTTTTAAAATTGCTCATTATTAAAATAGCTTTTATTTTATAAACTTATTAGTTTTATGAAAACACTAAAAATAATAAACACTGGCTCTCAAATTTAACTTAATGGATATATACAGGGATGACAAAACGGGATGACAAAACGGGAATGACAGGGATGTGCTTTATTACTACATTTGTTTACAAGTAACTTTATTCAAGTTAAAAAAATAATAAAATCAATAGGATTTATGTAATATACTGTAGAATTTAGCTTTTTTTTTTGGTCACTGGCGGCCACCCCATTTGGAGGCAGTGCCCCAGCATGGCCCCCCAACTGAAAATGCTCTAGACACACCCCTGGCACGGAGGAGGAGCTGTCAAAGTTTACAGCCAAGTCGAGCGAGTTTTCTCAAGAAGACGAGAAGGCAAGATCTCTGGACATTTAGAACCCCCCGAAAGAAGAGCTCTTCAAACTATGGAGTAAAGTCTGAGAGGTTTGAAACATAAGAAATGGCAGGACCAACTGAGCTGGGATTGATTTTTACCTTTCTGCTCTCATGGAGCCTCTGTGCGACGCCGGAAAAGAAAGGTAGGAGACACTCAGTATTATGAAACGGCTTGTTGTGTAAGATTAAACCTTCATCTTTGAATGCTCTCCGGTAGATCTAGATGGGATCGTCGCACATACCTTCAGAGATGTGCGTGCGCTTAGAGGAACCTCAGTCAGTCAGCGTGGGAACATTGGAAGTTTGTGTTCACTGTCCCACAGAGAACTTACTCTTGGACTCGATTAGTCTTTTAAATTACGTTTTTATTGAATGTGACATTTACAAACAATAATACTCCTTCTGGAAGAACCTGAGGTTGAGTCTATAGTTCACACAGGGATCAGCCCTAATTTTAAGGCTCTATAACCCCACCCCATACTTTTAATAAGGTTGTGATTTCTTTGCGTTCATTAGTGAACTGGCGTGATTTATATACGGTAGTTGAGGCGAAGAGAAGAGGATATTGCCTTGAACTACTTCTTCACTATAGATTAAACATCTGTAATAATACTCTAAAATGTGCTTCATGTGGCAAATTGACAGGTTTTATTCAAGTCAAAATATTACTTTTATGAAAAAAATTAACATAAGGTGACGGTTATGACATATGGTGACGCTTACAATAAGGTTTCGGTTGTTAACATTAGTTAACTACATTAGTTAACGTGACTAATTTATTAATATTAGTTAATGTTGATCTCAACATTTACTACATTATTTCTTTTCCATCATTTTTTTTTTTTTTTTATTCAAAGTGGCTGAAAAACTCCAGTGAACAGCAGCAGGTTATGAATTTTGAATGAAATTTAGTTTTTAATTTTAGTGTGTTGACTTTTTAATTGTTTTTTTTTTATTGAATGCCAGTAGTTGTTACCTGAAGGATTTCTACCTGATCCAACCCTGAAAATGACTTTTGTCGGTTTAACAAAATGTAGTCAGGTAAGTTCAGTCATAATAAACATTATATTTGACTTCATATTACATGAAGCTTCATTAGGTTATCTAAAATGCGTGCTAATGTGCTGGTCCACCACATTTTCTTTGATGTGAATCCAATTAACTAAAGCCATTTATTTAATCTATGATGTTAGTGTTAGAGTTTGTCACATTTATTCGATTTGTTTAAAGTGTGTTTATATGTCACTCTGCATATTATTTAGACGGTCTCAGGGGTGTCCTGTGTGTAAACACATGGCTCTGCCAATATTGACAGATGGGACACAAATCACTTTATTACAGTCTGCTTCCTCATTAGGACTCATTCAGGTTTACAGTCACGGTGCCAAGAGAGGAATCTCCTCCCTTTATTATAAGTTCTGTTTTGACAGTCATCAGTGACGTTACCTTTTCATGCAGATTTTGGTTTGTTTGAATTGCTTTCTACTACATTTGCAATTTATATAGTGGGAGTCTATTGAACAAGTTTACGTGGTCACTCATTATCATTGTGAAATGCCCTGATTAAAGTAGCTAATTAAAGTAGCTTTGAAGCATACATCCCCAATAGTACAGACTGAACTCCTAATTTCTTCTGAAAAAGGGATGGGCTATAAAGCAAAGCTTGTCACATCAAAGTGGATAAGCTTGTATTCTTTAAACTCAAATTTTTGGGGTTTTGTTCCAATTTCATTGGACCCAATTTATTCCAAAATGAGAAAGTCCCTAATAACTTGCCCTCATTGTATGTTTTAATTGGGTTTGTCTACAGGCACTGAGATTTAATCTAGTCCATCTGAGAGAGTTGCTCTCACAGGTCTTCTTCAGACACATCCAGACGGCTCAGAGGTGACTCAAAGTTAAAGCATACAAATACGTGTGAGATGAGCTTTAGTTGTGTTTGCCGGGTCTGGGGCTTTGACTGGTTTAGTAGTAAAGGTGTAGGAATGAGGTTTGTCTGCATGTTTATACTGTACAGTATGTCTGGAAAAGTCAAAGTCTTATTATACTTTTTAGTAAAATGCTGCTCTTCTCACGAAGTTAAGATAAAATCTCTTGTGATCCTTCTCTGTTTAACAGTCCAAAGGTACAAGTTACATTAGTATTTCACCCTCTTTTTCCACCATAATATAGTTTCTTAAAGCATTTTAATTCTGCAGAACTGCTGCAGAAAACCATATTCACCCTTATGTTGTTCCAAACCTGCATGATTTTATTTCTTCTGTGGGAACACAAAGAAAGATATTGTGAAACATGTGTTTTATTCCATACAGTGAAAGTCAATGGGGTCCAAAACAACATTGGACCCCAATGATTTTCATTGTTCGGACAAAAAAAAGTTGAAACATTCTTCAAAATTGCTTAGGCTATGTTCAGACTGCCAGCAAAAATCCAGATCCAGATGGGTTTTGAAGGTCCGGACAGCAAAAAAACAAAACAAATGAAAACAATTTTTAGGTGGTTTGAAATGTGATTCCAATGCAAATTTTACAGATGCGTAATGCTGAATGCGTAATGCCGTAAGTCTGAATGCTCTGGCTGCTCAAATCTGATTTTAAATAGTTTTTGCATCACTCTTAACATACACACAATTATATCGTCAAAACTGGTGAGGAACACGGTATTCATACACGGTATTCAAACAGTATGTCCAAAGATTTCAGCCGTGACTACATCAGAGTATACTTCAGTCTTAGTCTTAGTTTTGCACCACAACTCAACAGGATTTGAGGAGCGAGATGATGCATCTCCATTTGTCCTGTATTCTTTCTGAAAGCCTCGCCACATAGGTGTGAATGTCTACGCCATTACCAAAGCAACCCATGCGGATACCGGTAGATTGGTTATATCTGGACTCGTGAATCTTATTTGATCACTTGCAAATTATAGTGTGGACATTCTGCCTGAACAGATCTGATTCGAGAAAAAATCTGATTCCTAAAGTCTGAACACAACACAGCACTGTTATTGAATATCGATTTGAATCAACTTTGAACAGACTTGAGCTGAATAATGACACTATCATTGCTGAGTTGAACTAATTTCATAATTGATGAACTTTGCAACACTGACAGTTATTGAACTGTATTGAAACAACACTGAACTATATTAAGCAGAATAATGACACAATTTTCTTCCGCTGCTTTATAGCTGAAATTGAACAACTTTAACACAAATTTCCTGTTTATTAATATGAAGCTGTGAAGCTTTGAAAATGTGAAAAAAATATGAAGGTGCTTTGAATAAAGCGCTATATAAAAGTGACTTCATTTACATTTCTTTTTCGTGTGATCTGTCCTTTTTTCACTTCCTTGTAAAAACATTCAGCATTTAAAAAGTCTGCAGGATAAATGTTTTACAAAAACATGCAATGCATCTTTTGATTGACACTTTTAGTGTGTCGATTACATGCACTAGACGGTCCGATTGTGTGTCTTCATCGAAGAGTCAGCTTGTTGAGTCAGGCCTCATCTAATCATTTGCAAGTTGCTTGTGTTTGTGAGCCAAAAGACAGATCTCCTAAATATTTCAAAACAGTCCTTGTGTGCTGTACCCTTCCTTATGCAGTCGCTGGCATGTTGCGTAAGGCGTGCTCAGGAACTTTCCAGAGTATCAGTGAATAAGAGCATGATCGTCAAGAGTGTCCATTAAAGGGATAGTTCACTCAAAGATGAAACGTCTATCGTCATCTACTCATCCTCATGCCATTCCAAACCTGTATGACTTTCTTTCTTTTGTAGACGTCAACAGGAGGTCATTCTTTCCATTCACTCATAATGAATGAGGAGTTTTCGAAATTCAAACAAGATGCAACAATGCCTTAAAAATAAAAGTTTATAGTTTTGCATTTTTAATTGAGTTTTTATTTTTTAGCATCATTTTCAAATTTCCTATAAATTTCAGTTTAGTTTTAGTTAGTTTCATTAATGGTTTTGTTAGTTTTAGTTTAGTTTTTATTTCGTGAACACATTTCTATTTAGTTTTTATATATTTCGTTTTGGCTTTAGTAATTATAGTTTAGCAGAGTTAACAGAACACTTCCAGTTAAAGACATTTCATTTCAGCAAAGTTTAATGTTTGCAGTTTACAGTTAACTCTTGTGAAAACCTCTTAATAATAAAAATAAAACAGTTGTTTGAGGATGAACAAAGAACCAAACAAATGCAACTAAAAAGTACAAAAATATTAATTCATACTCATTCATATTAAAAATCAAATCTTCTTAAACGTGGTGTATAAGAAAAAGAAAAAAAAATATGCATATGATTATTCTTTAAGGTTATTTCAATGATTAATCCTTTCAAACATTATTCTTGTATTGATACATTTATGCTTTTTGTCTATTGCATCGTTTAAAATCTTATAGTTATACTCATAGTATAGGCCTACTTCTACAAATGTAGCCTCTACGTCTATTTCTGGGCTAGACATTAAAGGGACACTCCACCCATTTGCATTAAGCTTTGCATTGTTAGAAACCCAGTCATACTATTGAATGGTCGTGCAGCACTCTCTCATTTTCCCCTGAGACGAGAGAAATCCGTTATTTACCTCTTACACTTCCTCCTACAATGACGCAAAAATCGTCATTTTGCGTCATTGTAGGAGGAAGTGTAAGAGGGGGGGATTTCTGTTGAGACTACAAGCACTAGTTCCTCATCTTTCCCAGGGGGCGGGACCCACTCACGCTACAGACCTATTACAGATCAGTGGGTGGGACTTTACTCTCTGAAACTGAAAGCAATATCCTCTATCTTGTTTGGTCAAGCGTATAACTAGACGCGGCAGGCGCGAATTTGACGCGCTATTCGCGTCCGGTATGAACGCACAGTTATACTTTAAAATGTAATCCCGCGCCGCATGATTCCCTATGGGTGTTTCACACAGTATGCGGCGGTGAAATCGCCGCGCGACTATGGCTTTTCTCAAGTAGTGGAAGAGTTTTGTGGAGCATTTAGGACTACCAAAATAATCCGGCGGGCCAGAAAATATTGCTGGCGGGCCAGTTTTGGCCCGCGGGCCGCCAGTTGCCGTTCCCTGAAATACAGTATCAAATGTATTGCTCATGGCTAGTTCATGTTTATACATTAACTAATGTTAACAAATGAAACTTATTGTAAAGTGTTACCCATTATTCTTCTGGCACAATCACTTTAGCAAAATATCCCACCCTTCACTGTTACGTCCATGGTTGCACTTAAAATCACATGGTCTAAAACACAATTGTCATCATGTTTTGCCAGAAGGACAGCAATTGTGAGAACATTTTCAGTCATCTTTGCAGGAATGCAATATGAAGACTGTACAAAGGAGCATTTCTCTTTAGCAACACTATGAAAGTATATAGCAAGCAATTACAATGCCGGTATAACCATATATCTGTGTACGATATGCGTCACATGACTAAACGTGTCATCGTTTTCAAATACCGCCGTTTTCACAGTCAACACTGCAACGCGTAAACGTCGCTTGTAAATGCATCCACGTGGGAGAGCTCCGTCTTCGTGGACAAAAACTATGTGGATGAAAGTTCAAAACAGAGAGATAAAGATGTGTTTTTTCATCAAGATTTCATCAATTATTTTACGTTTATCCAGGTTTAACTCTCCATTTGTTCATCTCAGGTCTCTCTCATTTACTGAAAATTCAGATTTTTCTCCTGGAACTGTTAAACATGAAGGTCAAACCTGGATTTGTTTTGTGCTCTTGTGCCCCAGGCATCAAACCATTCAGATTTCTCTGGAAAACACCCTGATATCCTTGCCAATGCAAGTCTTTGTGATTTGTCATGTAGCCGATAAAAAATGCATGATAATCCGATTGTCCTCTATCGCAGTCACATATCCTTCTTGAAAAGCCATCATTTTCAGTTCTTCCACTAATGGCTGGAGACCATCAGTGTTCTCCGTTGGGATCATGAATTGTTTAGCCAGTGATCTTGGGAAATACATCAACCCTGTATTTTCCCCTAATTGTGAGATGAACTTTGAGCCTGCAGCCTTTCTGTAGTTCAACAGGTTGAGTTAACTGTAGTTTTGGCGAATTCAAAATGCTTTCCATAATTTTGAGAAAAGAACAAGAGAAAACGTTTAAACTTTTCATTTTACAGTTTTCATCATCATGAGCACTCAGCAACAATTAGTCCCATTGTCTAACAATCTCAGACGGCTAGACAACAGTACTTTTTCATATGGATTAGTTTTACGATCTCTTTATGAACTTTTTGAAGTGTCAAAGTGATAGCATGTCAATGGAGGGACAGGAATCTCTCAGATTTCATTAAAAAATATCTTAATTTGTGTTCTGAAGATTGACGGAAGTCAAGTTTGGAACGACATGAGAGTGAGTAAATGATGACAATTTTCAGTTTTGGGTGAACTATCCCTTTAAGGTTTTTAAATCACCAAAAAAAACCAAAACAGATTCCATGGGATAATTTTTAATTTTTAAATGATTATACATCTCTACATAAATATAGTGTCAAATGGACAGTTTTTTTTTCTCAGTGACAATCTGATTTCTCGATTCATTTGCAAGAGCTTTGCTTGCTGCCTACAAATGCTTATTTTTGCAAATCCATTGACACAAGCCTCCACCTACTGATAGGCCACTCACTCCACGTGCCTCTCAATAATGTTTATTCTATTTCCGCATTATTGTTTAGACTATAAAATGAGTTGCAGAATGCCTTGAAACCTCACAATCTCTTCACCATCCTGATTTGCTGTCCGATTGTCCTCATCTGTCACCGAGCTCCCACACTGTTTGCACACGCTTCGCATGACCCAGTGATTGGTTTTGCAGACGGCCGGCTGTAATTTCTCTCAGCAAATCCTAATGCCCAGCGTCAATTTCCTGTCTTTAATATCTGCATACTTCCCCCTCCACCTCTGCTAAGTTTTCATCATCCGTCCTGAACGCTCTTTCAAGAGTTACCAGAGCTCACTCACGGCTCCATATTGAGTTCCCGGGAGGGCGATTGTAAAAAACTGTCCGTTACTAAGGGACCTTCGGCATGTGAAGGCTGGTTGTTTCTGGGTCTTGGTGCCTCTCCCCGGTGATTGGCTTTTCCCAGAATCACATCTGCAGAAGCGGTTGGAGTTTCAAGAGCTGCGGAGAAAGTCAAACGAGTTTGTCGGGAAAAAAGCAGACCTCCTGCTTTGATAAACTGTTGAGCAGTTTCCTAAAACTGGCGAAGATTTTGCTGGAGTGACTCTCTCTCTTTGGCAGAGAACAATGAGGGTTTTCTTCAAGCAGTTTTTATAAAGGAAAGAGCTGTGTGACAGAAGTGTCATGTTTTTGAGTTCCTTTGTCGTTCACAGTCGTGTGGCGGCTCTGACCGTTTGATTGTGAGATGATTGCGATGACAGCGACTGAGCTTGAAATGGCCAGAATCTATTTAGAGATAAACACTGTGATTACCTGTGACAGTCTTTCTTTCTTTCTTTCTTTTTTCTTCTTATCTTTCTTACCGTCTCTGCATGTTATCACACATGCTAATTCTCAAGCTAATTCTGTGACGTTTGCCAGCTCACGGGAAGTCTATGTTTGGAAACATTGAACCTGCACGTCATGGAGTTTATAGTATTTCCATTATTGAGTGAGCCACTGTGATGGAAAGAGACCTTGGAATCCAGGCTGGAAAAAATAAACGTTCCTTGTCGTTCTTGACATCTCAGTAGGGTGTGGTTTCATGTGAGCAGCTGCCGTTTCTGCCAATCCCACATCATTCCTCATCACATTTAATTGACCAATAGAAAAGACCACTGTGTAATTCCTTTTATTTATTCCAAGGTAGGGAAAGGGAACAGAATCTTGTTTAAAACTAATTGCCAAGTGCCAAGTTCTTAGAAATGGTATATATATATATGTGTGTGTGTATATATATCTCATATGTATATAACTATCACACACAGGTGAAACTCGAAAAATTTGAATATCGTGCAAAAGTGATAATTTTGATGATTATGGCTTACAGCTTATGAAAACCCCAAATTCAAAATCTCAGAAAATTTGAATATTACCTGAAATCAATAAGAAAAAGGATTTTAAATACAGAAATGTCGGCCCTCTGAAAAGTATAATCATGCATATGTATATAGTTATATATACTAAATATATTAGTTTCACCTTTTAATTTGAATTACTGAAATACACGAACTTTTGCACGATTTTCAAATTTTTCGAGTTTCAGCTGTATAGGATTTATTTATTACCAAACAAACGATTAATAATTTTTTAATTAATGAAAAAAAAAACCCACACAAAAAAAAAAACATTTAACTATCCTAAATAGGTAAACTTGTCTGACATTTCAAGAGACAACTTGGATTTGGTGACAATTTTTTAAATATTAATAATATTTTAACAAAATTAAGAAAAAAAAATATTAGGCTACTTAAGTTTTCAATTTCAAAAACACCATTATAAATTTATTTTATATTATTTTATTATTTATATATTTTAAAATATATTCATGATTCTGAGGCTGAAAATCCAGATTTATTTTAGGACGAATATGCTTGCACTCTGTCACTGACTGGATATATTTAAAATAATGCAAGCCACTTTTTACAGGTAACATAAGACATTTGGCATTATCAGGACCCACAAATATTTCCCCATTGCATTATTATACATTATATTCAACATTACATAAGGTAGTTTAATGTAGTACTAACACTAAAACTCTGTAAACTTTTTGTTTTGATTTTTTCTAACTATTTGGGTGATACATATTGTCACTATCCACGATAAATATTGTTGCATTTTTGTATTGCGATATATTGTGACACGATATATTGTTACACCCCTAATAGACTTAAAGAATGTAACTTTCATGGTTTTACTGTATGTTGCTTTACTCCTTTCAATAAAAAATAAATAAATAAATAAACAAATTTAAATAACATATATAGACTTAACCATGAATGACCTGACCCTTATTTATTTATTTATTTATTTTTATTTTTATTTAAATATATGTTTTTACCTCATCTGTTATTGGTGAAATTCCATTTGGAGGGTCTCTAAATAATAGCACCCAACACTGGCATTGCGAGTAACAATTAAACCAAATTAAACCAAAAGTGAGATGTGCTACAAAAAGATTTGACATATTCATTGTATCAAATATAAATAAATTAAAAATGATTGTAGTTCTAGACTTAATGTGAGGCATTTACTCATCTCACTTGCACAAAAATAGATTCAGTACTCCTCAAAATGAATGAAAGGAATGAATTGCAAACAGAATATTTCGCAAACCTGCAATAATTAAATATGTTAAATTACACAAATACACTTTATGTATTTAATCTCACTTTATTAACCATTGTCTTTACTGCTGACTTTCAATCATTCAAATAACCCATACCAATAAGCATAAATCACTTTAAATAAACATCCTATTTGTGTTTCATCCCCCCTCCCCTATTCTTCTGCAATTCAGAATGGCAGAACAACTGAACAGTTTTTTTGTGCTGCGCCCTCTACTGTACAGGGCATGAATCTGCATTTACTTCAATCTGAGGCTTTTTCTTTTCACTTCTGTCCTTTACATTTGTCAAAAATATACCTTTTTTGTTATTAAAAAACAAACAAGCAAGCCCAGTCCAGGTGAGAAAAAGTAATGCAAAAGTAACATAATGCATTACTTTCCTTAAAAAGTTACGCAATATTGTAATGCATTTTTTTTTAAAATAACTTTCCCAACACTGATTATTAGTAAGTAAAAAAACAAACAAACAAAACTATACAAATCAGTTCTTATTGGTTATTGGACACTTGGTCTTAAATATAATAAATACTGGTCATAAAAAAATATTTTGTTCTAGTTTAAAAGCTTATATGTGCAATTCCTGACATATGAAAGTGCTTATATTTTTTCACACGCAATTGTTTTTTATAAATGTGTTCTTCATTCTACAGATGTTGAATATCTTGTATTGAACCCAGAACATTCCTTTAACAAACTCACAAATTAATATCTTTTAGTCATATTCGTCATCAGACATTGGTGCGTGATCTTAGATTTGATCACACAGTGGAACGTTCTTCAAACCACAAAGCTTTTGGCAATGTGACTGCTCTTCAGTCTCAGGCTGTCACAGTATTGGCTGCATCTCCCAACACATCATCTCATGTTTCATTGGACCAGTGGAAGTCTGGCCATTTCAAAGTAGAATTTATCTTGAAAAAAGTTTATTTCGAGCCAACTTCTATGCCCAGTTGAGTGATACAGGGCAGGCCGCTCGACCCTTTCGAGTTTAGAGTGAGGGGGTGGGCTTAAAACAACTGACTTGAGGATGTGATTGTAGTTTTAAACAAATAGTGCCATTGTTTTGAGAGCTCTGCCTTGGCCAGTGCCTTGTTTTCAATGGAAAAGATGACTATTGCAAAGACATTGGTGAACTCCAGATGAGATTCAACACTGAAACTGCAATATGTGAAATATATGGCATTTCAACTTTGAGTCTTACTCATTTCCACACAATATTTCCTTAGATTAATTCCTGTCGATTACAGTTTTTGGCACATGATCTGCATTTTTCAAACATGACTCCTTAATGTGTCATCCAAACCTCTTTGGATTTCGGAGCAAAAAAACTGATTGGTCACAGTTTCAGAGGCTTGCCAAAAATACACTAACGCCTGGTTCACACCGGACGCCGAAGCGACGCGGAACGGAAAATCATGCCTGCCTGTTCACACCAGACGCGTATTCTCCGCGGCGGTCGACAAGCGCTTCTGCTCAGTTGTTGTTTATTCAGAGCTATTTTTTACATCATGGGTAAGTATATAACCTCATAAAATGAATACACCATGTTTCTGTAACCAAGAAGTTTGTACATTTCTTTTATTAATCCGTTGTCGAGACACAGACGCAGCCAGAGAGAGAATATGGTAGACAGTAGTAGTGTAGATATACCATTGAAATATACATCCTCTCTTCAAATTTATTAAATCTATTTTGTTGTGTTTTTTCTTTGTTTGTTTTCATCTTTCTAGTCTGTTTAGATACACAAATATGATCGCATTTGTCACTCGCGGTATTTTAATTTTTGTGTTGCACGTCACCACGTAGGCTCACTATTGGCCGACGCTGGTCATGTGTGATGTGTGTGACGTACAACACAGACACGCTGCGCAAAAACACTACGTGAACTCACTTGAGGCCCAGAGAGAAGGAAATGAATAGTGGAATAAAGTCGTTATTTTTGTTTACTTTTTGCGCACAAAAAGTATTCTCGTCGCTTGATAAACTTAAGATTGAGCCACTGATGTCACATGGACTACTTTGATGATGTCTGTATTGCCTTTCTGGACATGGACAGTATGCCGTCCATTGACTTTAATGGAGGAGCAGAAAGCTCTCGGACTAAATCTAAAATATCTTAAACTGTGTTCCGAAGATGAACGGAGGTCTTACGGGCTTGGAACGACATGAGGGTGAGTCATTAATGACATAATTTTCATTTTTGGGTGAACTAACCCTTTAAGTTTTAGCACATTCATTAGCCAGCATTGCCTCACACTCAAGAAATAAGGACAAAAGCTAGCCAGGGATTTTGACTCATAAAACTTTTCTTCACTTACTTGACATGACACATTTTCTGGAAGTTCACTTTGAAGTTTTCAAAACCCTACTGACCTCACTGGCTCCCTGGTTCCTGTATTAATATATAATGTCCTTCTCAACTTTGCCTAGTCATCTGATGTTCTAGGGTTATGACAGACTTGATGGCATAATTACAGCCCTGCGGACACTAATGTTGGGTTTCATACACCATTGGGAATGAACTGGCTGGATTTGGGATGGAACATTGTTTCAACTCATATCCAGCCATACACAGCAACAAAAGAGGTTGTACATAATGTTGTAAGTCAGTAAGTGATCTTAACTTGACGCTGATGAGAACAGTGCATCTTTGTTACTATAAAAACACAGATGCAGTGTTTACTTCTTGAGAAGAAAGAGACACAAATCAAATCTGTGGACAGAAAGAAGACAACCAATGAATCAGCTCTTGGCTCCCTCTGGTTCTTCCAAAATGATGAATAAAGCCCACGACTGTGTAAGCACCAGTGATCCCATTAGCAACTCAATGGGTAACGGATCACACGGTCAGCATAAGATGAATGTTCTCCAGTTTTGTAGCTTTCCAATAGATTAATTTGGGTCATTCTGACAATTTGGTGCCATTTAGGTTCCTAATAGCTACAAGTTATAATGTTCTACTGATTAAGCCCAAAAGCCACCAAGTTAGGAATGACCTATAGTTGCATGAAATCCTGCAGACGTGATCTGACTGCAACTTGATCACAAGTCCATAAGGAAGATGTGAAATGCTAGCATGCTAATGTTACAACTAGGTGCTCAAAAGTCCCTTTCTCCAGCATTCCAGCCCTGGGCCTCAGGATAAACAAAGTCAAAGATTTGCAAAGTGCAACTGGAGATGTACACCGAGTTGTTAGGGAGCACTTTCCAAGAGAGATAAACATTTGCCTCAGTTTAGGTCCTTATTTGTCTCTCTCAGGAGTTTTCATAGAAAAAAGTGTGATGCTTTGCGAGATGAATGACCTTAAATTGATTATCCATACAGTTCTTAAAGAAAAAAAAAAAAAAATAATCCAAAACCAATATCTAAGAACACAGTGTCCATCAGATTCAATTTATATCTCCTGTGTAGATGAAAAAGAGTGGGCAAAATGTTATTTTCTAATGGAGACATTTTGCTAAAATGTTTTGCTAAAATGTTTTTGTTTGAACTCACCATTATGGTGATGAGTGTTCCCTATGGTTGGGCACTTGGAACTTCAATTATATTATTGTAAGTTTCCTCCTACCGATGCAGCGATGCAACAAGAAATCACAGTTATTTGGTTTTAAAGGAAGGAAAGTAATAAATAGGTTGCTTTTAAAAAAAAAAAAAAAAAAAAAAATCTGATAATCAATAACTAGTCTATTTTCATGTCAAATAATGATCTTGCAATTGACCATGCTTGAGTCACAAACAGACTTCAACATTCAGCATGCCAAACACAACAATGGTAGCTATACTAAATCAAGAGTAAATCTAAAGTAAATGATCAAGTACTCTCTACGGTTCTTTTTTTAGTCACTAGAACTCTCGTGTAAGTACTGTAACTACTCGTTTGTCAGTACAAAATACCATTCCTATTTCACTTTACTTCGTTTTTTACGTCAATTTACAATTGGTTTGCATGCTTTTTTTAAGTAAGTCTAACAAGATTTGTTACGTTTGTTACTCCCAACACTGAAACCTACGTACTTCTGTGCAACAGAGGAAGAAGCTTTACAGCGAGTGAAATGAAATCAACACAGTATCACTTTCTGGTAATAAAGCCAATAATGCATTTAAAGTACACTCTGTGAAATAAAATACATGGCTCTTCTGTGGGTGTTTTGCATCTGGCTCGGTTCAAACACATGTCTTTCTTCCCAGTTCTCTCAATTCCGCCCTTTCCATCCCTCTTTCTTGCTCCCTCAGCCCTCACCAGAGGCCACTATAGCATCTGGGTTTGGAGTAACGCAATGACCGACCCCATACAAGGAACTTCCTGAAATGTCAGAAGGGACTTTTTTTTTGGTTTCTCTGCTTTATTGCCATCCACTTTTTTCAAATGGTAGTGGTGTTGGTTTTTTGAGTGTGTGAGTGTGTCTCTGTTTGTTCCATCTTCTTCCTGTGTGTTCTTCAAGTCCCTGATCTGGAACACCCCCACATCTCCACAGTTTTGAGTCTATATCCCACTCATTGGATCCACTCCCGGATGGAATCCAGAATTTAGCTTCAAAGACACAGAATACATTATTGATATCTACACCCTGAGAATCTTTCATTGTGTTTTGATGCTATCTTTGTTTACATTGCGCCATATGTAGCGGAATACACCTCGTCTCCTCAGCCTCAAACAATTCTGTCCTAGCAGGAGAGGGAAGTGTGGGCTTAATGCACAGGAAGACCTGAGGAAATGCTTTATTTTCCTCATTAAAACTGGAAGTGGTCCTGAGAGGTTTAAACTGCTCTTGAAACCTAAAGCCTTGAGCTCTAGATCCAAGAAGGATGATTCAGAGACTTCAAAATTACTTTACAAAAACATCTGCCTTTATTCTTGCAAGAAAAAAAATACGCATGTGTTCATTTTTGTGCAATCCATCTTCCAGACGGACAAATGAAACTTTCAACCTAATTTAAGTTCCTAATTTAACCTGATATTTTTGGTGTAAATGTTTATTAAAAATATATATTTTATATATATATTTTAAAAATGAATACATTTTATTATAAAACAATGATCATATTTTTAATTTTTGTTTTCTCACCTTCGTGTGATTAATTGTAATTAGTTTTATTAAAGAATTGGCATATCATATAAATATGTACATTTACATTGATTGGTATCAGCTGATACTGGTTCTTATCGGTATCAGTCGGTTCTGCTTCCTGTGATTGGTATCAGCCGATACTGGTTCTTATTGGTATCAGCCGATACTGCTTCTTGTGATTGGTATCAGCCGATACTGCTTCTTGTGATTGGTATCAGCCGATACTGGTTCTTATTGGTATCAGCCGATACTGCTTCTTGTGATTGGTATCAGCCGTTACTGGTTCTTATTGGTATCAGCCGATACTGCTTCTTGTGATTGGTATCAGCCGATACTGCTTCTTGTGATTGGTATCAGCCGATACTGCTTCTTGTGATTGGTATCAGCCGATACTGCTTCTTGTGATTGGTATCAGCCGATTCTGGTTCTCATTTTTACGTCCCCACCACCACAGTTGAAGACCACTGCAATTTAGTATTGTATAGTGATGGAAATATTGAGGATAAAGTAATGAAAGAATTACGGAGGAAGAAGAGAAAGGACTGTAGCAGAACAGACCAGAAGGCATGAACACATCACTGTTGAATCAATGTTTTGTATTTGTATTGAGGTTACTTTTTTATTTCATATCTGTCTTATCTAACGTTTGAATGCTAATTTCTTTCAAATGAGTGGGAATTCCCATCACCCTTTCCAGCTAATCAAGTGATGTCTTAGGAAGTCACTTTTGAAATGACTGGATCTGTCTTCTGTTGCACAATAACTTAATTATTACTTATGCAGTAATGCAATTAGTCACAATTTTACAGTCTGATGCATCTATTAGTGGAAACTGCCAAGATGCTGGTCTCATAGGGGATATCTTGTGGTGCAAAATAGGGGTTGTTGATACAAATGTTGTCATTAATCATTGACGCCTCACAGTTTTATCTGTTTTGATTGCTACTTTTTTCATAATGGTTTCTCTGCAGCAATATAGACCAGAATGAGTAAATGTAGTAGTTATTTTTTCCCAGATGAGTGTGTGAGAAAGAGTAAGTTCTCGTAGCATTCATACAAGCTCTCTCTTTGCCACAAGCACTATTTATCTTGGCCCACCGCAGTCTTTCCTTTGCCACTCAGAGCACTTAAAACAAACGCCCACCTACACTGAATTCTGATTGGTTCATTAGCTGCAAAAGACACCTACATGCCTCAGATTGGCTCCGGCTCTAGCATTTGCATTCACAGATGATTTATTACAATCATTTTAGTCTTTTATTTGTTTTTAATAAAGATTTTGGAAATGGCTTGGCCAGAGCCTAGACTTAAATTCAAGTGAAAACCTGTGGTTTGACCTGCAAATTGCAGTCTACAGACACACTCCATCTAATTTGTGTAATTGGAACAAATTTGCATTGCAAAATTGGCTAAAATTCCACAAATGTGAAATAAACAAGAAGGCTCAAGACTGTGATTGATGTTAAAGGGCTGTGTATAAAGCTTTTTATGCTCAACCAAGACTGTATTTGATCCAAAAAAATACAGGAAAAAACAGTAATATTGTGAAATATTATTACAAATAAAATAACTGTTTTTGACAGTTAATGTTTTCAATATATATATATATATATATATATATATATACTTAATTCCTTTGATGGCAAAGCTGATGCCAATTTGGTGCTCAAGAATATCATATACATAATTCACCCACTATATTGCTAAATGTACCTTATTTTTCATATAAACAGACAAATATACCAGTATGGCTTCTCTTGAAACTCCTCTGCTTCAGAGCGGTCATAGTTAATGATATGCTAAAGCTCGCCCTGTACGTTGATGTGATTGGTTACAAGGTAGTTTGCGACATAAGAAAAACTGGAGATTTCAAACCTCATTTTTGAGACTGTCTTTGGTTCACTGCAGTTTTAAAGAGAAAATACTCAGCAATGGTGTTGACTTATGAATTTGCACATGGTTTAAAAATGTCACAGACATATAAACAACATTAAAAACTTTTATATATTTGAGGAAACTGTGATAGATGTGTTTAAAGAATTCTTTGATAAATAGAAAGTAAAAAAAAAAAAAACAGCATTTATTTTGAAATAGAAATATTTTGTAACATAGCCTAATAAAAGTCACTTATGATCAATTGAATGCATCTTTGCTCAATAAAATTATTTTAATTTAATTTAAAATATCTTACTGACCCCATGTCTTACTGTATTATTGAATGAATAAAACTGATTCCAATGTGTTTGAAAATATGTTCAAAAATAATTTGGTTGGGAGGTTTTAAACAAATTGCACAAAAGAAACCAAAAGCATTTTTGCTTCTACTGGAATTTGAGTTTTATTATGCTTTTTTCCATGAAGGCCCCAGTGGATTGAATTCTTTCTTTCTCTCTGTGTGTTTAAGTGTGTCGGGGAACGAACATCAAACTGGCCCTTCTGGGAACAGTGGATGAACATTATCAGATCCTGGTAAAAATGTACAGCAACTGCACCGTGGTTCTGGAAAACCTGGAAATCACATATATGACAGAGAAACACGACTTGTCTTTTCTCAGGGTATGGTATATATATATATATATATCTGTTTACAAACACTACGTTCAGTGCTATTTTACTGTTAGCTTACTGTTTGGTTATTGTAAGTCATCTATATACCAATGTTTTATTATATTTTGTATTTCATGACAGATGCCTCGACAATATTTAAATTATGCAGTATAACAACTCTTTATATAGTATTAGTGATGGATGTTAGTGAGCTTTATGTGTAATGTTTCTGATTTTTAGAGCATCCAAGAAGTTGGTGGGTATGTTCTTATTGGGATCAACTCAGCTCCCAGCATTCCCCTTGAGAATCTGCGCATCATTCGTGGCCACTCCCTTTTTCAAGACAGATATGCCTTGACCGTCCTACTAAACTCCGACAACAGCATCAGACAAGGCGACAGCATCGGGCAAGGCGTGAACCAGTTACCACTGACTAGCTTAACTGGTATGTGCTTATATAAAAGTGTTCTTTGTGCTAGTTTTTTTTTTTCTTCCAAATGAGAATAACACATGCTTCTCTAACTGACCTGTGTGTCTTTCGCACATTTGTTTTGTAGAGGGAATAACATTCATTAATCTCCATGCCTAGTGCTGAAAGTTATATTTGCATTACATAAATGCATTGTTCAAACACTGTCATTTTCCCTCCTAGAAATACTGAAGGGTGGAATAAAATTTACCAGTAACTATTATTTATGTAATGTGGAGACCATCCAGTGGACTGATATTCTGAACATGGAAACCCAGCCTACAATCATAGAGCCGCTACCAAACTTGGCTAGAGACTGTAAGTCCCTCAAGATTATTATTATTTTTTTAAATATACACGCATATTAAATGGTACTAATTAATTTTGCACGTTGATTAAGAATGTTCTACTCTACCTCCCGCAGGTGAGGAGTGTGACCTGAGCTGTCCCAATGGTTCCTGTTGGGGCCCTGGCCCTCAAAACTGCCAAACAAGTAAGTGGTCCTAAAAACTACTCGAGTAACTGAATCTGAATGTTTTTCCTACTTTCAGGCTTTTTAGTAAATTTGTGAAAACATTCTATGTAGAAGTGTTTAAAAAAACACAACAACAACAACAACAACAAAAAACACAGAAACCTTTTAAAAGCTAGAGACTGGGAACACAGATACTTTACACTACTATTCAAAAGTTTGGCTCTGAAAACAGTTTATTTGAAGATCCAGTCTCTATAAACACTGCCTTTCTGATAGCCTACTCTCCTCTGATTGGTCAGATAGCTCAGTCTGCTGTGATTGGTCTACTCTCCTCTGATTGGTCAGATAGCTCAGTCTGCTGTGATTGGTCTACTCTCCTCTGATTGGTCAGATAGCTCAGTCTGTTGTGATTGGTCTACTCTGCTCTGATTGGTCAGATGACCCAGTCTGTTGTGATTGGTCACTTACAGCTCATGTCAGAAACTTTTTTTTTTTTTTTTTGTGGTAATTGTAATTATTGTGAGAATATGGCTAAAACTGATACATTTATGGATGTTTTCAGTAATAAGAAGTTATGGTTATCGGTTATCTTAAACTTGGGTTATCTTGTTTCATGCTGTACTGGTTAGTAATGCACAAAATACAGTGAATTGACAGTTTTTGGATTTCTGTAAGGATTTCTGCTTTTTGAGTATTTTTTTTTTTTTTTTAATGCTCCTCTTTAGTTTGTTTAGTTGATCCTTGACTTATATTTCACGACTGCCGACGAACACTACTTGACCCCTACTGCAGCATCTCTGAAGTTTCTTCTCTCTCTGAATCTAGAGACTAAGGTGATCTGTGCGGAGCAGTGCTCGGGCAGGTGTAAGGGACCCACACCTATGGACTGCTGCAATGAACATTGTGCTGCTGGCTGCACTGGACCCAAACCAACCGACTGCCTGGTGAGAAACACGTGCAGATACGTTAGATTCATTTCCCAACCATTCATTGTTTGCTCATTTATCATTTACCACATACTGTATGCTATATGTGAGCGTAAATACAGTTAGTTAATTAGGTTAGGTATTTATGAACTGAACTAGTGTGAATAACAATAGCAGTATGACTCAACATGTGAGAAATTCACAGCCACTTGAATGTGTTAATAAAAACTAAAATAACTGTTTTCTATTTGAATATATATTAAAATGCATTTTATTCCTGTGATCAAAGCTGACTTTTCGGCATCATTTCTTCAGTCTTCAGTGTCACATGATCCTTCAGAAGTCATTCAAATATGATGATTTGCTGCTCAAGAAACATTTCTTGTTATTATCAATGTTGAAAACAGTTGCTATACTGCTGCTATATATTTTTTTTTAGAAACCGTGATATTTTTGATGAATAGATATTTAAAGGAGCAGCATTTTTTTTAAAATAGAAATCTATAGAAATCTTTGGTACAATCCTGTTTCGCATGTACATACTATGTACTTCTTATAGCAATAACTATAACTGGGTTTAACTATAGGTTCTAACCTTGAACCTTCCCCTAAACCTAACCTTAACCCATGTAGTTACCTTAAATTACCAGTACTTTCTTGGGGAAGTACACTGCCAGAACACTATAGTACACATACTGTAAAATATAGTGTAACCACATCTTTTGTGACATTTTAAATCTTGTTACTATCGCTTTTGATAAAAAGCATCCTTGCTGAATAATCAAAATATTCATTTTTTTGTTAAAAACTTTTGAGCTATAGTGTACTATATAGCATATAAGCCTTTGAAAAAAAGGTTTGACAAGAAACCTTTTAGAAGTTATCTAGCGGCTGGAAACATTTGTTACAGTGAAACATTCATTACCAATGAAGTGCACAGCTGCAGTAAATGTAACCTCAAGGGCAATGAAGATGATTTCGGACTAGTTGCCTCATGGGAAATGCTGTTTGTTTTCTGCAGGCCTGTAAGGACTTCCAGGATGAAGGGACATGCAAGGACGCATGTCCACCGCTCATGCTTTACGACCCTAACACCCACCAGCTCGCTCTCAACCCCGACGGGAAGTACAGCTTTGGGGCAACTTGTGTCAAGAAATGCCCACGTAAGGCCAGGCTGAGACACCAATCTTGCTATTTATTATTTTATTATTTTTTTTTCACTTGAAACACACAATCAGATTCTAATTATATCTTTCATGCAAATTCAAAGCTGTTAGGTCTTGAATTCTTGCATTCTGGAGATTAATGTTTTAGGTGTTCAGGGTTAAAATATAAACAACACAATCCAGGTAAAGAGAATCACTCTGGTGTGGATCGTGAGCCTGCAACTCAAACTCTGGTTTCTGAATAACATCTCAGAAAGCAGGATAACTATGACAGAATGATTTGACGCATTAGGATTGTGTTGCTGGTTGGTTGTGGTTAACGACTCTGGAATGACTGATGGTTTGATGTTTTTCTCAGGTAACTATGCCGTGACAGACCATGGGGCATGTGTGAGAACATGCAGCCCTGGCACCTATGAGGTGGATGAGGGTGGAGTTCGGAAATGTAAGAAGTGTGATGGCCTGTGTCCAAAAGGTACAGTTGAGACTGCCGGTCAGGTCGGCAACGAGATGGGGTTTTTTTAAGTGGAAAGATTGTTTGTCTGTTTGTTTTCTCTCTATATTTTTTCTAGTTTGACAAACACATTAGTCTTGTTTTAGTTGCATTTACAACTGTATTCTAATATCATTTAAAAGATATAATTAAAACTATGTAGAAGGCATAAAAACGACAATCCATTGCAGTGTCTGTTAGTGATCTGTCCTTCCATAGTATTGCACGTCAACTATTGTAACTAAGCTTTTCCAACAACACAGACAACATATAGCCATGACATGTTGTATTTCAATAAAATAAAATAAAAAACACACGTGTGTGTGTGTGTGTGTGTGTGTGTGTGTGTGTGTGTGTGTGTGTGTGTGTGTGTGTGTGTGTGTACACTATTGTTCAAAGGTTTGGGGTTCTTTTAAACCTGTTCACCAGACCGAGCCAGTAATCAGAGATGAGCTCCTGTCCACTCTCTCCCATACACTCACAGAGGCGTCTCATCTCAGAGGGACATCTCTCTTCTTCACTGCACTGGCACTGGGTCCTAGTTAAAAGCCGAAAATGTGTCATTCGTGTTCAGAAAAATAACTACAATAATAATAATGAGCTTACCTTTGTGTTGCGCTTTAACTTTAAACAGAACGAGTACTTCTTTCTTGAAGTGCACATTGTAGATCATAACAGAAATTAGCACAGCCAAAACTGATGAATGATTGAAACCTCTTCCAGCAGCGGTCGGGACGAGTAGAGCTCAGTCTGGACGGTTTAGAAGTTGCAGATGTCCTGATCAGGCCAGTGTGCACATGATGATGGACAGGAGTCATAGTCCCATACTCCATTTCAATGAAGTCATTCAACTGTGCTCTCAGAGTTACAGTTATATTCATAAAGAGCCTTCGAGTCCCACCAGGTGTAATCCACGTTTAGAGAGTTGGGTCACTCTCCCACTCTTTACTGTAGATACAACTGTATATTTATGCCACTTTGACATAGTGATCACTCGAATATACAGCTACAAATTATCTCACTAAAAACCCGTCAGTCATGAATGATCACGTCTGATTGCTGATCTCTGATTGGCTGAATCAGATCTGCAGTGGGCCGGTGTATTTACACATCATGATGACTGATTTTATGGACTACATGCACACTTGAGTTTTGTTTATTAACCAATTAGTCTATAAAATGTAGGTGTTTGAAAACCGCCAAACCAATTGAAAACCAATAAAATTTAAAACTGGCCAAATCTGGCAGCACTGGTTTCATGTCATTACTGTTTCCAAATGTCACTGGTTCGTCACTAGGGGGCGATGATCTCTGTAAACCCATGAACCACTGTCTATTTCATTTTACCTGATCTCAGATCAGTTTGTTAAATATTAATGTTTACTGACACATTTTTATAATAAAAAAGGAGTTGTAGTTAAAAGTGTCTAATTGGTCTGATTACCAAGCTCTCCATAAAACACACAAAACAAGCCCTTCAATTTAATAAACTAACACATATTATAAAGACATTTCATATTTACTGGTATTAGATGATTTGCTAATTGCATTGAATAGATTAGACTTTAAATAAAAACATTTGCATTTGGTGTGTAAAAGGTGTTTTTATGCTGAGTTTCCGCTGTTCTGACCAGCGTGTGGCGTTTCCAGAGCTTCAATACAGTGAATCATTATGCAAATCAATCGGTTCAATGGTTTCTAAAAGCTTTGTTTCTCCCATCACTAGAGCAACATGATTTTGGTTCACTCTTGAGTTGATAACAGCAGGACAGAGAGCAAACTTTGCCTGGCCCACCTCCACTTCTGGCTGGGTCCCCGGCCCAAAACTGGCCCAACACACTGAACATGGACACACAGAGCTTCCTCTGGCCCAGATGTGGCCCACACCCTGTAAAGTGACTCTTATTGACTGATATGGCCCAGGTCTGGCCCAGGCACTGTAAGACAGATCTGGCTGAGAGTCGGCTGGGCAGAAACTGGCAGTGAAACACACATTCAACCAAGGGGTTTTATTATACAATTAACAAATACACTTTAATATAAACATGTATGAACAATGAACAAATACACTATGATATTAACATTTATTAACAACACACTGATTCTTCATTTGTGATCATGTATTAGTTATGATTTTCATAACATTTTCATATATATTTACACCATTGTCTATAAATGTAATGATTATGTAACAATTAGTGTCAGAACGGCTGATTTTTATTTGTATATGATATTTTTATATTCTAAAGTTTTTAATCTCCTATAAATGATCAGTTTGTCTGCGCTGCTTCACTAAAGCAGAAGTGAAAGTGTTCCAGTCCAGATCATGTAACCAATCAAAGAGTGAGACTGAAAACCCCATTTGCATTGTCAGGGTGGAGTGATTGTGATCCTCTCAGAATAGAGCAGCTCTGTCTCCAGAGACCATGTTCAAACCCCAAGAGCTTTATTTGACATTTACTGCTACATCAACCTTCTGAAAAGCACCTGCATCTTCATCTGTTAGTTGAATGATGTTGTCAGACACAAAGTGAACTTGTTGAGAAGCTTTATTGAATGTTGCAGCAAACACAGCAGATTGAAAGATCACACACACACACACACACACACACACACACACACACACACACACACACACACACACACACACTCTTTCAGTATTGAGTTGTAAATCACTACAGCTGCAGCACTAGACTCATGTGAATCCTGCCTGACACAGGACACTCAGATACGGCTCATCTTCAGGAGAGAAACATCAGCACTCAGAGCTCTTGTGGAACGAGACCTCATGAGGAGCTCCATCATGTGTTACTCTGCAGACGTACAGCTCTCCCTCTTCCCAGCGTGCTTTGCTGAGGGTCAGGACGCTACTGCGGCTGTAGCGGCCGTCCTGCTGGCTCTCTGCGCTGGTCAGAACCCCCTCGGTGACCTCTGACCCGTCCAGTGTCCAGCTCACCAGCGCCCCCTGTGGAGAGTAAGAGCTGAGCAGGCAGAGCAGTGCGGATGAGTCTCCAGAGATCTGCAGAGAAGAGGGCGGCAGCAGAGACACTGAGGGCTTCACTGTGGGACCAGCTGCAGGAGACAAACACAACACATTCACATTCAAGCTTTCATACATATTGCATTATAAAAGTATATTTAATGATATTATGCTGCTATATACATTAAAATGCATGTATGATCTAATCAATAAGTGTAACAGCAGTTATAACACATATTATCTATTTATTGATCCACCTTTATGAAGAACAACCCTTTTGAGATGAAACAATGAAATATCAAATATTATAATGCATTTTAGATTTGGTTACAGTTATTTATGATAAGATATAAGGCATTGTAACACATTATGAAACACTTTATAATGCATTAAAGGCTTTAAGTAAAGTTTCGACACAATATGTAATAATAATTATCATTAATAAATGTTGTTCTTGTTTCAACTTGTTTTAATTTGTATGTTTAGGAATATTATAAGAATTAAATAAACAGACTTACTGAGCACTAATTATAACTGCAGTTATAACACATTATAATATTATCTATTCTAGTCTAACTCATTAGCAAATATTATAAAACATTTTAACTTTGGTTTCAATTATTTATGAAAACATACATGACATTATAACATATGCTATTGATACCTTTAACTTTTAGCATTTTAACTTTTAACTTGGTTACAATAATTTATGAAAATATATATGTGACATTAAAATCTACATTATGAATACATTAATAATACATTATACATAAAGTCTTCAAGTAAAGTTTCACCACACTATCTAATAGTCATTATTATTAATAAATGTTGTTCTTGTTTCCACTGTAAAACACTTTCTGAAATCTAATTATTATTTTTTTATTAGGTGATTAAATAGACAGACTTACCGATCACCAGTTTAGTTCCTCCACCGAATGTGTACCACAGTGATACAATCTAATGAAACGCTCGTACAAAAACCTCTATTCCACTCGAGTGAACACACACTCCAGCAGAGAGAGAGAAACAACACTTCAACACACTGATATTAGAAGATCCTCAGCTCTTCTCAACACTCACTCATTCAGATTTGACTAAATGCTTTCTGATATAACACTGTTTAAAGAAATATATTTGATGAGCTGTGACCTCTGAGGTGACCTTTGACCTCTTTGATCATGGATGATGTTGTGGAGTTTCTCATAATGATGCTTCTGTTCTTCAAATGCAGATCAATCATCATGATTCACAGAAAAACCTGCAGCTTCAAATAAATTAATCAATAATTATTCAAAAGATATCCTCTCTGATGTATGGGATGGCAACAATATTGATGAAAATATGCTGTTTAAAATTGCCAATCCACTTGGGTCTGGTAAGAAAAAGCACAAAATTATTGCCGTTTACATGACACTGGCAAACCTGTTGCCTCACTGTAGGTCAGGCATTGACCCTATGCAGCTAGTTCTGCTGTGTAGGGAACAAGATTTTAGATATTTTGGACAAGATTTGGTCTTTGCCACTCTGGTAAAAGACATTAAAGACCTTGAGGAAAATGGTGTAGAATTAGCAGATGGAAGCTGGAGATAAATTAGGATCACATTACATTGGTGGTTTTGTTGAAAATTTCAGTAAAAGTAAAAACTTTTACAGATATTGTGAAATTGACTGCCAGACATTTAACTGCGCTCCCCTAACAAAGACAGTAACAAGAACTGTGGAGTCGTATGAGCAAAATCTTAAGGATTTGGATGCTGGTCGAACTGAAATTGCAACTGGTGTCAAATGTAATTCTCCCTTTAATAACCTGAAATATTTTCAAATTTGCCAGCCAGGATTACCTCCCTGTCTTGAACACAATCTATTTGAAGGTGTTGTGTCATTTGACCTTGCATTGATCATCTTGTGAATCAGGAGAAACAGTTCACATACACTGAACTAAATCGTTGCATTAACCAGTTAAAGTATCTTGGGAATGATGCGCGTGATACACCAGTTGAGGTGACTCCTGGTACTGGGAAATTAAGCAGACATGCAGTTCAGAATTGGTGCCTTCTCTGGCTTTTACCTCTTTTGGTAGGGGAAAAGATTGCCAGTCTTACTGAAAATGAGGTATGGCAGTTATTACTTCAACTCAGACAGATAGCAGAGCTCATCTGTGCTCCTTCCATTAATATTGGTCAGATTGCATATTTATCAGTGCTATTAGAGGACTATATTGAGACTCGAAAGGTGGCTTTTCCAAATCATCCACTTAAGCCAACGCACCACTACCTGTGTCATTATCCTGAGCTCACTGATCATTTTGGTCCCCTTATTCGCCTATGGACGCTTCGCTTTGAAAGTAAGGCTCAATCCCAATTCACCCCTTGCCCCTACCCCTTGTTTTCGAGTGTACCCCTTGGCCCTTAAAACAGAGTTACAATGGTCAAGGGGTTGAAATATTCCCCTACGAAATGGAACAACCCTTCATGAACCCGATACGTCATCAGTCGTCGAAGATGGCTCTGACGTTACGGAAGCGACAAGTTTTTACAGGATTTCTCTGTTTTCTGGTTTACTCTAAATATAGTAAAATTGATTTATTTAGTTATTGATTTATCATTGTTAACATGCTTATAAATGTGTAGCACATAAATAAATAATTATGGTGTTTGACACATATGTTTAAAATGATCTACAGTCATGATTCTCCAGTCATTTCAGTGGCCTAGAAATATCTTCATAGTCCCTTTTTATGGTGTCCATCATGTTGAGATCACATGACCAGCTGAATTTATCTCACTTTATCTTGGTAGCATATTATCAGAAACATTCACTTGATGTAAATTAAACTGCATGACAGTGAATATATTATTTCTACAGCGGCTCTGCAAACTGAAAGTGTTTCATCCACACTGAAAGACGACAATATAAAGAACCAGTGTCTTATCAGCCCGCCAAACATAAATGGTTCAATAACATTATTCTGAAAGTAAAATGTAGAGAGTTTATGAGTTTGTTATCAGCACAAGCTGTTGTAAATCCTGCCCACTTCTTTGCATTGTCAGCACATGCTTCAGTGCTCTGAGAGTGTTTATAGTGCTGTGAGTTTAACACTTCATGACTGAGAGCAGAACACAATCTTCATCATCACACAAGACTAAACTACAGCAATGAACACAATCAACATCTTCATCTGGACCATTGCACTGCTTATTCAAGGTTTGTGTTAATTCTCCTAAAATGTGAAGTATATATATTTATCATATACTGTATATCATAATATATACATTTTTCATTTTTGTTTGTGTTTTCTTTCAGAGTGTAGAGGACAGTATACTGTAACTCAGAGTCCATCAATACCAGCAGTTCAACCAGGAGAAGAAGTCAGAATAAACTGTAAAACCAGCAGTGATGTGAACGCCTGCTGTTGTGGAGGGACTGGATGTATTAGCTGGTATCTACAAAAACCCAGAGAAGCTCCTAAACTCCTGATTTATGGACTGAATCAACTCCAGTCTGGAACTCCATCTAGATTCAGTGGCAGTGGATCTGCCTATGGCAGTGATTTTACTCTGACCATCAGTGGAGTCCAGACTGAAGATACAGGAGATTATTACTGTCAGAGTTTACACAGTATCACTGGTGGCTGGGTGTTCACACAGTGATAAAGAGTCGTACAAAAACCTCTGTCAGTCAGACGTCACAGTGACTGCACTGATACAGCTGAGAGAAACTGCAGCTGCTGATGGAGGATCACAAACTACACAATATCAATGTTTAGTTCAAAGTTTCTAAAAACTTTAAAAATATACATTTATCAGTAGGAATATATTTGATATGAAATAAGAGTTAGTTCTGATATTGATTATGGCACTGGGATGTTTTATTGTCAGTGTTTCAGATCACAGTATGAGAGCGATGTGCAGTGAAGCAGAAACACCAGTTGTTTTTAATGTGTTTTCTCTCACTCCAGGATTGATCTCATGTAGTGAGGTCAAACATTAAATCTACTGTAGGATCTAGGAAAAATCTAATTGTGATTAAACCAGAAAATCTCAATATTAGTGAACAAAAACAATTTATAAAGCTAGGTCTTCTTAACATTAGATCGCTCACACCTAAGGCGGTTATTGTAAATGAAATGGTCACAGATAATAGTTTCGATGTACTTTGCCTTACTGAAACCTGGCTTAAACCAAATGATTATTTCGGTCTTAATGAGTCTACTCCACCAGGATACTGTTATAAGCATGAGCCCCGTCTGATTGGTCGTGGCGGCGGTGTTGCAACAATCTATAGAGATATTCTAAATGTTACTCAGAAAACAGTCACAGGTTTAATTCGTTTGAAGTACTTGTGCTAAATGTTACGCTCTTAGATCAAATCAATTCAAATCAAGTATATTTGTATAGCGCTTTTCACAACACAGATTGTATCAAAGCAGCTTCACAGTATTAAAATAAAATAAAATAATACAACAAGGTTTGTTTCTAGTGGAATTTATTGATTGATAAAATAAAATGAAGTATCCCCAAAATGTCTTAATGGATAAGACACATGCCTTTGGTGTGAGAGACCCGGGTTCGAATCCACTGTGAGACACCAATGTGTCCCTGAGCAAGACACTTAACCCCTAGTTGCTCCAGAGGCGTGCGACCTCTGACATATATAGCAATTGTAAGTCGCTTCGGATATAAGCGTCAGCTAAATGAATAAATGTAAATGTAAATGTAAAATATCCCCAACTGAGCAAGCCAAAGGCAACAGTGGCAAGGAACCGAAAAAACTCCATCAATTGACCTAATGGTGATGTAAGATAGAAATCCCTATTATCTCTAGCCTTGGCTACTGTATATAGACCTCCAGGGCCCTATGCTGATTTCCTAAAAGAGTTTGCAGACTTTCTCTCAGATATATTGGTCAATGTCGATAAAGCATTAATTGTTGGAGATTTTAACATACACGTAGATAACACAAATGATGCGTTAGGGGCTGCGTTTACAGATTTATTAAACTCCTTTGGGGTCAAGCAAAACGTCACTGGTCCCACTCATCGTCTTAATCATACGCTAGATTTAATTATATCACATGGAACCAATCCAACCGATATAGATATTATACCGCAAAGTGATGAAGTCACTGACCATTACATGGTCACTTGCATACTACGTACTGCTGAAATTTGTCACGTTGCGCCACGTTATCGACCAGGCAGAACAATTCTTCCAACCACTATAGATAGATTCTCAAATAGCTTACCTGATCTATCTCAGCTGATTAGTGAACCCAAACAAACAGATGATCTAGAGGAAATGACTAGCACTATGAGCACCATTTTCTCTAGTACATTAAACATTGTTGCACCAATTAGATTAAAAAAGGTTTAGAGAAAACTAAAGCACCTTGGTACAACAGTGCTACGCATGTTATCAAGAGAGAAACTCGTAATTTAGAGCGTAAATGGAAACAAACTAATTTAGAGGTCTTTAGAATCGCGTGGAAAGACAGTATGTCACATTATAAAAAGGCCCTAAAAGCAGCCAGGGCTGAGCATCTCCGCAAACTAATAGAAAATAACCAAAATAATCCAAGATTTTTATTTAACACCGTGGCTAGACTAACAAATAAACAGACGTCACCTGAGCAAAATATTCCGTTACAGTTTAGTAGTAATGATTTCATGAACTTCTTTACTGAGAAAATAGAAAGCATCAGAACCACAATTGTAAATGTACAATCTTGAATGGTGTCTTATGATTCAGCCTCAATTATCGCCCCTCAAGAAAAACTACAGCGCTTTACAACTATAGGACAGGAAGAGCTAAATAAACTTATCATTGCATCTAATCCAACAACATATTTATTAGATCCAATACCCACTAAACTACTGAAAGAAGTGTTACCTGTAGTGGAAGAGCCTCTTCTCAATATTATTAACTCGTCTTTATCTTTAGGTCATGTTCCAAGAATATTCAAGTTGGCAGTTATAAAACCTCTTATTAAGAAACCACAATTAGATCATAATAACCTAGCAAATTACAGACCCATTTCAAATCTTTCATTTATGTCTAAAATACTAGAAAAAGTGGTGTCCACTCAATTGTGCTCTTTCTCGCAAGAAAATGATATCTATGAAAAATTTCAGTCAGGATTTAGGCCGCATCATAGCACTGAAACTGCTCTCATTAAAGCTACAAATGATTTACTTCTAGCTTCTGACCAAGGCTGTATCTCAATACTAGTTTTACTCGATCTTAGTGCTGCGTTTGACACTATAGATCACAAAATACTCCTAGAGCGACTACAAAATTGCATTGGTGTTCAGGGACAGGCATTAAACTGGTTTAGATCGTACCTATCAGACCTCTACCATTTTGTCTGTTTAAATGGGGAAAAATCGAAGATAACGTCAGTAAACTATGGAGTGCCGCAAGGATCTGTGTTAGGCCCTCCTCATTATATATGCTGCCACTAGGTAATATTATAAGAAAACATGGAATTAATTTCCACTGTTATGCTGATGACACTCAATTATATATTTCATCACGACCAGATGAAAACGCTAAATTATCTAAATTGACAGAGTGTGTTAAAGATATAAAATACTGGATGACGTGTAATTTTCTGCTATTAAATTCAGATAAAACGGAGGTATTACTCATTGATCCAAAAAACTGCCCACAAAACGTCTTACAATACAACTTTAATTTAGAAGGATGTCCTGTTACTTTATCCACTACAGTAAAAGACCTGGGCGTTATACTAGACCGCAACTTGTCTTTCGAAAATCATATTTCATATGTTACAAGAACAGCCTTTTTCCACCTTAGAAACATTGCTAAGCTAAGTAACATGCTATCTGTTTCTGATGCAGAAAAGTTAGTTCATGCATTAATGACCTCGAGACTAGATTACTGTAATGCTTTATTAGCTGGTTGTCCTGCATCCTCAATAAACAAGCTACAGTTAGTCCAAAATGCAGCTGCTAGAGTTCTTACTAGGAAACAAGAAAATATGATCATATAACACCAATTCTATCCTCTTTACACTGGTTACCTATTAAGTTCCGTATCAATTACAAAGTATTACTACTGACCTATAAAGCCCTACACTGTAAAAAATGATTTTATGTCAAAGTAAATAAAACAGGAAAAATCATGTATCTTTTGCTAAGAATCATTTTGTAAAAATGAAAACTTTAGTATATTAAGTAAATCCCAATTATATACTCATTTTTTACTTGTATATATTAGACCTCTAACAGACAAGTAAAATTGACTTCTGACTCTCTGGCATATTTACATGCATTAATTAAGTACTTGAAGCAAATTTTTAAAAATCAAGTAAAATTTTGTCCTTGAAGAAAGGAATCTGCATGCGCGGAAAGAAGAACACACGCGATGACTAAGGGATTTCAAATATCCACTCCAACGGCCCTCGACAGGTAAGCAACAGTAAAAAACTGCATTATATTACGGATTTTTGGATTAATTCAACGATTGTCTTGTCATCACTTCATTCTATACATTTGAAAAGTTTAGTGTTCTTAAGTTTAGAGACGTGCTCCAGAAAAAAAGTTCATGGAGACGTTGTGGCAGAGGCAGAAAGCACCCTGTTTATTATGACCGCCGCTAGCGTAGCTAGCGAAAGCGGTCATATAGGGATTGTCAAAGTTTTTTTTTTTTTTTTTTCCCGTCACCTTACTGAATTTTTCGTCAACGATACCAGGGACACCGAAGCACCGGGGAACATGAAATTTGGTGGGCATGTAGCCCCACTAGACTTCTAAGGAAAAATTTCGTTTGGTCCCCGGGGGCCACTCCCCCCCCGCGCTGGGCCCCCCCAAACCCCCAAAAATGCAGTTTTTCCTAAATAACTACCTGAACCGTGGCACCGAGGATGAAGAAATTTTTATGGTATGTTGGTCTACTAGACTTTTACGGAAAAATTTCGTTTGGTCCCCGGGGGCCACTTCCCCCCCCGCGCTGGGGCCCCCTTAAATTTTTCGTCAACGATACCAGGGACACCGAAACACCGGGGAACATGAAATTTGGTGGGCATGTAGCCCCACTAGACTTCTAAGGAAAAATTTCGTTTGGTCCCCGGGGGCCACTCCCCCCCCGCGCTGGGCCCCCCCAAACCCAAAAAAATGCAGTTTTTCCTAAATAACTACCTGAACCGTGGCACCGAGGATGAAGAAATTTTTATGGTATGTTGGTCTACTAGACTTTTACGGAAAAATTTCGTTTGGTCCGCGGGGGCCACTTCCCCCCCCGCGCTGGGGCCCCCGTAAATTTTTCGTCAACGATACCAGGGACACCGAAACACCGGGGAACATGAAATTTGGTGGGCATGTAGCCCCACTAGACTTCTAAGGAAAAATTTCGTTTGGTCCCCGGGGGCCACTCCCCCCCCGCGCTGGGCCCCCCCAAACCCAAAAAAATGCAGTTTTTCCTAAATAACTACCTGAACCGTGGCACCGAGGATGAAGAAATTTTTGTGGTATGTTGGTCTACTAGACTTTTACGGAAAAATGTCATTTGGTCCCCGGGGGCCACTTCCCCCCCCCGCGCTGGGGCCCCCGTAAATTTTTCGTCAACCATACCAGGGACACCGAAACACCGGGGAACATGAAATTTGGTGGGCATGTAGCCCCACTAGACTTCTAAGGAAAAATTTCGTTTGGTCCCCGGGGGCCACTCCCCCCCCGCGCTGGGCCCCCCCAAACCCAAAAAAATGCCGTTTTTCCTAAATAACTACCTGAACCGTGGCACCGAGGATGAAGAAATTTTTATGGTATGTTGGTCTACTAGACTTTTACGGAAAAATTTCGTTTGGTCCCCGGGGGCCACTTCCCCCCCCGCGCTGGGGCCCCCGTAAATTTTTCGTCAACGATACCAGGGACACCGAAGCACCGGGGAACATGAAATTTGGTGGGCATGTAGCCCCACTAGACTTCTACGGAAAAATTTCGTTTGGTCCCCGGGGGCCACTCCCCCCCCGCGCTGGGCCCCCCCAAACCCCCAAAAATGCAGTTTTTTCTAAATAACTACCTGAACCGTGGCACCGAGGATGAAGACATTTTTATGGTATGTTGGTCTACTAGACTTTTACGGAAAAATTTCGTTTGGTCCCCGGAGGCCACTTCCCCCCCCGCGCTGGGGCCCCCGTAAATTTTTCGTCAACGATACCAGGGACACCGAAACACCGGGGAACATGAAATTTGGTGGGCATGTAGCCCCACTAGACTTCTACGGAAAAATTTTGTTTGGTCCCCGGGGGCCACTCCCCCCCCGCGCTGGGCCCCCCCAAACCCAAAAAAATGCAGTTTTTCCTAAATAACTACCTGAACCGTGGCACCGAGGATGAAGACATTTTTATGGTATGTTCGTCTACTAGACTTTTACGGAAAAATTTCGTTTGGTCCCCGGGGGCCACTCCCCCCCCCCCCGCGCTGGGGCCCCCGTCAATTTTTCGTCAACGATACCAGGGACACCGAAGCACCGGGGAACATGAAATTTGGTGGGCATGTAGCCCCACTAGACTTCTACGGAAAAATTTCGTTTGGTCCCCGGGGGCCACTCCCCCCCCGCGCTGGGCCCCCCCAAAACCCAAAAAATTCAGTTTTTCCTAAATAACTACCTGAACCGTGGCACCGAGGATGAAGACATTTTTATGGTATGTTGGTCTACTAGACTTTTACGGAAAAATTTCGTTTGGTCCCCGGGGGCCACTTCCCCCCCCGCGCTGGGGCCCCCGTAAATTTTTCGTCAACGATACCAGGGACACCGAAGCACCGGGGAACATGAAATTTGGTGGGCATGTAGCCCCACTACACTTCTACGGAAAAATTTCGTTTGGTCCCCGGGGGCCACTCCCCCCCCGCGCTGGTCCCCCCCAAACCCAAAAAAATGAATTTTTTCCTAAATAATTACCTGAACCGTGGCACCGAGGATGAAGAAATTTTTATGGTATGTTGGTCTACTAGACTTTTACGGAAAAATTTCGTTTGGTCCCCGGGGGCCACTTCCCCCCCCTGCGCTGGGGCCCCCGTAAATTTTTCGTCAACGATACCAGGGACACCGAAGCACCGGGGAACATGAAATTTGGTGGGCATGTAGCCCCACTAGACTTTTACGGAAAAATTTCGTTTGGTCCCCGGGGGCCACTCCCACCCCCCACCCCCCCCCGCGCTGGGCCCCCCCAAACCCAAAAAAATTCAGTTTTTCCTAAATAACTACCTGAACCGTGGCACCGAGGATGAAGAAATTTTTATGGTATGTTGCTCTTAAGGGCCCACATCAACCTAGCCCATAATCACTCATTTGTGATTTGCGCCCCTCCCATAAAAAATGAAAATGCAATATTATTCTGCTTTAATCGCCCCTATCTTCAGTGGAGATGTTCAGAACTGCACCATATTTCATGTGTATGATTAACTTGACAACCTCTGGGGGTATCCTCTGATAAGTTTTGTAGAATTTCATCCATGGGGGGGTATAAAATAAATTCATTTATGTGCACATTTAGTGACTGTACACTCATCGGCCTGTAGATGGTGCTGTTGAGCGAAGGGTTGCTGGTTTAGGATGATACTGTCACACACACACATGCAGGAATACAAACAAACGCAAGCATGCACACACACTGACATCCACACGCACAGACACACACCCATACACACACATACAAATCCACATGCACAGACACACACACGCGCACACATGTACCCACACATACATACACGCACAGACACACACACACACACACAGACACACACATACACAAACACACACACATACACACACACACACACACACACACACACACACACACACAGACAGACATGCACATACTATTACTTTTTTTAGGTATATACATAAACACGCAATACAGCCAAATTACTCCACGTCATTTATTTTTGTGGAAAGCCAGTGCAGGCCTGAGCGGCGGTCATATTTTGTACCGCGATGCGGTACATCTAGTTTTCTTTCTTTTACAAAAGCACAATGTTTTATTTCGATTGAAAGTGGAAAAAGTAGACATTTAACAATTAATTTTTTCATATTTCTTAACTCTGTAATCTTTATGACCAAAAATGACGGAGTATTTTAAGTCTATTTTGCCGCTATGTGAAAAAAAGAGCAAAACGTGCTGGCGCGTTTGCCGACCAAGAGGATTAATGACGAGTTAGCTTTGTAAGAGTCATTAGCCATATTTTTTTCTCAGTTTTAAACTTTACGTTTTACACGAGTTATCAGTAATTACGCCTAAAAACCATGAATATGTTACTTAAATCATGATCTTTTTGTTTAATATTTGTTATTTTGTGTGCAGTTTTCTTTATAGATGACAAATATTGGCCACGAATTAACAATAGGCCTAAGTGAGAAGGTTCTCGTTCCCTCATCGTGCACAATATAATTCATTCCCTCATTAATTTGCTAAATCATGCATACTATCTTAAATGGTCCCTGCTTTGACTAAATCGTGACCACGTTGTAAATGACAATAATTCGTTGCCTTGCTTAAATCAAAACGAATGAAAAATTTGTACTCCCAAATTCCTAATTCGTGATATCTGCATGATGTCACATGTTAGCATTAATGTGAGGAAATGACTATGAGAGTAAGGTCATGCAGGATGTTTTTAATGTTTTTAATGATTTGGTATAAATGAAATGAATAATGTGAATGCAAATTAATTAACTTTTAATTTAGAAGTATTTGCTGTTTACTGATTATTGTTTTTTTTCTCTCTCTTTTCTTAATTTCAGGATATTTCTCAAATGCATTCAGTCCTTTGTGCCTCCGTTGCTGTAAACCGGTTGAGAGGGACAAAGAGAGAGACGGAACACATCCGAATTGTTATTATTGTCATTATAGGTTTCTGTAGATGCTTATTTCTTAATATTACTCTTAACTGCACATTGTCACAGTATTATTTTGTCACATTATAAGAGTAACATTTAATTTAATTTAAAATAATTACCAGGACTGCATAAAACAAGTAAAATGTATTTAAAATATCAAGTGGTTTTACTTAATTATATTATTTATATCAGATTTGTAAGTAAAAATTACTCAATATAATTTAACAGGCCAAGTTATATGTACTTATTCACTTTGTGAATTTTACTCGGCTTAGTTAAGTAGATTTACTTAATTTCCATAAATGTGAAATTTACTTGAAAAATATTCGTGCAAAAACTTGCCAAATAAGTGTATTCCAGTGTATTTAACAGAACTTCTATCGCCCTACAATCCATCGCGCTCTTTAAGATCACTAAATTCGAGGCTTCAGGTCATTCCTAGGATATCTAAGTCCACTAAAGGAGGGAGGGCGTTTTCACATTTAGCTCCTAAACTCTTGAATGGCCTTCCTGATATTGTTCGAGGCTCAAACTCGCTGTCCCAGTTTAAAACTAGATTAAAAACGCATCTCTTTAGCCAAGCATTCACATAATACTTACCTTTTATACTACAGTTGAATCGGATCGAATGCATTAATATTATGAACAGCAGCTACGCTAATTATTTCCCATCTGCTCTTCTGTTGTTATGTCGGGATGCTAGTCTCGAGGTAAATAGAGTTCGACAGTTTGTATCCAGCCTTTCATGGAAACCTCAGATGCCCCAACACCCGTGAAGAGACGACTCGACGCCTATGAAGAGATGACTCGACGCCCGTGAAGAGACGACTCGACGCCCGTGAAGAGACGACTCGATGCCCGTGAAGAGACGACTCGATGCCCGTGAAGAGACGACTCGATGCCCGTGAAGAGACGACTCGATGCCCGTGAAGAGACGACTCGACGCCCGTGAAGAGACGACTCGATGCCCGTGAAGAGACGACTCGATGCCCGTGAAGAGACGACTCGATGCCCGTGTCGACGCCCGTGAAGAGACGACTCGACGCCCGCGAAGAGACGACTCGATGCCCGTGTCGACGCCCGTGAAGAGACGACTCGACGCCCGTGAAGAGACGACTCGACGCCCGTGAAGAGACGACTCGACGCCCGTGAAGAGACGACTCGACGCCCGTGAAGAGACGACTCGACGCCCGTGTCGACGCCCGTGAAGAGACGACTCGACGCCCGTGAAGAGACGACTCAACGCGTGTGTCGACGCCCGTGAAGAGACGACTCGACGCCCGTGTCGACGCCCGTGAAGAGACGACTCGACGCCCGTGAAGAGACGACTCAATGCCCGTGTCGATGCCCGTGAAGAGACGACTCGACGCCCGTGAAGAGACGACTCGACGCCCGTGAAGAGACGACTCGACGCCCGTGAAGAGACGACTCAATGCCCGTGTCGATGCCCGTGAAGAGACGACTCGACGCCCGTGAAGAGACGACTCAATGCCCGTGTCGATGCCCGTGAAGAGACGACTCGACGCCCGTGAAGAGACGACTCAATGCCCGTGTCGATGCCCGTGAAGAGACGACTCGACGCCCGTGAAGAGACGACTCGACGCCCGTGAAGAGACGACTCGACGCCCGTGAAGAGACGACTCGACGCCCGTGAAGAGACTCGACGCCCGTGAAGAGACGACTCGACGCCAGTGAAGAGACGACTCGACGCCCGTGAAGAGACGACTCGACGCCCGTGAAGAGACGACTCGATGCCCGTGAAGAGACGACTCGATGCCCGTGTCGATGCCCGTGAAGAGACGACTCGACGCCCGTGAAGAGACGACTCGACGCCCGTGAGGAGACGACTCGACGCCCGTGAGGAGACGACTCAACGCTGGCGATATGTTATGCCCTAAATTTATACATGATTAACTAACTGTATTTTTCTATGTACATTTCTGAAATGCACTTTCTGTAAAGCTGCTTTGAAACAATATGTATTGTGAAAAGCGCTATACAAATAAATTTGAATTGAATTGAATATTGTTAATGTCAAGAGAGCATATTAGACCACATATTTGGATATTTGTCTTACCCGTTGATTTAAAATAGCTGGCAAGTGGCTTGTATAATCTGAGAATGCGGGTAACACAGGTTTCAAGGCTCAACCACCGCACAGAGACATGCTGAAGGATTTCTATATATTCTGACTCAAAGAGCTCACAAAACTCTGTTTAAAGGCAATTAACCCTCTGGGGACGGATTGGGCGGTACCGCCCAAAATGGCATACTTTTACAAATGTGTAATTATCTTAAAAACTATTAATGATAGAGAGATGCGGTCTTTTTTGCCGTCTTCCTCAGACTCCGCTGAAAACAGTGGTATATGGTGTACACACTTCCTTGTTGCGCAATACCTCTGCGTATAAGGCCAATGAAATCGATGTTGTTAGGAATATTCCACGCACAAAGACCAATGGAAAAATTGCCGCTGGGAGGAATATTTTTCTTGCCCAATCAGAGGAAGGTTACCATGACGTATTCTAGCTAATCAGAGGACTCTGTAGCCTTGCAAGGGGTGGTACTATAGTAAATGATATGACGCAAACAGCGTCGAGTGGAGAAGGAGACAGAGAGCGAACGGAGCATAGAATTACACACACAGATTTATATGAGAGAGACAGAACAATTATAATGTTTATATATATAGCATATTAGCAATTATAGCATTATTATTTTATTGTTTTAGCACTTTTATGATGGCAAGCAGTAAAAGATTTACCTCAGAACAAGCTCTGGAACAATTAACAGTTACTGGAAAGTGACGAGGAGAAATTCGAATCACTGGCATGCCTGAGAAAAAACGCTTGGGACTGTTTGTATATAAAGTTCATTATTTAATTGTTCTTTACACTTTTGATTGAACAATTACAAATGTCTGTCAAGTAAAGGGTTTGAAAAATATATATATTGTTCAAAAACTGTTCACTATTGTTGTGTAAGGTGTGATTTTCAGTAATAAATTACTAAAATAAAATTTTCGTTTTTGAAATTATCTAGTTTATTTAATTTTTTTTACTCATACTTCCTTTATAAACACATTACATGCATTCTTATGTTAGCTTAGGGTCTTCTGAATCCATAGATACCAAACACATGGTGTTCCATCTCCATTACTTGGTTTATAAGCCCAAATGTAAAAATAGAGAAAACTGACCAAAAAGGGCTTAGTCCCCAGAGGGTTAAATCCAAAATGTAATAAAAGTCATGTTGAATGTTTACACTGCTAAACAGTTGCTTAAAAACTATATTATTTGTGTTGAGCTGGGTGGAAAGATACCTGCCAGAAAGCCCTTCCGATTGGTGCGGCCTTTAAACCAAAAGCCCACATCAACCACAATATCTTCGATATCAAAATCTGCCACCTGTAATTAATAATTTTAGTAAATTCATCATCTGTACATCACTTATATATTAAACATATACTCAGTCTACTCTCTTACCTCAGCAAAGGAAAAACCTGCTTGCTTTGCAGTGTTGTGTAGAATATGACACGGGCAGCCATGTACATAAACACTACTGTTTTTCTGTAGAATTCTTGATGCTATTGAATTTCGTTGTCCAATGTTTACAGCTGCATTGTCCACAGACAGGCCAACACAGTTGCACTATGGAATACAATTTTCTTGTATTTGTCCATCAATCTTTTCGAAGATAAGCTCTGCTGTGCCACATCTCGTCCCACTTGTTGTGCACATATCAAGGAACCGATGGCCTACCTTGTTCACATCAAACACACGCACAGTAAGGGGGTTCATCTTTTCTCTTCCTGCATTGACAAAATAATTTGCTCATTATCTTAGGGAAAACCAAACAAACATAGTAAAGGCAGCTCACATTCTTCAAAAATATGGCTATAACTCAGTGGATACCATGATGTAAATGCATTTCTTTCCTACCTGTGTCATTTGAGCCATCTGTAATGAGGGTGTGTGGATTCTCTCTCATCAGCATTACCAGTGCGTTTTTGAAAAGTGCAGCAACTGCTTGATTTATTATACAGGCAGTCTTGGTTCTTGCACATTTGTACTCCTGTGCAGTTGCAGAATCTTTGAAACACTCTTTCATGAGTGGCTCAAATTATCTGTGACAGCCAGGGGTATGTTATGGTTTGCAAGCATCACAGCAATTTTTAATTCTGCCCTCCTTGTCTGCAAAATACAGTTGCATTGATGTCAAGTAGAATTCAATAGACACATGCCAAATAAAAATCCAAAACTCTTTAGGAAATAAGATTATGTAAACAGTCATCATTACCCTCCACAATATAAACATAACACCACTGTGCATTAGAAACCTTTATTTCTTGAGCAGTCATTGCCCCGACAGAAGGAAGCGGCACTGAGTACTGCTGAACTCCACTGCTGGATTGCAGTGCCTTCTGTTTTTCCTGATGGCCTTTGCTGTTTATGTGCCTAGTAATATCTGCTATTCCCTGGTGACAGCAAGCATTTTCTATCCTACATACAGAGCACCAATAATGTGTACTTAGTGTCCCCTTTGTTATGAATGGCCATTTTTCTGACCATTCATTTTTAAAGGAGCATCGATAGGACGCAGGTCCGCTCTGGGCTTTAATCTTTTGGCCTGGTCTCTCTTCTTTATCTGAGGGCTCAACTGTCTCCTGCTCTGAAGTCTCAGATAGACTTTCATGTTCCTCCTGTGTCTTTTCCTGCTGCTTCTCAGGGTCACAGGACTTCTTGGAGGGCTGATAAGCTGCCCACATTTATACAAGCGTTCTTTTCTTGCCTGTCCCTGACACTTTAGATAACATCCTATAACAGAAAATTCAAATTTATCCATACTGACACCACCACCAGGGTTCCTCTTTCGACTGTTGTTGCAGCAGCCAACTGCACATCATATTGCAGGCATTACTGAGACCGTCGGTCGCAAAGATGGCGGCGCAAAGCTACAGTGACGTCATGTGAATCAAATGAATATCTGTCAATCTTGAGTCTTTTATAATTCTGCCTGGCTCAACCAGATGATGGTGGGTGGAGTTACTGTTACAGTTCTTACTATTACTAACATACTTTTGTCCAATCTGGCACATTTTCAAACTCTAAACACAATTTCTTTCTTTTCACATAAATTTTCTTTCCACAAAAGCTTACCCAGTAATTAATAGCTATTAATGATTAATAATAAAGTGTCGGACAGTGAAACTCATATCTGCATCATCAGGGTGATTGTGTTCCTCTCAGAATAGAGCAGCTCCATCAGCAGATGTTCAGCGTCCTCACAGGAGCTTCATGTTACTGGAATACACTACTTCTCTAGTTTCTGGAGATATACTGGGGTTACAAACCATCAAATAAAGACTAATGTTTCTGTAGAAGACTACAGAATTACTGACATTCATCTCCTTTTCATACAACATTAACAATAATGTCATTTTGCTGATGAAGCAAAATCAGTGTCATCACCACAGTGTCATTTCCATCAAATCTCAAATGTTTTGTTGTGTTTAATAGCATTCTGTCATGGAATGTTTTATATATATATATATATATATATATATATATATATATATATATATATATATATATATATATATATTTGGAATAAATGCCAAATCCTTAGTCTTCCCAAGGCGAATTTCAGCTAGTATTTCATGCATCCCAAACAAAATTAAAACAGAATTATAAATTATATTTTCATATTTTCATACTTTCCCACACAGCTTAATTGTAAATGGCACATATCTGATATTTACTTTGACTTTTCTTTATTTTCTTCACTCATCAGATGTCTCATATTTCATCTCGAGCATCTTCACTGACACTGTTGTCATCTTATAATTGTTCGGTGTGATGGAAGTCTCTTTCTGGGAAAAGGGCAAAATAATTAAATCTGCATAAAAATCATTTAAAAAGAAGCAAATGGGACCCTGTTGTAGCAAAAAGGGACAAATAAACCCTTTGTTAAAGTTAAACTCACGTCTTTCTCACACCCCCCTGTTCTGCCCCCACTTTGTGTTGCATTAGAGACATCTAGTGGTGTAAAGTTGTATTGCATTTGATTTTTCATATTTCAGTCCCTCCTCTCTTGCCGTTGGTTTCCTGTTTGCTTCTGACTCTGATCTACTGAGAGGACATGCAGCAGTTACTGTTTTCTCTTTGCCTTTGGTAGTTTTTGAAGGTCTAAGCCTGTAAGTATTTCTGCAGGAAGTATATCTACTTTGCTATAGTCTTTATGTATTGTCCGTTTTAGCTTACTATGTATGTTGTATTAATAGATGCTAATCGCGATTAGCATTTCTCCATAGACACCCATGTTAAAGTTAGATTAATTGCTGCAAGTCTCATAATAATGACAAATTTTTCTTATGGGATAGCTGTATATGTTAGACTTGAGTTGCATATTCATGTATATGGGCAGTTTGCAATGCCATATTATTATGTTTCTACAGTTTTACAAAATTGGAAAGATCCTTACTAAAGGCCTCTCTCTACTCCGGTTTCCTGGGTCTTTATTTCATGGATCTTATTTCTAGGATTTCAGATCCTACAGAAATGTTCAAACAGAATACATCACTCATTTTAATTACACCATTTACATAGTCATTAACAATTTTTTGTTATAGTCATTACCAATTGCATTAGTAGTAACAAAATCATTATACTTTATACTTCTATTTAAGGTTGTTGTTATTTTGAGGCTCTGCTCCACTACAAAAGCTCTGCAACAAGTGATCAGAAATCAAGAATCAAAAATGGCTGTAATAACTCTGGTTAAAATGACATCATTATGACAACAAATATATGTTTTTTTATTTCTTTTTATAATTACTTTCTGTAGTATACTTCCTCAAAACCTTTGATTGCTGCATCTAAGGCTGTGTGTGTTCATCGGTCCCTGTAACATCCAAACAAGATTTAATGTTAGATCTGTCATTTATGTGATCAAAAGGCTACTAAATCATAGACAAATAAAATCTAAAAATGATCTTCAGTTATGTAAATCTTTATGTAAATTAGTAAAATAAGCATTTATGTGTGTAATGTAAAGTGTTGACAAAAGCTTAGGCCAAATGGATGACATTATAGCACACATTCAACACACACACGGCTATCTGATGTGTTTTCATCTGGAAGATGTATTTTTAAGAGTTTCATCTGCCATACTGTACGTCTGTCAAATGTCCCGTCAAATATTAAACACACATTTAGGAAACATCTATGTTGCATTTGGTTACGAGTGAATCCGCACTTGTAACAAATGTTTGATGTTTGTACACAGTTAAAGCAATGCTGTCAAGAAAACGATGTTTAACCCTTGTGCATCTTATGGACATTTTTTGTCTTTATCAGTTTTAGTTTTTGTTAATGCCAACTGCATACATGTTGACACAGGTGTGTGTTTGTATTGGAATTTTACTATTTCACCCCCATTTCCTTTAAAAAAAAAAAAAATCTATTTTGCACTACTGTTAAAACTGTTACTTGGATCTAACTTGATAAAATTAAGACAACATTTTCCAACTACTTTTTGCAAGTTTAGTGAACTAACTGATATTTTGAGTAAGGACAACTTAATAATATGCATTTCAATGTATGGGAAAAGATTAAGTAGCATTTTCAGAAAAAGCCAATAAATTAAGTACAATCAATGTCAAAAATATCAGCATATTATATACATTAGACTTAATTAAAATAGGTAACATTTAACTGAAAAACTAGTAAATGTCCTCTGATTTATTAATTTTGACCAATTTGCCCTTTCTTTGTTTTGGAAGTGTAAATGGCTTCAAGTAATTAGTTGCTAGTATGTCAATTTCCAACATTTATTAAATCATTGCCATATCTAAACAGTAGCAATGAGCTGGACAGTATAAACAATCAATAACAACTGTATTCATGCATTAAAGAAAGCATGCCCTCAGCTAATAAAGTGCAGGTTAGTGGAACACCTTCACGGTACAGTTTCTCACTGTGTACATACATAATCTTACAACATCTTAAAATGAAGTCAACAGGCACTTTTGTAACAATTCACAAGCCATATTCAAAATGAGCTGTTCACAAGTGCAGAGTGACAGTCATGTCTGAGTGCCTAGACAAGGAGCTTGTGTTTCAGAGTCATGAACTTGGGGCTTGGTTTTGGGCGCAGTGTGTCAAGTCCCACGAAAAGTCTTTGAAACACCTCAAATGTTTTGGAAAGCTTAGATGGACACTCAAGATTAAGTGCATATGTCAAACCCAAGCAGTAAGCAGCATGCTCTGGCCAGATTTCCAAGACTGGTAAGGACTGGTATTCCCTCAATGATGATTCCTACTGCATCTGGCTCACGGCAGACATAGATGCTCATATTCTTCATGTTCAGGTCCTCATGAACAGTGGTCTCTGCAGCCCCCTTTGAGATAAAAGATAAAGTATTTAAGACAAACAATCTCATTAGTTGATGAAAAACAAATCCTCCAGCACTACCTGCCAAATGCTGGTTCAGTCAGTTCACATTAACAGTCAGCACATTATAAACCAGTTCACCAGACCGAGCCAGTAATCAGAGATGAGCTCCTGTCCACTCTCTCCCATACACTCAAAGAGGCGTCTCATCTCAGAGGGACATCTCTCTTCTTCACTGCACTGGCACTGGGTCCTAGTTAATACAACAATAATGAAGACATTATTTGTGTTAGTAAATTCACTCCAACCCTGTAATGTGCAACTTCCTTCAGTGGCACATTAATCTCCAGCCGATGATAATCACTCAGCTAGCTGTGGCTTCGTGTGTGTCCGTGCGTCTGTGTGTCCGTGAGTCCACTGCCAAACTATGTCGAAGCCAAGACAATGCTTTTGAAGAAGTAACAAACACCTCTGAAACATTGAACTATCACACAAAGACAGCATTACTTATTCAACGCACACACACGTAGATTTATACAGTGTGTGGCTCAAGTTAACAAACTGTTTGAGATATTCGCACATTCGAAGTTGCAAAAGTTTGTAGGAAACAGAGCGATACTTTTGCAGATTGCGCAACACAAACACGTTAATTAGGGTAAAATCTAACTTTTCACAATACAAAGAGTTACTTACATGAGGTACGTGAAGTATAAATTATCCGGCTCTGTGGAAAACCCTGTTGGAATAAACTTCTGGAAGCTGGAACAGACGAGAGTGAAGGATTTGCCCGGGCTTGTTCTTCCGTTGCTGCAGGCGTGGGCGGGTCACGTCTGACACGTCTGATATACACTTTTAAAATGAGCTTTGTCAAATCAAATTATGGTGAAGTCCAATGAAATTAATTTTATTATAGAAAATATTAAGTTACTAAAATATTCACACTTTTTACTTATTGATAACTAAAAAAAAAGAAAGAAAAATAAATTAATTTATTGGAATATGGACAATAGCACTGAACGACTTGGACAAAAAATGTCTGCATTGCAAATTTTTTATCCCAGGACAATTTACCTATAAAATTATGCAATCTTTGTTAACAGGCTTTCATTCTGTTGGCGAGGCTTCAAACCAAAGGCTTTTTTACCAGATGGTGCCATTTTTTTCAGGTTTGGCCTATAAAGTAAATACTCACTTTATTCCTGTTTTCTGCTTCGGCATATTATTGATCCAACTGGATAAATTATGCAGCGATAAATGTGTGGGTGTGTTGGTATGGATGTCAGAGTGAGGTTTGTGTGTGTGTAATCAAATGTTTGTGTGTGTGTGTGTGTGTGTGTGTGTGTGTGTGTGTGTGTGTGTGTGTGTGTGTGTGTGTTTGTAATATTTGAGAGAGAAAACTCTACTGCAAATCACAGATCCAGAACTGCGCCCGAACTAACTCTCACTGAAAGCAGAATTTTTGAGATATCAACCTCACATTCGGAAAACAACAATTTATGGCTTTGAATTTCTACCAGTTTTAGAGTTCAACATGTTTCATAATATATACAGGTCCTTCTCAATAAATTAGCATATTGTGATAAAGTTCATTATTTTCCATAATGTAATGATAAAAATTTAACTTTCATATATTTTAGATTCATTGCACACCAACTGAAATATTTCAGGTCTTTTATTGTTTTAATACTGATGATTTTGGCATACAGCTCATGAAAACCCAAAATTCCTGTCTCAAAAAATTAGCATATCATGAAAAGGTTCACTAAACGAGCTATTAACCTAATCATCTGAATCAACTAATTAACTCTAAACACCTGCAAAAGATTCCTGAGGCTTTTAAAAACTCCCAGCCTGGTTCATATCTCAAAACCGCAATCATGGGTAAGACTGCTGACCAGAATGCCATCATTGACACCCTCAAGCAAGAGGGTAAGACACAGAAAGAAATTTCTAAACGAATAGGCTGTTCCCAGAGTGCTGTATCAAGGCACCTCAGTGGGAAGTCTGTGGGAAGGAAAAAGTGTGGCAAAAAACGCTGCACAACGAGAAGAGGTGACCTGACCCTGAGGAAGATTGTGGAGAAGGACCGATTCCAGACCTTGGGGGACCTGCGGAAGCAGTGGACTGAGTCTGGAGTAGAAACATCCAGAGCCACCATGCACAGGCGTGTGCAGGAAATGGGCTACAGGTGCCGCATTCCCCAAGGTCAAGCCACTTTTGAACCAGAAACAGCGGCAGAAGCGCCTGACCTGGGCTACAGAGAAGCAGCACTGGACTGTTGCTCAGTGGTTGCTCAAATTTTGCATGTCATTCGGAAATCAAGGTGCCAGAGTCTGGAGGAAGACTGGGGAGAAGGAAATGCCAAAATGCCTGAAGTCCAGTGTCAAGTACCCACAGTCAGTGATGGTCTGGGGTGCCATGTCAGCTGCTGGTGTTGGTCCACTGTGTTTTATCAAGGGCAGGGTCAATGCAGCTAGCTATCAGGAGATTTTGGAGCACTCCATGCTTCCATCTGCTGAAAAGCTTTATGGAGATGAAGATTTCATTCTTCAGCATGACCTGGCACCTGCTCACAGTGCCAAAACCACTGGTAAATGGTTTACTGACCATGGTATTACTGTGCTCAATTGGCCTGCCAACTCTTCTGACCTGAACCCCATAGAGAATCTGTGGGATATTGTGAAGAGAAAGTTGAGAGACGCAAGACCCAACACTCTGGATGAGCTTAAGGCCGCTATCGAAGCATCCTGGGCCTCCATAACACCTCAGCAGTGCCACAGGCTGATTACGGCCATGCCACGCCGCATTGAAGCAGTCATTTCTGCAAAAAGGATTCCCGACCAAGTATCGAGTGCATAACTGAACATAATTATTTGAAGGTTGACTTTTTTTGTATTAAAAACACTTTTCTTTTATTGGTCGGATGAAATATGCTAATTTATTGAGACAGGAATTTTGGGTTTTCATGAGCTGTATGCCAAAATCATCAGTATTAAAACAATAAAAGACCTGAAATATTTCAGTTGGTGTGCAATGAATCTAAAATATATGAAAGTTTAATTTTTATCATTACATTAGGGAAAATAATGAACTTTATCACAATATGCTAATTTATTGAGAAGGACCTGTATATATATTTTATATAAAGTTTTCTTAAGCCCTCAGTACATCATGTTCAGTAGATGTTTCTTTAAATGATTGCAGCCAGTTAGAAGGGTTAAAAGAGTATCAAAGAACAGGCCAATAAGGTTTGGGAAAAGCACAGTCCTTTTCTGACACATGGTCACAGGAGCACATGGTGTGAGAAGAAGGCAAGATTATTTGCTTTAATAGTCTTATATAAAATGACATGAACTGTACATTACAAATATGTGTATGTATGAAGGTGTAGAGAAACATTTTGGCAGGATTTATGAAGTTTTTTTTTATTTTGCATGTGTCACGGTATCAAATGAGGAGAAGGATTTGCAGGTTAACAGTGTTTAATAAAAACATAAACTCACAGCCGTACACAAAATGATAATCCAAACAGGTGACACAGAGAAGGCAACAGAACAACCAGTGACATCAAACAATGAACCAGCAAAAGACACAGCTTATATATGCAGGTTAATGGGAAACAGCTGGTGACAAATGATCAATGATTAACAGACAGGAGTATGGGAAATGCAGTTCATGATACATATGACAGTGAGGGGAAGAGACATCTGGTGGCAACTCAGGGAACAACACTAATACAATACAATAACACAAAACAGTCTCACACTGTGACAGTACTCCCCCCTAAAAGGAGTGGCTTCCAGACACTCCATAAGACCAAGCACAAAAGTTCAGGTGGGTGGAGGAACGGAGGTGGATCTGGGGGAGGGATGGAGGGTCTAGAACCCCAGGGCGGGGCCGCAGGCGGTGCCGGGAGCCAGGGCGGGGCCGCAGGCGGTGCAGGGAGCCAGGGCGGGGCCGCAGGCGGTGCAGGGAGCCAGGGCGGGGCCGCAGGCGGTGCAGGGAGCCAGGGCGGGGCCGCAGGCGGTGCAGGGAGCCAGGGCGGGGCCGCAGGCGGTGCAGGGAGCCAGGGCGGGGCCGCAGGCGGTGCAGGGAGCCAGGGCGGGGCCGCAGGCGGGACCAGAGACCAGAACGGCGCTGGAGACCAGGGTGGTGCTGCAGGCATCTCCAGACACCAGAGCCGAGCTGCAACCCATGGTGGTGCTGGCGGTAACAAGAACCTGGGCAAAAAAACACAAGAGGCCCTATGGGCCAGGTTAGCTAGGGCAGACAGTTCAACTAGCTTGGGGTCGGCCATCTTGGGCCAGGCAGAGAGTTCAAGGAGCTCGGGGACGTCCATCTTGGGCCGGGCAGAGAGTTCAAGAAGCTCAGAATCGGCCATCTTGGGCCAGGCAGAGAGTTCAGAGACCTCGGAGTCATCCATCTTGGGCAGGACGGAGAGACTTTCAGTCGTGACAGGAAGTGCAGTAGACTCATGTTCAGACCTCTCAGCTGTGACAGGAAGTGCAGTAGACTCAGGTTCAGACCTCTCTGCCGTGACAGAAAGTGCAAGAGATTCAGGTTCATATTCCTCAGCCGTGACAGGAGGTGCAAGAGACTCAGGTTCATCTTCCTCAGCCGTGACAGGAAGTACAGTAGACTCAGGTTCAGACCTCTCCGTCGTGACAGGAAGTGCAAGAGACTCAGGCTCAGACCTCTCAGCCGTGACAGGAAGTTCAAGAGACTCCGATTCAGACTTAACGGCCGATTCAGGTTCATGGGCTTGAGAGACATCTTGCTGAACAGAAGAGCAGAAAGCAGACCACACACACCACAGAGCCATGGTAAACACAGGAAATACTGAGTCCAATGAACATACCTCTGGTGCCTTCCTGAGAACAGGTGCAGGCATGATGATAGCCCTCCTTAGAACAGGTGACGCTGAGACAACAGCCATCTGGAGTGTAGGGGCAGGTATAACCCCAGCAGTCTCAAAAATAGGCGCAGGCATAGTGACAGCCATCTTGGGTACTGCTGCTGGCTTGGCGGCGGCCATTTTGAGGGCGGGTGCAGGCTTGGCAGTGGCCCTCGTGAAACCGGCATCGGGGTTGGAAGGCCAGCCCTCCGCACTGACCCTAATGGAGTCTCTGCCAGACTAGACCTCAGACGCTGGGTTCTGGCATGGATAGGAGAGAAAGGTGAGGCAGCCATCCTGTGAAGTGGCTCTGGTGCGGCAGCCATCTTGTGAAGTGGCTCTGGTGCGGCAGCCATCTTGTGAATAGGCTTGGGTCTCCTCTCCATCTCCCTCTCTCGTGGCCGACGCTCGGGAAAGAGTGAAACAATCATGTCTCTAGCACTCGCTACATCCATAATTGGCTCGGGTGTGGCAGCCATCTTGTGAAGAGGCTCAGGTGTGGCAACCATCTTGTGATATGACTCGGGTGTGTATTCCCGCAGGCCCAGAGTCCCAACACACAACGACCGGTGCGCACTACCTCCCCTCAAAAAATTGCTTGGACGGGGTCTCCTCCCTGACCTCCGAGAAGAATTCACCTTAGTCTTGGAAAAGACCCGAATCATCTCCCCGGTAAGTGCCTTGAAAGAGGCACAGCATGGGTCCCGTCTCTCCCACACCTCTGTTCCCCATGTGGCTGCTGGACCGGTCAGCAGCAGTAGCACGAACGCTACTTTCGATTCCTCAGTTTCGAAAGTCCTGTGATGCATATCTAGATGCAGAGAACACTGATTAATAAAGTCTTCACATAACTTAGGCTCACCAGCGTATCTCTCAGGGAAGTCCGTGCTAGGCTCCGGCTGACCACTCAACTCCGTGGGGTTGGGGGAAATGGATGGTGTGGGCGACACGGAACCACTCTGCAACAACAGGAGCTGTTGTTGCAAATCCGCCACCCTGGTACTCAGTGCCTCTCTCACCCGCTCCAAGTTGCTCTCCTGTGTCAGATCCATAGCAGTGATACAAAAATAACTCCGGCTACAGATAACTCCTGTGGCTGATAACCCGCTCCTTCCTTAAGGGCTGGTTCATTCTGTCACGGTATCAAATGAGGAGAAGGATTTGCAGGTTAACAGTGTTTAATAAAAACATAAACTCACAGCCATACACAAAATGATAATCCAAACAGGTGACACAGAGAAGGCAACAGAACAACCAGTGACATCAAACAATGAACCAGCAAAAGACACACACAAAGACACAGCTTATATATGCAGGTTAATGGGAAACAGCTGGTGACAAATGATCAATGATTAACAGACAGGAGTATGGGAAATGCAGTTCATGATACATATGACAGTGAGGGGAAGAGACATCTGGTGGCAACTCAGGGAACAACACTAATACAATACAATAACACAAAACAGTCTCACACTGTGACAGCATGTTCATAAATTCAGTTTTTCTTTTTGTTGCCTCAGGGCAACGTTGTGCAATAAGGAGTACTTTTCAAGGATGTCTTGGACAATACCTCACAATGGCAAATAATGTGTGACGAAGGGAAGATTCAGGGTTCTGGGTGCACAGGAACACCCAAAGTGATGTGCAAAAAGTGTAACGTACACCTGTGTTTCACAGCAGAGAAGAACTGCTTCACTCGGAGTGAAATCTCATTACATCAAGTACATGATATGACATGATACAAACCTATGCCTGTATCAAATCAAATATTCAAGTGTTTTTCTCTTTTTACTTAATGATTTCTTGACATTTTTTAAAACGATTTGTGATTTTTTTTTCTGACTAATGATCAATAAATCAATAAAATGTTCCCAAATGAGCCAAGAAATTATATGGAATAATTTTTATCATGTGCCATCAAAATGTTTTGCAGTAGAGATGTTAATATATATTAATGTCTTCAAATCGATAGTTTCCTCGTCAGTTGTTAAATAAGTGCAATGTAAATATTAATAATGACTGAATCAATAATATGTGTGATTCTGTCAATAGACTCTTCAGAAATGTGTGTATAATAGCTCAGCATTTCTCAACATGAGGAAGTTGTTTGATAATGTGTTTGTGACTGATCTACAGTCTTCAGGATAATGATTTAAATAGAGAGAGTCACTTTGCATTGTCAGCACATGCTTCAGTGCTCTGAGAGTGTTTATAGTGCTGTGAGTTTAACACTTCATGACTGAGAGCAGAACACAATCTTCATCATCACACAAGACTAAACTACAGCAATGAACACAATCAACATCTTCATCTGGACCATTGCACTGTTTATTCAAGGTTTGTGTAATACAGTTTTTATAATGAATATTATTTCTCTTGAAATGTTAAATATTTTTATCTTATACTCTATATCATCATATATATCATTTTCATTTTTGTTTGTGTTTTCTTTCAGAGTGTAGAGGACAGATCACTGTAACTCAGAGTCCATCAATAACAGCAGTTCAACCAGGAGAAGAAGTCAGAATAAACTGTAAAACCAGCAGTGATGTGTATGGTGGTAGTTGGTTACACTGGTACTCACAGAAACCTGGAGAAGCTCCTAAACTCCTCATATATGATGCAACAACCCGTTATACTGGAACTCCATCTAGATTCAGTGGCAGTGGATCTGGCAGTGATTTTACTCTGACCATCAGTGGAGTCCAGACTGAAGATACAGGAGATTATTACTGTCAGAGTGTACACTGGATCAGTGGTTATGTGTTCACACAGTGATAAAGAGTCGTACAAAAACCTCTGTCAGTCAGACGTCACAGTGACTGCACTGATACAGCTGAGAGAAACTGCAGCTGCTGATGGAGGATCACAAACTACACAATATCAATGTTTAGTTCAAAGTTTCTAAAAACTTTAAAAATATACATTTATCAGTAGTAATGTATTTGATATGAAATAAGAGTTAGTTCTGATATTGATTATGGCACTGGGATGTTTTATGTCAGTGTTTCAGATCACAGTATGAGAGCGATGCGGAGTGAAGCAGAAACACCAGTTGTTTTTAATGTGTTTTCTCACTCCAGGATTGATCTCAGTGGTTTCTTTCATCAGTGGCCGTGGAAATAATATACATACTAACTAATCAGATTTGGTCTGAAAGGAAAGTTAGAAAGTTATTGCTTATAGAACTGTTATATAAAGTAATATCACCTTCACAGTCGTGCTGCTCTTCATGTCTATGGTAGAATCACAGGCGTGCTGATATTCAGTATAACTGCACTCTTGATCATGTGACACTGCTTAAATGTGGCAGGAGGAGAGAAAAAACAGCACAACACCTTCACACATTTAAAGACAACTTCAGCAAGGGCATTTAACACTAATACAAATATGGTAATGTCTATTTTGATTCAGTAAAAATAGCATTAGATGAAAATAATTCTAAGCATAACAACACATTCAGTGCATATGATTAATTAAAGTCATAAATGGATACTGTCTTATTGGGACTGTACTTGTCCCAATCCTTATAGTTCACTCCTACATCTGTCCCGAACCCTACAGTGGTTAATAATCACTGTGTTCAATGTGCCAGCCTGTTTAATTAAAGGGGACCTCTTATGCCCCTTTTCACAAGATGTAAAACAATTATTTGATGTCCCCAGAGAGTGTATGTGAAGTCTTCGCTCAAAATACCCTACAGATCATTTTTTATAGCATTTTAAAATTGCCAAATTTGGGCTTGTGCAAAACGCACCGTTTTAGTGTGTTTCCCTTTAAATGCTAATGAGCAGCTGCTCCCGCCCCACTTTTCAGACGAGGGAGGAGCTTCTAGGACTGCATGACAGCAATAACAAATCCATCACACTTTTATACTATGAAAATGTCTGAAACTGCAAGTAATGTTGTTCAGCCGTATATGTATGAACCGGAATCGGACAGTGAAGGGGAGGCTGTAGAAGAAGTTACAACATATAGACTGCAGCAGGAGGTTTCAGATTGGTTAGTTGATGTTTTAATGTAGTTAATATGGAGATATTGATTAATCGATTAGCATGTTCCGTCATCATAACTCAATAACTCACTGTAGGTGTTCGTGTTACTGTTATTGTGTAACAAGACTAGTTATAGGTCCTCAGTATAAGCAGTATCATGTAATACATAAACATACCTGAACTCCTGTAGCGAACATGAAACGTCTTCATTGATAACTGAGTACCAACAGACTTGGTCAGCGGTGTTGCGTCTGTCTGGCAAGCAACATCTCTGGTCTGGCTGCTCTGTTCTGATGTGCTGTCCTTAACAAATAAAGATTCCACTATTAGCGTGATGCAAAAATAACACAGCTGGACTCATGGTGCGATCACATGCTATCACAAACTTTATAAGTCTAACAAATTCAAAGGCAATTTGGAAAACAAACGCGTAATACTTACTTCTAGATGTGTAGCTGGATCACGAACAGTTGGCTCTGCTACATCCTTCAGGAGCAACTTTTTTGCAAAACCTGCTTTATACTGAGCCTCGTTCAAAAAGCTGTCCGGTGTAAAATGATTCGAGCAGACATAAACAAATTTTGGTAGAGTTGAGGGAGCATTTTCTTCAAAAACAAAATTAATCCACCTCTTCTGCGGCTCAGATTTCGGGAGTAAATAGAGAGAGCTTTGTGGATTAATACATCCAGCCACACAACACCGACAACGCTTGGGAGACATTCTCGTCAGTGCAGCAATGGCGGATGTGTCCAACTCGCTGTGAACTCGATCAGGGCGGGGCTATGTTAGAATGGCAGTGTCTGTCAACACTCGTGGGCGGGGCCTGTGCTGTAGTGATGTCACTAAAGCCGCATTATGAACACAGGTCATTGGGAGATACTGCTGATGATTTATGGGGATTAAAAAAAAGGAGTGAGTGGATTTCTATCACTGTAGGGTGGTTGTGTACACACACTGCCAACACACATTTATGTCCAAACACCATGCAAAAGTGAATTTTGCATAATAGGTCCCCTTTAATGCAATTTCAATTATAGGTTTATTATATAACTTTATTTCAACTTTTCACTTGTATGTAAAATTAACACCTCTCAGAGATTATATTCAATGGCAAAAGGGTAAAGAATGAGATCAAGACATTCAAGCTTTGGTCGGTCTCGTCAAAAGCTTTATCCACTGTTCTTCCTCTCCTCAATATCTGTCAATCTTGTGTCTTTTATAATTCTGCCTGCTCAACCAGACGATGGTGGGTGGAGTTACTGTTACAGTTTTTACTATTACTAACATACTTTTGTCCAATCTGTCACATTTTCAAACTCTAAACACAATTAGCACAACATCCGTCTGTTGTGTCCATTAACACAATTTGTGCTGTTTTCATACAATATACAGTCAATTAAAACGTTTCTTTTCACCTAAATTCTCTTTCCACACAAGCTTACCCAATAATTAATCATTATTAATGAATAATAATAAAGTGTTAGACAGTGAAACTCATATTTGCATCATCAGGGTGATTGTGTTCCTCTCAGAATAGAGCAGCTCCATCAGCAGATGTTCAGCGTCCTCACAGGAGCTTCATGTTACTGGAATACACTACTTCTCTAGTTTCTGGAGATATACTGGGGTTACAAACCATCAAATACAGTCTAATGTTTCTGTAGAAGACTACAGAATTACTGACATTCATCTCCTTTTCATTGAACATTAACAATAATGTAAATTTTCTGATAAAGCAAAATCAGTGTCATCACCACAGTGTCATTTCCATCAAATCTCAAATGTTTTGTTGTGTTTATAGCATTCTGTCATGGAATTTTTTTTTTAAATATATATATATATATATATATATATATATATATATATATTTGGAATAAATGCCAAATCCTTAGTCTTCCCAAGGCGAATTTCAGCTAGTATTTCATGCATCCTAAACAAAATTAAAACAGAATTATAAATTATATTTTCATATTTTCATACTTTCCCACACAGCTTAATTGTAAATGGCACATATCTGATATTTACTTTGACTTTTCTTTATTTTCTTCACTCATCAGATGTCTCATATTTCATCTCGAGCATCTTCACTGACACTGTTGTCATCTTATAATTGTTCGGTGTGATGGAAGTCTCTTTCTGGGAAAAGGGCAAAATAATTAAATCTGCATAAAAATAATTTAAAAAGAAGCAAATGGGACCCTGTTGTAGCAAAAAGGGACAAATAAACCCTTTGTTTAAGTTAAACTCACGTCTTTCTCACACCCCCCTGTTCTGCCCCCACTTTTTGTTGCATTAGAGACATCTAGTGGTGTAAAGTTGTATTGCATTTGATTTTTCATATTTTAGTCCCTCCTCTCTTGCCGTTGGTTTCCTGTTTGCTTCTGACTCTGATCTACTGAGAGGACATGCAGCAGTTACTGTTTTCTCTTTGCCTTTGGTAGTTTTTGAAGGTCTAAGCCTGTAAGTATTTCTGTAGGAAGTATATCTACTTTGCTATAGTCTTTGTGTATTGTCCGTTTTAGCTTACTATGTATGTTGTATTAATAGATGCTAATCGCGATTAGCATTTCTCCATAGACACCCATGTTAAAGTTAGATTAATTGCTGCAAGTCTCATTATAATGACAAATTTTTCTTATGGCATAGCTGTATATGTTAGACTTGAGTTGCATATTCATGTATATGGGCAGTTTGCAATGCCATATTATTATGTTTCTACAGTTTTACAAAATTGGAAAGATCCTTACTAAAGGCCTCTCTACTCCGGTTTCCTGGGTCTTTATTTCATGGATCTTGCACTAATTGCATTAGTAACAAAATCATTATACTTTATACTTCTATTTAAGGTTGTTGTTATTTTGAGGCTCTGCTCCACTACAAAAGCTCTGCAACAAGTGATCAGAAATCAAGAATCAAAAACGGCTGTAATAACTATATATATAATTACTTTCTGTAGTATACTTCCTCAAAACCTTTGATTGCAGCATCTAAGGCTGTGCAGGGCTCTACAGTGCGCCCATTTCACTCGCACATGCGAGTAAATATTTCGGCGTGCGAACGTGAAAAAATATTTGGGCGCACTCGTGCGAGTGACACAGCATTTTTCTATAGAAACAGCTGCAAATACATCATCATGAGGAGGGGCAGAGTAGGACACTATATTACCGGGAGATCAGTTATTTAGGCCTAAATCTTCAGTAGCTAGCAGACAGTAACGTGCGGTGAAATCTTGTCATGGGTAGGCTTGCAATTCTGACTTTATAACATGCAATTGCGACTTTATTTCACGCAATTCTGACTTTATATCTCGCAATTCTGACTTTATTGCACGCAATTCTGACTTTATATCTTGCAATTCTGAGAAATAATTACAGAATTGCGAGTTGTAAACTCGCAATTGTGAGATAAAAAGTCGCAATTATCTTTTAAAATGTTTTATTCTGTGGCAGAAACAAGCTTCCATACCTCCTGGCCACTTCCTCCCATCCATCCTCCCTAACGCGTACCGTTACGGTAGGGCCGGCCCAGCTATCGGTAGGCGCCGGCGGTGCCGCGGTAGCCTACCTGAGAAAACGTTTTGGAAAAGACGGGCTATGGACCCAACCAACTCTATAGGAGGGGAGGGGAGAACTCCCTCACACAAGTGAAGCGGCCCACCGGGAATTCTCCCGATTCTCCCGATTACCCACCCCAGGCCTGTTGACAGCCAACGCTAGGCGCTGCTAGATGCTAAGTATCGGGAAGCGCGGACTGAGTGAGAGCGAGTGGATCACGTGACATGAAGCAAGCTCGGTCTCTGCCTCAATGTTGATAATTCAAGACAGCATGAGAACTGACTGCGCATGCGCAAATCTACGTAAACTACGTTCTATGGACCAAAGAGGCACTGCTACCTCTGCCTCAATGGCCATGGCCTTGAATTTCCTGCATGAAACAATGGTTTTAGGAGCAAACAATGGCAAAATAAGTATATTATATGTGTATTCCTGAAAATTTTTGTTACAAAAATGTACATTTGGAATAAAATAAATGCAATTAATAATGTGGTGAATTAATAAAGCTCTTGGAATTAATAAATGTAATGTCAACATTTCCTTTGGTGAGGCACTGCCTACCCTGCCTACCCTGACCGCACGTCCCTGCTAGCAGAGCATATGAGCGGACTGGAGCGGTGAGAATCTCCGCTCATCGCTCACGGAACTGTTCACCCCTCCGCTCCCCCGCTCAAAGCTACATCAGGCCGCTCCGCTCATTTTCGCTCAGCGCTCAACGCAGTTTGCTTCGCGCTCCACTCAAATCGCCCCCCGCTCGCTCCAAAAAAGGAAAAAAATCTACATGTATATCACTTGTAGTGGTCCCCAACCTTTTTTGCGTCACGGACCGGTTTAATATCAGACAATATTTTCACGGACCAGCCAAGGTGTGGCGGATAAATACAACAAAATAAAATTATACGAACGGCATAAAAAATGGGGTATTTTTTTTAAATAGCCTATAATAATAAACGTGAATCCAATATGTGTAGGCCATACTAGCAACTTTATTAGCAGCGTCCTCTAACATCGCGCCTAAAGACAACTGAGAAATGGGGAAATGCCCCCAAAAGAAAAAAAATCTCCATGTTTTCGGTGCTGATGCGTTCATGTAACATGTAGGCCTAAGGGTGGCACTGCCAATAACGCACCTAAAAGCTGTCACAACGAACCGGCAAAATTAATGATTATGAATATGTAAAATATAGCAGGAGACATTTTAATTGTTTACTAATAAACCATTTTTTTTTATGTCTGTGTCGGCTGGAAAGATGCTGACTCGCGATCTTCGCAGTATTGAACGCCCCAGAAAGAAATGCACATTTCATTTACATAAGAGAGCAGTCTGTTTTCTTTAGTTTTTGAATTGTTCTGTTTAAAAGTAGACATTTCAAGCTTTATATATATGTCTCAGGTCTGTCAGGCAAGTAGGCTATAGCCTACGCTGAGTTTCGGTTCATTTATGAGACAAACTCCAGGTTCACCCGCCGGCGCCTTCGTGTCTTGATTATCTATTTTCTAATATATTTACTTATTTATTAAATCCAGACAATTGGTTGATGAAACACTGATCAAAATTAAGTTACAATTAATACAAAACGAAATTTAATTTAAAGACAGGCTTTGTGCTTTCTGTTTGAGGTCTCAGTGAAAGTTTTAAAGCAGTCTTTTAGTGCCGCTGTCAGAGCGCTCACGTCCGTAACGGAGAACTGTCCCATCTGTAACATTGTTTTTTTTTATTTTATTTTTTTTGTGAAATAAATTTCTAAATAAATGCGACTTATAGTCCAGTGCGACTTAGGCTATGCCTATATATGTTTTTTCTTCTTCATGGCGCATTTTTTGACTGATGCGTGGCGTGAGCGGAGCGGAATTGGAGCGGGAAATCCTTTTGAAATTGCCGCTCTGCGCTCTGTCCAAGATCCGCCCGCTCGCGCTCCCCGCTCGCTCCCGCTCCACTCCGCTCACATGCTCTATAATGATAAACTTATACAACAAAAATGACTGTGCCCCCAAATATTTGTCTGTGCTCCTAAATTTTTTATTTTTAAAATATTTAAAATATTTTTAAAAATCTGTGCTCATGTTTGCCATGTGTCTTTGTCAAGTATTGTTTCCTGTAGTCTGCTGCTGTGTAAGTTTGTGCTCATGATTTGGTTTTTGTTTTCATGCCATGCCATGCCATGTTTTTGTTTCATGTTTTATTTTAGTTAAAATAAACTGCACTTGGGTTCTCACTTTCAACTTGCTTCCAGTGGACCTATTATTACAGAATACTTGACCAACAACAATGAACCCAGCGGTTGCCCTCCTGAACCTACGCCAGGGAAATTTTCCCATTGAAACGTATGTGGCAGAATTTTGTGAACTCTCTCACCTGGTGGATTTTAATGATGTGGCGCTAAAAGACATTTTTAGGGTAGGTTTAAATGAGCCTGTTTGCTACCAGCTACCTGGGGGAAAAATCCACTGGTCCTTGGCCCAATATATTGACTATGCCCTATTATTGAGCGGTTCCTCATTTACTGTGGGTTTTGAGGAGAAGCCCCACAAACCCACAGTATCTGCCAAGCCTGAGCCACTTCACGTCATGCCTGCCAAGCCTGAGCCACTTCACGTCATGCCTGCCAAGCCTGAGCCACTTCACGTCATGTCTGCCAAGCCTGCCAAGCCTAAATTTCTTCATGTCATGTCTGCCAAGCCTGAATCTCTTGTCATGTCTGCCAAGCCTGAATCTCTTCACGTCATGTCTGCCAAGCCTGAATCTCTTCACGTCATGTCTGCCAAGCCTGAATCTCTTCACGTCATGTCTGCCAAGCCTGAATCTCTTCACGTCATGTCTGCCAAGCCTGAATCTCTTCATGTCATGTCTGCCAAGCCTGAATCTCTTCACGTCATGTCTGCCATGTCTGGGTCTCTTCACGTCACGCCTGCCAAGTCCGAGCCGGTGTCTCCTGACAAGATGGCCGCCGCCGAGCCTGTGTCTCCTGACAAGATGGCCGCTGCCGAGCCTGTGTCTCCTGACAAGATGGCCGCCGCCGAGCCTGTGTCTCCTGACAAGATGGCCGCCGCCGAGCCTGTGTCTCCTGACAAGATGGCCGCCACCGAGCCTGTGTCTCCTAACAAGATGGCCGCCGCCACACCTGAACCTGAGCCCTCAGTTATGGCTACACTAACAATTATGGCCACAGCCATATGGTGTGTGTGGTCGGTGCACACATTTGAAGTTCACGTCTTGTCTGCCGAGCCAGAGCCTGTTCACGTCACGTCTGCCGAGCCAGAGCCTGTTCACGTCACGTCTGCCGAGCCAGAGCCTGTTCACGTCACGTCTGCCGAGCCAGAGCCTGTTCACGTCACGTCTGCCGAGCCAGAGCCTGTTCACGTCACGACTGCTGAGACTTTTCACGTCATTTCTGTTCTGGAGTCGTTGTCTGTTCCAGCCCATAACCCCATAGCTGTCCCCAAGAAAATTTTGGGGGGGGGCAGTAGGGTCCTTGATAGGACCATGGAGGCCGCGCCGCCATGGCCACCTGAACTGTCTGGTCCACCCTGGCCACCTGAACTGTCTGGTCCACCTTGGCCACCTGAACTGTCTGGTCCACCTTGGCCACCTGAACTGTCTGGTCCACCTTGGCCTCCAGCACAGCTGGATCCGCCCTGGCTTCCTGCACTGCCGGATCCGCCCTGGCTTCCTGCACTGCCGGATCCGCCCACGCCTTGCCACGGCCCAGGTCCGCCCACGCCTTGCCACGGCCCAGGTCCGCCCACGCCTTGCCACGGCCCAGTGCCCTTCAGTGGCACATTAATCTCCAGCCGATGATAATCACTCAGCTAGCTGTGGCTTCGTGTGTGTCCGTGCGTCTGTGTGTCCGTGAGTCCACTGCCAAACTATGTCGAAGCCAAGACAATGCTTTTGAAGAAGTTACAAACACCTCTGAAACATTGAACTATCACACAAAGACAGCATTACTTATTCAACGCACACACACATAGATTTATATAGTGTGTGGCTCAAGTTAACAAACTGTTTGAGATAGAGCACATTCGAAGTTGGCGGTCGCAAAAGTTTGTAGGAAACAGAGCGATACTTTTGCAGATTGCGCAACACAAACACGTTAATTAGGGTAAAATCTAACTTTTAACAATACAAAGAGTTACTTACATGAGGTACGTGAAGTATAAATTATCCGGCTCCGTGGAAAACCCTGTTGGAATAAACTTCTGGAAGCTGGAAGAGACGAGAGTGAAGGATTTGCGTGGGCTTGTTCTTCCGTTGCTGCAGGCGTGGGCGGGTCACGTCTGACAAGTCTGATATAAACTTTTAAAATTAGCTTTGAAAAATCAAATTACAGTGAAGTCCAATGAAATGAATTTTATTATAGAAAATACTAAAGGAGCTGTATATAGTTTTCAGCGGCCTCTAGCGGTGATGTTTCAGATTGCAACCAATAAGTTTACAAGCGCGTGCTCTTGCGCGTGCTCGAATTTATGAGCGAGCACTGTCTGTGGGTACCGGCCAGACTGAGACGCGTCACGCAACACAGCGGAGAAAGCATCCCACAACATGCTGGAAACTCAGGTAAACTCCCACTGCAACGTTATCAGCTTGACGTTGAACTAATGCTCCATGCTCGTACCATAATAAGTATGGAACCCTATCAACCGTGCCGAATTTTGCCACTGCAAGCACTACTTCACATTTTCTTCAGGAAATGTACATTCTAGGTTTGTAGATAAGGTTTCTCCATGATTCAAATGCCCTGCCGATGTTGATCCGTGTTTTTTCACCCGAAGTTCATCCGATTCACGTCTGGCCTTTAATACGAGCTTCAGCAGAAAAATCAATATGTGGAGTTTGTGTTGGAGTCTGTGACGTGTTTTGCTGGGCGCAGGTCGTTTCTTAGTGTTATCAGACATGTCATAACTTGCATAAGTCATAAGTCCATGTCATAAGTTGCAGTGTCGTCATTGTTGAGTGCAAAGTCAGTAGACGAGGCGAGAGGCTCGGGAGCGCGTATGCAGGTGACGTCACTGGCGGTAAATCCGACCCGGCACCTTCACATAAAAATAAGAATACTTGCTTTCCGAGGTAATAGCAAAACCCGCAAAGTGGATCATTTTAATGTGAGATTACAACCCCTTCACACACAGGCAATAAAAAAAGGATTCGTTTTAGTAGAAAAGCTACATACAGCACCTTTAAGTTACGAAAATATTCACACTTTTTACTTATTGATAACTAAAAAAAATAAAAAAATAAAATAATTATTGGAATAAATATAGTTTTTAAAATTAAGTCATATGGACAATAGCACTGAACGACTTGGACAAAAATGTCCGCATTGCAAAAAATTGAATCCCAGGGCCATTTACCTATAAAACGATAATTGTGTGGGTGTGTTGGTATGGATGTCAGAGTGAGGTTTGTATGTGTGTAATAAAATGTGTGTGTGTGCTTGTAATATTTGAGAGAGAAAAACTCTACTGCAAACAACTTGTTTAGATTTATGGCTTTGAATTTCTACCAGTTTTAGAGTTCAACATGTTTCATAAAATATGGGAAAAAAATTGGTCGGGGGAGGGAAAATGATCAATAAATCAATAAAATGTTTCCAAATGAGCCAAGAAATGATGTGGAATCATTTTTATCATGTGCCATCAAAATGTTTTGCAGTAGAGGGTTAATATATATGAATGTCTTCAAATCAATAGTTTCCTTGTCATAAATAAGTGCAATATAAATATTAATAATGACTGAATCAATAATATGTATGATTCTGTCAATAGAAATGTGTGTATAATAGCTTAGCATTTCTCAACATGAGGAAGTTGTTTGATAATGTGTTTGTGACTGATCTACAGTCTTCAGGATAATGATTTAAATAGAGAGAGTCACTTTGCATTGTCAGCACATGCTTCAGTGCTCTGAGAGTGTTTATAGTGCTGTGAGTTTAACACTTCATGACTGAGAGCAGAACAGAACACAATCTTCATCATCACACAAGACTAAACTACAGCAATGAACACAATCAACATCTTCATCTGGACCATTGCACTGTTTATTCAAGGTTTGTCTAATACAGTTTTTAAAATGATTATTAATTCTCTTAAAATGTGAAATGTATATTAATAATTTTTGTTTCTATTTTCTTTGTGTAGAGGATTTTCTTTGTGTAGTGTAGAGGACAATATACTGTAACTCAGAGTCCATCAATACCAGCAGTTCAACCAGGAGAAGAAGTCAGAATAAACTGTAAAACCAGCAGTGGAGTGTATGTTGGTGATTGTTTAGCCTGGTACTCACAGAAACCTGGAGAAGCTCCTAAACTCCTCATATATAGAGCAACAACCCGTAATACTGGAACTCCATCTAGATTCAGTGGCAGTGGATCTGGCAGTGATTTTACTCTGACCATCAGTGGAGTCCAGACTGAAGATACAGGAGATTATTACTGTCAGAGTTATCACAGTGGTCCAGTGTTCACACAGTGATAAAGAGTCGTACAAAAACCTCTGTCAGTCAGACGTCACAGTGACTGCACTGATACAGCTGAGAGAAACTTCAGCTGCTGATGGAGGATCACAAACTACACAATATCAAACCTTTCACACACTTTATTCATTTATTATGATGTAAGTAAACATGTAATATAATAATACAATATAATATCTCTTACTAAACTGGCCACTACAATATTATCTATACAACTTAATGGAGTTTATTCAAAATAAGTGAGTTTAGTTGGATTAACAGTGTTGTTCATCATTATGCACACTGTATATAATGAATCACTATATAAAGTCAGATGTCAGTGAGTATAAAACACTGAGAGTCCACAGTCTGAGCACAAGCGCTACTCTTCAGCACAAACCACAACATTCAATAACAGAAACAACTCTAAATGTCCAACAGAACTGAACATTAGACATTAACATAAACTGCCAACATCTTTCCCCGTGTGCTCTACGATCTACTTCAGGCTTATGATGCTAAACGCAGCCCTGGGCCGTGGACCTGGAGTTCCCAGCATGCTTTGCAAGGGACTGCATTAGGAGAGTCAATTAAGGTATTAAGTGTTAATTTATGTGTTTTACACTGTATCACTGAAGGGCCTGTTTCTGTTTTCACACAATTTCTCTGCGTCGGTCCAAAAAAAATAAAAATAAATAATCCTACGCTGGCTTTTTTTGACAGATGCGTTACACCAGCATAGAGACCCCAGCGCCGACAATTAAGCACAACTATAATAATGGGCCGCCGATGTACAAGTTTAATGGGCCATTTAGACAAAAAAAATGAAACAAAAGTGTGAGATGTATCGCCCAAAAGCACATCAGCCCAGCGGAGAAATGCCATGTCTGCCAGATGTTCAGTCCGCTCCTGGTTGGACATTTAGAGGAGTTTCTGTTATTGAACTCTGTGGTTACCATTGTGCTGAAGAGTAGCGCTGTCAATTGTGATTTTCACTTTGCTGCAACTTCATGTGATTAATAACCCCAAATCACAATTTGCGATCAGCAAAGAGAGCAGGTGCTAGTGATGGAGAAATGAAGCTTTGTGAAGCACTGAGGCTTTTCCCTCAACTGTATCGTAGAATGGTTCATTACTCCAAGCTTTTCAACACACTGCACACTAACAACATCTCGTGGTCAAAAGCTGGAAAATCTGCAGACAACACAGACATTTATGATTGTTTCTAATAATAATTCAGATTGTTACAAAAGCCATATAAGGCAATACAAATATTTAATCTAATAATAGTCTTTCACGTCATTACTTACATGATGTATTAATGAATGTGAATAAATGTATGAGTCTGTGAATATACAGTATACAGTATATATTGTAGCAACAATGGGTTGTACATTAATATTAATATTAGCTCAAATGATCTATAGGGAATTGTAATAATTAATCATGAATATGATTAATATTTTGCATATTACAGTTACGTTAATTTATTCGAAGTTGAAAATAGATCGATTTGTATATATGAATAATCAATCACAACGAATTCTAATTCAACATTCAACATTCATACATCAATAATCCTATTTCAGATCGATTATGAGATAACCCTTAATGGAAAATTAATGTAATTACCGAACAGTCGTTTGTCCCGCAAACGACCATAAGATTAACTCACCAACTTTCTCATAAAAGTTACCACTTCATATAATTCCAGAAAGATCAGTTTTCTGGCCATGAAAACTATTCTCCTGTCCTTATAAATTTAGGTTACTAAACCATAATCAAATTGTAAAGCCTGTAGCTAGATCAAACATTTCAGGGACTCGTAATGTGAGAATTATAGACAGGATCAATCAAGTATATAGGTTTTAATACAATTGAACTAATGAATACATAACTACGATTCACACAGAGTAAATATGTATGTATATACAGAACACGTAAACAAATACAAGACTAAACGGATAACAGATGAGAGAGGGAGAGGATGAAAGGGAGAAAGTGAAACTAAAGTTCAGGATGAGAGATCACCGAGATGATCTCTGCATGGAAAAATCACAGGCACTGTAACCTTGAGAGACAACAAGAAATCAGATTACATTAAAAGTTCAATAACTTATCTTGCAAAATGGTTCTCTTTGTTGCTGAAGAACGCCGAGTCGTGTTCGGGCATGTGTCCTAAGAGCAGCGTGCGTGTTTCTTTAAGAAAGCAGGGCTTGCTTCTGTGAGCGCGGCCGCGGGATGTTCAAGTCTCTTTAAAGTTGAGGTTGCCGGCTACGTTCATTTCACTGAACGTAGGTAGAGTCCGAAGACGAAAATAAAGAAAAGACTTAAAGAAAAGAAAAGAGAAAACGGAGAATGCTCCCTAAAAGGGAGCCATATGGATCTTTTCGCTGACGAAGAGGGTTCGTAAAAGTGCTCTCTTAAGATTTCATGAGTCGGTCTTTTATGGAGAAGATGGGTTCACACCTACTCTGCGTACGCGGACCAATCACCTTAGAGCATCTTGGGCGGGAAGATTTGTCTTTGTCTTGTCAGACACGCCCACTTGAATGAGTCATGAGGAGATGAAAGTAAGCTGTTCGGCTCCAGAAATATGAAAAGTGTAAAACAATGTACATTATTGCATTCTGCTATCGAAATCCGACTCTGTTAGATTGCAAGGTTTACAGAGATATGAAACTTGTCATATGAAGATTGTAGGAACACCACGTTACAATCACATGCACGAATAGAAGCATTTACCAGTTCGTTCCTTCAAATAAATGTCATACACGAAGTGAATATAACCTAGGAAAACACTCAGGAGGATATGAAAAATTACATGCTTATATTCTAAGTTTAATGTCCAAAGTTCGCGTATGTGTGTGCGTTAATGTGTGTGTTGGAATGTCTGTCACGTTGCGCTTCCCGTTATCTCTTGCAGAGAAGTCTTTGGCTGCAGCTTCGTGCAGGGTCGTAAAGTGTTATCCTCTAGAAAGAGGAGTTGGGTTACGGAATGCGATTCCACTGGAAAGACATTCTTCAACAATACATTTCAGAGCTAGACACTAGAAAATCATATTATATGATCAAACAAACGAATAAAACATGCATAATGTACTTGCACTTATATTAAAGGATATTCTATCCTAATTTTAAACACAAAGGGATGTTTGTGTGTGTGTGGGGGTGTGATGTCACGTAGCAGGAGAAAGTTTCGTTATCTTCTTGGTACAGAGAGGAATGTTAGTTTCAGGTTCTGGAGTGTCTCTGAGGTGCAATTTAGTGTCGTAAAAGTCTATTTGCTCCAGTATCTCTGGAGCCGACGCATGATATATATTTGGGAGTCAGGAGGTTACAAGCTTTAGTAAGCTTGTCAAAGAACGTTTTGGGAAGGAATGTGCTTAGAAAACACAGAGAGTCCGAATTTGTTAATTCAGAATAAAACGAACGAATGATTCATAGCCCATATATGCTACATCTCCCCCTTTCCGTCAGATGACGTCCTTGTGTGGACATCCTCGGACGGCAATCATCGCGATGGCAGATGGCAGGTGAATCATGATGGTCGTGTAGCAGGTGGATCCTGATGGGGGAAGGCAGGTGGTTCTGGGAGCTGAGGATTCAGCTCGATGAGGTTCGGCGTGGTCTCTGACTTGGCACCCCCTTTCCGGGGATTCCGTCTGAGACCTTCGGACACAGCTTTCGTGAGCTTGGCTGTATCGCATCTTGTTGAGTCTTCTGTACAGGATGGAGGCCAACCTAGTGTCAGGGTGTGGCTGATTACCTGCAGAGATGCACAGCACAATGTCGGCAGCGGTCCAGGCTTGGACCGCAGATGAAGTGTTCAGAACGGGCAGTCGAGACAGTGCTCGGAGGGCTGCGTTGACAGGAGCAGGGTCGATGAGTTGGGACCCCCTTTTCTCAATCCAGAGTTCCAGTTCTGGATCTAAGGTGAAGTTGTAGTTCTTGGAGGATGGGAGTTCCAGTGCTGTCTGGGACTCTTTGCTCGGAAGATGGTACAATGCTAGGTCATCAAGGTGTGGGATAGCACCTTTCGGTACTTGAAGTCCCATATTCTGGTTGAGCATGTTGACACGGCTGGTTGTACCATGCTGGTCGTGAGTGACAGTGGCTGTGTGCACAGGTGTGTTAGCACGCCACCTTTCACCTACAATCTCTGCTTGCCTCTCTGTGACTTGTGTGCGAGGTTTAGCTTCGGCAGGGCAGCGGGTGTCGCTGACCAGGGGTTGCAACCCGCCGATTACTTCAGTGTTGTCTCTGAGGAAGGGTTTGCTAAGGCAGAGATAATGAATGTCTTTGGTCACAGCACAATTGTGCAGATTTGGGGCCAGGTACCGCTGTGGGTCGCTGTCGTGGTAGGCCACCACGTCTGGAGTGCGTATCTTGATGTGGGTGTTGTTTTTCCAAAACCTGACCTTGACAATGTCTGTAAGTCTAAAGACTTGGCTTGACTCGCTGATGGGTAGGTTTAGGAGAAAGCCCACTTCTCTCTGCTCGGGATCGGCGTAGAGTGGGATGGCGCTACCCAGAGAGTAGGCCAGGTGTTTTTGTAGAAGGTCAGCTGGCGTGTTGATGGCGGAAGCCAGCACAGTTAGCATCAGGCTTAGTATCAGGTACGGTGGGATTACACCTGTGGCTAGGCTGTCATTGGAGGAGCTAACCTCCCACAGCATGTCTGTCGTTAGCGCTGTAACCAGCTGAGTCTGGGCAAAGTCATTCTGTAAGACAGTAAACAGCGGTTTCATGGAGTTCACGGTCTGGTTCACTGCATTGACACTGTGAGTGTTGACCACCGTTCCTCTCAATGTCTTGCCGATGGTTTGCAAAGATGCACTCTGTGTGGTGAGTTGCTCTTTTAGCTGTGGATGTTCAGTCTGAATTTCAACCACATACCGTCTCACGGTGGCTCTGGTGCTGCGTTGTGCAGCACATGATGCGTCGCGGGCATATATTACCCCCCCTTTGCTCCGTTGCCTCACAAGCTTTGGCGCTGTGATGTCAGACGGTGCACAACCCAGAATTGTTTTCCGCGCTCGCAGCATGTGTTTGGTGTCATGCAGTGTTCTGAGGCATTGGTTGTCAGTGAGGTCAGACGGCGTGTGAGGGTGGATAAGCAAAGTCTTTATGTAGATGTCAGAAGCCCGCATGTCCATTATGTTTTTCTTTGTAAACAGTGGAGCCAGCGTAAGCGGCTCTGAGGTGGGCAGTGTAGCTTGTAAAGTTCTTATGCTGTGTGTAATCACTTCACGCTTGAGGGTGGGTGGGTGGGTTTGAAGTGACCACAGCTTGTTGTTTAGTGCGCCAGGTTTGGCGATGGCATGAGTGAGGTCATGTCGCTGCAGGTCAGTCATGACCTTGAGGCAGCAGGTGTCAAAGTCTTTGGTGGGCTGTAAGGTGCAGGGTAGCGGATTCGAACCTTCAGTTGGTGCTGAGTCTGTGTCTTCATGGCTGGCTGTGGGAGTTCCCATGAACTCTGTGGCCTGAAAGTCTGGCTCTGCGGAAGTTCTCGTGACCTCTGTGACCTGACAGTCTGGTTCAGACGACCTGTGTGGCTGAAGAGGAAGAGGTTCTCGCACTTGAGCCCAGACTTTGAGCCGTTTCAAGTCCAGTAACGGTTCAAAACGGTCTAGAAGGTCTCTGCCGATGAGGAACGGAAAAGTGTCCATTTTTGAGACGAACACGGGATGGACTAGACTCAGAGGACCAATTGTCAGGTGAATGTGAGCTACCTGTTCGAGCCGGATGTCATGTTGACAGTATGACTGTACGTTCAGTTCACAAGTTTGAGGTGTAAGAGTTCGGTCTTGTCTCTTAGCTTCAAATTGGAGTCTTTGGAACAGTTGAACTGAAATTATCGTAATGTCTGATCCTGTGTCGATCAAGGCTTCCATGCTCACTTCCTTTTCCAACGTGATGTTCAGGTAGAGTTTTCGGCCTGTGCCCTTTTCAATGAGGTTGCTCAGGAACATTGGCATCGGGACAGGTGTAACGGTCGTTGGGTGGTTAGGACCGGTCTCGTGTAGCTTGCTGCGGAGGCAGTTAGCCAAAACAGCATTTCCTGGTACCTTGGGATTGTGGTACCTGGTTTGAGGAAGTGTGCTGTTTCGTTCATGGTGTGCAGCTGTCAGCTGTGGAGCTTGGGTGATGCTGTCACCTTGTAATGTGACAGTTAGCTCTGTGGTCTGTGGCTGACGTGCAGTGTTCTGGGTGCTTGGTACCGGTCTTATGCTTAGACATAAGATGTCGGGCTCGTCCTTCTTGTCTTTCTTGCGACGTTTCTGGTGAAGAAGCTCTTTCAGCACTCTCAGGATCTCTGCTGTCTCAGACATGGCTGCCCTGTGTTTTTCTGATGTGGTGGGCTCAGGATTGAGCTTACCAGTGTTCTGGAGAGAGTGGTTCCAGGTTCGACGGTCTGGGCTTGGAGTCCTGGACGGCGGGTGATGCTGGTCCCAGAATCTTTCAGAGCGCTTGCTCCGATGCTTTGGATGAGCACCGTCATAGTGGTGCTGCCATCTGCTGGCTTGGAGCGGTTTTGATTCTCTGTAAAAATGTCTGTGACTGTGGTGTTGGGGGGCGCCCTCTAAAGTCAGCTCTGAACAGTGCTCAGAGACAGAATAGATTGTGGGGTTTTTCACAGTCTTTTCAGAAATAGTCTTTTGCTTGGTGTAAGCTTTATGGGCTAGTTCTCGCAGCTGTTGTGTAGACATGCTACGTGGGCACGCGGCCACGCCCAAATGGTAACTTAAAGTAGGATGTAGGTTTCTGAGGAACAGAGTCTTAAAGTTGATGTCCTGTTCCATCCCGGGCTCATTCCGTGCTCCGAAGAAGGCTTGTCGGAGTCGGTTGTAGTAGGTCTGGGGGTGTTCAAGCCGACCTTGCTTGAGGTCTACAGCAGCGATGAAACCTTGATCGGAGTCTGGATCAGAGAATTCACGGATCAAAGCTTGCCGTAATTGTTGGAAGTCCGTTTTGACAGTCTCAGGTTGACGGTCTAGGAAGCTACGAACATCCCTGCTAGCCGTTATTCTTAACAGATACAAATTGTCCCAAGCTGTCACGTTGGCGACAGTTTGCAAGTGAAAGTCAATGTCTTTTAAATAAGCATGAACGTCACGACCTTCTGCAGAATCTGGGTCGAACATAGGAATGTTTCGAGCTAGCTTGTCAAGTTCTCGGGGGGGGGGCATGCCGTGGTAAGTGGCATGGGTTGTCTGGAGGGGTCCTCCCCCCTTCGCTGCTGACAGGTGGTCTTGGAAGCTGGCTGGTGATGTCTTGAGCCGTGGGCTTACATCTCCCTTTTCAGCCCTGGGTTCTTGGCTGAAAGAATTGGAGTGGCGGGCCGGGAGAAACTCTGTGGTGTGTGTTTCTCCGTTCCAGCCACTCTGCAGTCTGTAAGAATGTTTCAGTTCTGCATGAACAGTGTCAAGTTCATCTTGGAGCTCGTCTCTCTGCAGAGTGAGCTCGCCGATTTTAGCTCGGGCTGCTTGCAAGTGTTTTTCGCAGGCCCTGGCGTTAGTGTCTGTTTCTTTTAGTTCAGTCTTTGCTCTTTCTAGGAGAGCGTCACTTTGTTGGAGTTTCTCGTCGAGTTCTTTTTGGGCTTCTCTCTCCAACTGTTCTCTTTGGTCTGTGTCAAGGCGAAGATCTTGTAGGGCATTTGGAAGTCTTTCTACTTCTTTCTGTAGCTCTGGATCTATGGTGTCCTCTTTCTCGCGCTGGTTCTGGGTCTCGAGGAGGAGCTGATCTAGACGACTCTGGGTTCGGGCCTGGTCCTTCCAGGCCTCATCCGCTTGAAGCTTTAGCGCTGCTGCTTGCTGCTCCAGGTCGATGTTGCTCCGTTCGCTGAGCCGTGCCTGGGCGACGAGGAGGTGAGCTAGGGTCCCGGTGATCCTGGCGAGTTCTTTGTGGGTGTAACTCTGGTTAGGATCCTGTGCCGTCAGCTGGTCTAGCTCGGTGTCCAGTTGCTCTTGGCTTAGGTGCTGCAGTTTACTGGCGTCCTTGGGCAGGAAGGTGTTCATCATCGCTTCCAGCCATGTCGCTAGGTGCTCCCGACGGACCGCGGGACTGGATGCACGGGACATATTGGCTTCGCTGTAGGCGAGAGAAACACAGCACACACACAAAGAGACCAATGCAAGTTCGTTCTAAGGCTAACGAGCTATGCTAATACGGCTATGCCGTCTATGAGAATTTGGGCTAACTGATGCAGGCAGTTAGAAGGTGCCAATTAACTTGGGTCGACAAAGGACCTGAAATATAGATTTTGGCAGGCAGTAGCCTGGCGGGTCACGTGGTGACACCGGCTCTTATTCAGCTTTACTTGGTGGCTCTCAAAAGGTTACTGTCTCTAAATGAAATGAAAGGAACAAATCACAACAGAACAAAGGATAGAAAAGATTGAGGTAAAATAAAACACTAGTGATGACTAGGTCTGACATTAAATAAACAGAATAGTAACACAGTATGTGTTAAGGAGGATAAAGAGACCTAAGCTATTACCACCGTTAGGGTTTAAGATAGGGCCAACAGGTGAGTGGGGCTATCGGGGCAGGGAACCTAGGAAGAGGGTGTGGCTTAGAGAAGAGATGGGCCAAACACTTAAAATATCCAGGAGATATCTAGCGTTCTGTGGCTTAGGCAGTGAATGGGTTTTATCAGATTTAGTTTACCTGAGGTGAATTGAGGCCACTCTGTTGGGGACCCGTGGCTCAGTCAACCCCTCCGACGGTTCCCAACACTTGACCGCAGTGTTCTCGGGCAACTTCGTTTTCTCCCTGTACCTCGCTGTGCCCTCTCAAACAACTTGCGACTTTAAAACACAACCTGGCAACACCAAGGTGTCCCCGGCCAGACAATACGGCAAAATTGGGTTTTCGCCCGGAACTCTCAGAAGAGTGGCCCACTTTTAGGCCCCAGTTCGGGTTTATTGTCCCAAAATTGCTTTGTGTGTATCGGCTGGCGTGGTTGACCTTTGGAGTGCCAAATTGCTAATGTCGCAGTTGCGTCCCACAACGATGATACGGGATTTGGAAGTGTCCGAAACTCACGTACGGCAAGTGTCAGTAACGCCGGTCGGGCAACCTCGCTCGCGGAAACCAACCCGAGATGACTGCAACTCACCACAGTGCTCTAGTGAATGCCACCTATAAATACACAAAGGATAAACAAGTGAAACTTAAAGTGGATTAAGGCTTGCTTGTTTAAACCAAATGGATTAATTATTTATGTAGCAATAAGAGTCAAAGGTTTTACTAAATAATAATAAACAAAAGGGGATTATGATAATGATGTTAATTATCAAAGTAACCTAACCCAAAAGAGAGATAGGGAAAAAGTAGAAATAAAATAATAGAATAAAAATAAAAATTGAAAATAAAAATCACAATGAAATGACAGGATGAACCCAGGAGAAAAGGCAGGCCGCAGTGGTGGGTTTTCACCACAAGGGGGCGTGCTCCCTCTCTGTGCTTAACCTGGCGAACAGAAAACTTAATTCAAATTAAAAATTAAAAACTTGTTTAAATTAAAATTCAAAATAAGCATGCAAGGAAATGTAAAAATCAGAATGATATCCTATAATATTCCAGATACACTAAAGTATCATTAATAACTATAAAATAATCAAAAAGAGAAAAGGTAGTATGAATTAATAAATCCGTTAAAATAAATGAATTAATTCGACAAAGGATTGAAAGGAGAAAAAGAGAGCTGAGTAAGCCGACTTAGTATCCACAAGGCCACACGGTGGCACTGTTTCCTCCAAGTGGATATCAGTGGCTGAATAGACAACTCGATTTAAATTTGAAATTCAAACTAGTTTAAATCAAATTTAAATGAGCATGTAAAGAGAATGTAAAAGGAGAACTCAGAATAATATCCCATAATAATTAATGGTAACAGTGAAGTCCCATCAATAATTATAAAAAATAATCAAAAGAGAAAAGTGGAAAGTGGAAATAAAACAATTCCCGACAGGATTTGAAGAGAGAGAAAAGAGAGCTGAGTGAACCGACCTAGCAGGGGGCAGCCACTAGATGGCTCACTTCCTTCTAAGTGGGTCACTCAGTGGTTGACTTGAGACACTTAGTTTACACTATTAAACAGTAAAATTTTAATTCAAATCATGTTTGAACCAAAATCAAAGTAAGTGTGAACAGTCAAAGGCAGGAAAAATTGTCTAACACAAAATAATATTTGCACAAGCCAGGCTGTAAATGCGAATAATTATTCAGAGTTTAGACATTAATTCACAGGGAAAAGAATTTCAGCCGTAAAGAGAGCGTTATCTGATGACTGGCCACGAGATGGCGTAATTGCGCTCATGCAGGCTGAAATCAGAAGGCGGGGAGTACTTTGAGACTGCCAAACACTGAAAGGATCCCCTCTAGTGTTTAGTCAGTGGAATTACAACCACTTCAATGTGATTCTAAATCTAAGAGCGTTCAGATCGCGTCACGCGCTGATTCTCTGCAACAAATCACAAATTAGACAGAGGTCTCGGCGGACCTTTGGGTGCTATTAATACTGCACAGGAGAGTATGGCGGGGTTTCTTCGCCGCAAATACTCAAATGTGGACAACAGGAATTTTTCGTCTGTTGCTAGACTCCCATACACACTTATCACAATAGCACTTATGATTTTAAATGTATTTGGTTTTCGATTGATTAGTTAGGTCAATGTTAACCAGGAGTTTACCGTTTTGTTGAATATCACTGGACTAACCACGAATTCAATAACGATAGCATGCATGCCAGGCCTATATGTTTAAGGAATCTCGCTTAAAAACATATTTATTAATACCGGTAATACGCATGTGAGAATTCTTCATTCACAGCGATTTACAACAAATATTAGAAATGTCTCCACTGCAGAGCGATTCTTTCATCTCTAACAGGACATTTGTAACATTGATACTGCAGGTACTCAGCACTTAACAGTGATAAAATTGTCTAGGCATATTTTAGCAACTTGTTAAAATGTAACGTTACTGAATGACATCGGCTTTTTGCCTCAGTCAGTTAGGAGTGAGTTCGCGTTTTGCGACTTATCTCACACTTTCATAATTTCATAATGCGCAAAAAAAAAAAAAAAATTAATAACCATACACAGATTGAAACTGAATTTGCTCATAAAACGAAGTTTGATATGCGTCGCATTTTCTCCACCATAACTGTAGCAACAATGGGTTGTACATTAATATTAATATTAGCTCAAATGATCTATAGGGAATTGTAATAATTAATCATGAATATGATTAATATTTTGCATATTACAGTTACGTTAATTTATTCGAAGTTGAAAATAGATCGATTTGTATATATGAATAATCAATCACAACGAATTCTAATTCATCATTCATACATCAATAATCCTATTTCAGATCGATTATGAGATAACCCTTAATGGAAAATTAATGTAATTACCGAACAGTCGTTTGTCCCGCAAACGACCATAAGATTAACTCACCAACCTTCTCATAAAAGTTACCACTTCTTATAATTCCAGAAAGATCAGTTTTCTGGCCATGAAAACTATTCTCCTGTCCTTATAAATTTAGGTTACTAAACCATAATCAAATTGTAAAGCCTGTAGCTAGATCAAACATTTCAGGGACTCGTAATGTGAGAATTATAGACAGGATCAATCAAGTATATAGGTTTTAATACAATTGAACTAATGAATACATAACTACGATTCACACAGAGTAAATATGTATGTATATACAGAACACGTAAACAAATACAAGACTAAACGGATAACAGATGAGAGAGGGAGAGGATGAAAGGGAGAAAGTGAAACTAAAGTTCAGGATGAGAGATCACCGAGATGATCTCTGCATGGAAAAATCACAGGCACTGTAACCTTGAGAGACAACAAGAAATCAGATTACATTAAAAGTTCAATAACTTATCTTGCAAAATGGTTCTCTTTGTTGCTGAAGAACGGCGAGTCGTGTTCGGGCATGTGTCCTAAGAGCAGCGTGCGTGTTTCTTTAAGAAAGCAGGGCTTGCTTCTGTGAGCGCGGCCGCGGGATGTTCAAGTCTCTTTAAAGTTGAGGTTGCCGGCTACGTTCATTTCACTGAACGTAGGTAGAGTCCGAAGACGAAAATAAAGAAAAGACTTAAAGAAAAGAAAAGAGAAAACGGAGAATGCTCCCTAAAAGGGAGCCATATGGATCTTTTCGCTGACGAAGAGGGTTCGTAAAAGTGCTCTCTTAAGATTTCATGAGTCGGTCTTTTATGGAGAAGATGGGTTCACACCTACTCTGCGTACGCGGACCAATCACCTTAGAGCATCTTGGGCGGGAAGATTTGTCTTTGTCTTGTCAGACACGCCCACTTGAATGAGTCATGAGGAGATGAAAGTAAGCTGTTCGGCTCCAGAAATATGAAAAGTGTAAAACAATGTACATTATTGCATTCTGCTATCGAAATCCGACTCTGTTAGATTGCGAGGTTTACAGAGATATGAAACTTGTCATATGAAGATTGTAGGAACACCACGTTACAATCACATGCACGAATAGAAGCATTTACCAGTTCGTTCCTTCAAATAAATGTCATACACGAAGTGAATATAACCTAGGAAAACACTCAGGAGTATATGAAAAATTACATGCTTATATTCTAAGTTTAATGTCCAAAGTTCGCGTATGTGTGTGCGTTAATGTGTGTGTTGGAATGTCTGTCACGTTGCGCTTCCCGTTATCTCTTGCAGAGAAGTCTTTGGCTGCAGCTTCGTGCAGGGTCGTAAAGTGTTATCCTCTAGAAAGAGGAGTTGGGTTACGGAATGCGATTCCACTGGAAAGACATTCTTCAACAATACATTTCAGAGCTAGACACTAGAAAATCATATTATATGATCAAACAAACTAATAAAACATGCATAATGTACTTGCACTTATATTAAAGGATATTCTATCCTAATTTTAAACACAAAGGGATGTTTGTGTGTGTGTGGGGGTGTGATGTCACGTAGCAGGAGAAAGTTTCGTTATCTTCTTGGTACAGAGAGGAATGTTAGTTTCAGGTTCTGGAGTGTCTCTGAGGTGCAATTTAGTGTCGTAAAAGTCTATTTGTTCCAGTATCTCTGGAGCCGACGCATGATATATATTTGGGAGTCAGGAGGTTACAAGCTTTAGTAAGCTTGTCAAAGAACGTTTTGGGAAGGAATGTGCTTAGAAAACACAGAGAGTCCGAATTTGTTAATTCAGAATAAAACGAACGAATGATTCATAGCCCATATATGCTACAATATATATATATATAGCCACTCTGGAGAAAACCGTGATGTCATCGTCCAGCTCAGTTCAGTTCTCATATAATGGTGTCAATGCAGGAGATCAATAATATTGTTATTGAATATTGTTGGTGGTTGAGGAGATTTCCCCTTCCATATGTAAAGGGCTTCAAGTACCTAGAAAAGCACTATATAAATGTAACAAATTAATTATTAAATTATTATTAAGTGTCCCCAACTAAGCAAGACAAAGGTGACAGTGACAGGAAGAGAAACTCCATCAGTGACAGAATAGAGGAAAAAACCCTTGGGAGAAACCAGACTCAGTCGCTCAGTTCTCCTCTGGCCAATGAGCACAGTGTATGATTATGATTATGATTCAGGCAGCATTACAGGTCAGAGGTCAGATTGGATCAGAACATTCAGAATATTATCCAGTTCCATCGGGTTGGTTATTATCATGTAGATGGTACTGGATGGATTAAAGAGAGAATACAGCAATGAGAAATGTTTTCTCCGTGATTTTATCACCTGTACAGATTAAAGGCCAGTTAATTAAATACGCCTATAAAAGTTCTCAGAAGTTTGATTAAGTACATAATATGCAGTAATATATTGTTAAGACTGTTATAAATGTCCTAGGAAGTGTTTCATGAATGGATGGATAGGATTTGATCGTTTTATTACTGAGTACAGAGGTTTGAGAATATGTGTGTGTGTCAACAGAACGTGGTGATTTTAACTGATTATATAGAGCACCTCTCACTCGTTTTCTTACCAACATGAATCTTGGCCAAAGAGTTAATCTCATTCAGACCAACAGAACACTTCATATATGTCTCAAAATAAGCTCAAAATAAGAATAGGAATAGGATCTTTTCATTTTACTGACTTTATTACAGTATTGTAACGAAGTTCAGATGTTATGGGAAGAAGGAGGCAGGAACCGGCGAACAATCAAATATTTTAATAAACAAACCAATACAAAACCAATACAAAAACGAAAGTATAAGCCAGCAGCCCCTCGCGGACGACTGCTGGCCACACAAAACAGGAACAACTCAGGCCTGTCCTCTCTCGCTCTTCACTGTCGTCGCTCCTCCTTTATGCTTCCGCTCCTCCGTGAGAGATACGAGACCGGTGCGTCGCGCAGGAGTCGCTCATCAGTAATCACACCACCGGCCTCGTGCCGCTCTCTCACACCACCGGCCTCGTGCCGCTCTTCCACAGCCCTCGGCCTCGTGCTGCTCGCCACACGTACTATTTGGCCAAAGATATGATGCCATCCACACAGTGGAAAAGAAAGGTTTCAAGAAGCTTCTGAATGTACTAGACAAACGGTCCCAAATCCCATCCCGCACCTGTTTCTCACAGGTAGCTATCCCACAACTGTATGAACAGTGCAGAAAGGCGGTGCAGGCAGAGTTTGGAGTCAGAAAGATTGAATATGTTTCATCCACGACCGACCTGTGGTCCAGCCGCACTACAGAACCGTACATAAGTCTCACTGTGCACTATATCACGCCGAGTACGAGCTCGTCAGCAAATGCCTTCAGACTTCCTACTTCCCTGAGGACCACACAGGCCAAAACATCTCCGTTGGCCTAAGGCACAGGTGTCAAACTCAGTTCCTGGAGGGCCACAGCCCTACAGAGTTTTGTTCCAACCCTGCTTCAACACACACACACACCTGCAGTTTTCAAATAAGCCTGAAGGACTTGATTAGCTGATCAGGTGTGTTTAATTAGGGTTGAAGCTAAACTCTAGAGGGCTGTGGCCCTCCAGGAACTGAGTTTGACACCCCTGGCCTAAGGGATGCCCTGGATTCATGGGGGTTGTGTTCAGAGCATCAGGTGACTATAACGACTGACAACGGGAGCAATATAAAGACGGCTGTGGAACTCAACTAATGGCAGAGGCTACAATGCTCTGGGCTCCTGTTGCACAATGCTTCTGGTAATTATTATATTATTTGTAACTTTCATTACATGTATAAGGGATAGGATTTTTATTAGTGTATACTGACATGATATTGTATAGATCTCGAAGCTGACACAATCATATATTTATTTTATACGATACATTTCAGTAAAACTGAAAAGATAGACCCATTGAAATAAACCTTTATTTCTGTTTCACTATCTGATGCTATAACTTGTTTTAATAGATACAAAGTGCTAATACATGTATTATGCCTTGTGTGATGACCAGTGGTGGAATGTAACCAAGTATACTTACTCAAGTACTGTACTTACAAATGTTGAGGTACTTGTACTTTACTTGAGTCTTTTCTTTTCATGCCACTTTCTACTTCACTACATTTCAGAGAGAAATATTGTACTTTTGACTCCACAACATTCATCTGACAGCTTTAGTTACTTTTCAAATGTAGATTTTTGCACACAAAACACAAAACAGTTTATAAAATACGTTTTATTATAAATGTAACTACACAGCCATATAATGGCCTACAAGTTCAGCTGAAATGATTAGACCATTAAACACACAACTGTTTGGATCCTTTACACTTTCTAAAACGTGACGATTTTTCAGCATTGAGTACTTTTACTTTTAATACTTTATACATTTACCTGATGATACTTACATACTTTTGCAGGACTTTTACTTGTAACAGAGTATTTCTACAGTGTGGTATTAGTACTTTTACTTAAGTAAAGGATCTGAATACTTCTTCCACCACTGGTGATGACTTAGTGTTTATTTAGGAAAAAGTAATATATTAACTTTTTGATTTTGTCTTTACTTCATTTTATCTTTAGAAAACGCAATTAAAGATGATGCTCGCATTGACAAGGCTACAAAGTTGTGCACAAAGATAGTGGGCCTCTTTTCTCACCACTGGAAGAAGAGGAGAGCTTTGACAGAGGCACAGAAGGAGCTCAACCTTCCAGAGCACGCACTGGTTACAGAATGCCAAACCAGATGGGGATCCAAGCAGCACATGATTGAAAGGGTGCTGGAGCAGCAGAAGGCGGTGGCTCTGGTTCTCTCGACCGACAAGATCCACTGGCACTTGGTACTGACATGGCAGGACATTGACGTTCTTGAAGCCATCAACAAGACCCTTTCTCCCCTGCAGGACTTCACCGATGCACTGTCGGGGGAGAGCTACATCAGCGTATCTTCTGTAAAGCCAGTCCTCCATCTTCTGAACACTCAAGCTCTGACTCGAGATGAAGAGGACACTGAGCTTACACAGTCCATCAAATCAAAGGTCCTCCAGTACCTGAATGCCAGTGGGATCAGGCCACAGAAGATCTGCTGGACTTGGCATCCTTTGTGGATCCAAGATTCAAAACCAAATATGTCAGTGAGGAGCGCGTCCCAATTCTCACGACCAGGGTACAATCAGAGATGAAGGAAATCGCAAGAAAGGTAAATATTTTTGAAAAAATATGTTTTTGAAAGTAAATTATGAGCAGTGTGGATGCAAAAATTCCATATAATTTCAAATTTACTGGGCCAAATGTACTATTTGTTTTTATTCTGTGGTCTTTCAGAACAGCGTCACTGAGCCCGGGATCGGACAGTCCCAGTCCCTGTTTCTCATGACATTTTCTTTTTACTTGATTTTTTTTATTTATTTTTATTGTTTCTAACATGTCCTGTTCTGTAGACTTGCTCTTTATTTATTGTTTTTTTTATACTGTAGTGTACATAAAACCAGTAAAACATGTCCTGTTCTATAGACATGCTCTTTATTTCTTTCTTTATTTTATACAGTACAACTAGTAAAACATGTCCTGTTCTATAGACATGGTTATTATTTATTTATTCATGTTGTACCAGTCCAATATGACTGTCAGCTGAAATAAACCTTGTGTTGTAAGAAAACTTGTTTTATTTGTTATGAATCTATTTTGATGTGTTTTCCCATAACTTTTGTAATTGTACATGTTTAAAAATATCGAAATTAATATCGCAATATTCCTTATCGATATCGCAATATCCCATTTTGTCCATATCGTGCACCCCTAATATATATATTAAAAGTTTGGACATTACTATTTTTAAAGGTCCTGTTCTTCGTGATCCCATGTTTCAAACTTTAGTTAGTGTGTAATGTTGCTGTTAGAGCATAAATAATATCTGTAAAATTATAAAGCTCAAAGTTCAATGCCAAGCGAGATATTTTATTTAACAGAAGTCGCCTACATCTGTTACGAACCGCTCTGAGACACGAGGGTAGAGGATCCAAATGCAGCTTTATTAAGGGTAATCCAGAGGCGTAATCCAATGTACAGGCAAAAGGTCAAAACACAGGTAGGCAGTCCAAACAAACCAACAAACAAAACAGGCAGGGACCAGAGGCAAAAGAGTAATCCAGGGAACAGGGCAAGAAATCCAAATAAACCAAAAGACAAGAAACCAGGGAAAACGCTCGGAATTGCAGTGTAACACTTAAACAAGACTTCGCGGTGAGTGAATGAATGAACATGGTATAAATAGACTGAGACTAACAGGGTGATGGGACACAGGTGAATGCAATCAGTGATAATGAGGTACAGGTGACTGTGATGAGTGATCAGAGATGATGAGTCCAGGCAGAGAGTATGGGAAATGTAGTCTGAGAGTGAACGTGAGTGTCTGATGTGGAGTGCCCTCTGGTGGCTCTCAAGGGCACTCCAGCTGGTGACCGTTACATAGCCCCCCCTTTAAGGAGCGGATTCCAGACGCTCCTAAATTGTCCAGGAGGGTGGTGGAGCGGAGGCGGACCCGGGGGCGGGATGGAGGGCCAGGCCCGTGGAGCGGAAGAGGACCTGGAGACTGTGGTGGAGCAGGCCGTGCAGGCGACCAGGGCGGAGCAGGCCGTGCAGGCGACCAGGGCGGAGCAGGCCGTGCAGGAGACGACCCTTCAGGCGGCCATGGCACAGGAATCGGCTCAGGAACAGGAACAGACACCGGCTCAGGAACAGGAACAGACCCCGGCTCAGAAACAGGAACAGACCCCGGCTCAGGAACAGGAACAGACCCCGGCTCAGGAACAGACACCGTGTCGGCGACCGTGTTGTCCGAAGACACTGGCTCGGCGGGGACCATCTTGTCCTGAGACACTGGCTCGGCGACGGCCATCTTGTCCGGAGACACTGGCTCGGCGGCGGCCATCTTGTACGGAGACACTGGCTCGGCGGCGGCCATCTTGTACGGAGACACTGGCTCGGCGGCGGCCATCTTGTACGGAGACACAGGCGTGGAGTCGGCCATCTTGTACGGAGACACAGGCGTGGAGTCGGCCATCTTGTCCGAAGACACAGGCATGGAGTCGGCCATCTTGTCCAAAGACACAGGCGCAGAAAGAGGAAGAGGAACAGATTCAGGCTCAGTATCAGGATCAGATTCAGGCTCAGGAACAGATTCAGTCTCGGCGGGACGAGACTCTTGACGGGCGGACGTGACGTGAGGCTCAGTCTCTGGATCGGCTGACGTGACGTGAAGCTCAGTCTCTGGATCGGCAGAAGTGACGTGAAGCTCAGTCTCTGGATCGGCAGAAGTGACGTGAAGCTCAGTCTCTGGATCGGCAGAAGTGACGTGAAGCTCAGTCTCTGGATCAGGATCAGCGCGCTCTGAGCTTGACGGGACCAGCGGCGGCAAGGGCTTTGAGCTGGGCAGGACCAGCGGCGAAGAAGGCTGAGCGCTGGGCAGGACCAGCGGTGAAGAGGACTCTGAGCTGGCTAGGACCAGCGGCGAAGACGACTCTGAACTGGACGGAACCAGCGGCGAAGAAGGCTGAGCGCTGGACGGGACCAGCGGTGAAGAGGGCTCAGTGCTGGACGGGACCAGCGGTGAAGACTTTGTGCTGGCGGGCATGACGCTTGCTGTCACAGACGCGGCGGGCATGACGCATACTGCTTTGGTCTCAGCAGATTTGGCGTGAAGTGCGGGCTCGGCTGGACTGGCGTGAAGTGCAGGCTCTGGCTCGGCAGGAAGATACTCAGGCAGGACAGTCTCGGCGAAACAAGATTTAGGCAGGATAGTCTCGGCGGGACGAGACTCATGCACGATGGCCCTTATGGCAACACGTGCTGACCTCAGCGGGGAATCGGCCACACTGGATACCAGTCCTGGACGGTAATAGACAGATCCGGTGACCAGCTTGATGGTTGGCATGACGAGAAGCTTCTCAGGCTGGACGGATGGGACATAAACTGATTCAGGCTCGGGGGGTACTGTGAGCTTGCAGGGTTCTTCATCAGCCAAGCCCACAGTAAATGCCGAACTGCTCAAGGAAAGGGCCAGGTGGATATACCCTTCTAGGGTCCAGCCGGTATTGTCATCCGGCATCATCTGAGCAATCTCCTCATCCAGTCCACTCCAAAACAGGTCCATGAGCTGGGTGTCATCTAATGACGCTACGTGACAGCAAGCCAGAAAATCCCTCACATACCTCTCGATATGTTGACCATCCTGAAACATGGAAGATAGCCATCTTATTAGAGCTCCATTACTGACAGCTGCTGGATCCATATTTTGGCGAAGTCTTCTGTTACGAACCGCTCTGAGACACGAGGGTAGAGGATCCAAATGCAGCTTTATTAAGGGTAATCCAGAGGCGTAATCCAATGTACAGGCAAAAGGTCAAAACACAGGTAGGCAGTCCAAACAAACCAACAAACAAAACAGGCAGGGACCAGAGGCAAAAGAGTAATCCAGGGAACAGGGCAAGAAATCCAAATAAACCAAAAGACAAGAAACCAGGGAAAACGCTCGGAATTGCAGTGTAACACTTAAACAAGACTTCGCGGTGAGTGAATGAATGAACATGGTATAAATAGACTGAGACTAACAGGGTGATGGGACACAGGTGAATGCAATCAGTGATAATGAGGTACAGGTGACTGTGATGAGTGATCAGAGATGATGAGTCCAGGCAGAGAGTATGGGAAATGTAGTCTGAGAGTGAACGTGAGTGTCTGATGTGGAGTGCCCTCTGGTGGCTCTCAAGGGCACTCCAGCTGGTGACCGTTACAACATCGAACGGCTCGTTTGGACTACATCCCTCTACATCCTGCTTTAATGACGTCACTAGAACCATTTTTTGACTAAGCTCCGCCCACAGGAATGCTCCCTCAACTCTACCGAAATTCGTTTATGTACTTGCACACTTCTTATAACTTACTGTGTTTACTCAGCTCTTACGGTGATTTTCTGAAGTAAAACTGACGCTTCATCTTTTGTGTGATGTACAATAAACTTTATGAAACTCATCAGTATATGTTTGATCATCATTCAGACAGCAGACTTGTAGGCTATTAATAAATAATGGATACATACAAGCAGATGACAAATACGTTATAATAACCGTAATTAAACTACTAAACTATACCTGTTTCATCTCTATACAGTACTCTAACTCTGTAGGCATTATTGTCCGACTCGAAATGAACACCGTTACTGAGAGTTTCTGATATTATCATCATTCTGTGAGATGAAATTGTCCTGACAGACTGAGCGCGAGCTCATGAAGCTCCGCCCCCTGGGTCGTCCAGCAGCAGCTTATTTGCATTTAAAGGGCACACACTAAAACAGCGCATTTTTCTGAGCCCCAAAAAATGACAATTTAAACATGCTGTAAAAAATTATCTGTTGGGTATTTTGAGCTGAAACTTCACATACACACTCTGGGGACATCAGAGACTTATTTTACATCTTGTGAAAAGGGGCATAATACAGGACCTTTAATGTCTTTGAAAGAAGCCCTTTATGCTCATCAAGGCTGCATTTATTTGATCTAAAATACAGAAAAAAATGTAATGTTGTGAAATATTACTACAATTTGAAATAATGGTTTTCTATAATGATATTGTAACGGTCACCCACTGGAGTGCCCTTGAGAGACACCAGAGGACACTCCACATCAGACTATTGTCATTCCCTCACAAACTACATTTCCCATAACTCACTGCCCGGACTCTACATCCATTATGACCTTCACCTGTGTCTCATTATCTTGTTTAGCTCACCCCATATACGCCTGGTTTTCTCATTCATTCTCTGCGAAGTCTTGTTTAGTGTTACTCTGCAATTCTGAGCATTCTCCCTGGTTTCATGTCTCTTGGTTTTGGATTTCTTTCCTGTTCCGTAGATTACTCTTTTGCCCGTGTTCCCTGCCTTGTTGTGTTTGTTTGTATGGACTGCCTTCCTGTGCTTGACACTTTGCCTGTGTTTGGTTACGATTCTGGATTACTCAGATAAACTGCATTTGGATCCTCAACCTTTGTGTCTCAGAGCAGTTTGTGACAGATATACATATAACCTTACAGCGAGGATCATGTTCGTAGCAACAATTGTAAAGGACTATTATAAAGTCACAGTGTGCGCCCGGCTTTAGTCTTGAGTTGTTGAGTTATTGTATTATGTGGGGAACTGGTATGCATGTAAGAGGGAGAGAAAGTTGTTTTTGTACATGCAGTGCTAGCAAAGAGACATGTGAGTTACCTGAATGTGATCTCTTGATTTACGTGACTATACAACAATGTCCACTAACTCTCATTAGAGTATTGGTAGACTGTATAGTATTAGTATACTAAGTATTAGTTGTGATTGACGATCAGTTAAACTTCACAGAGCACATTTCTAGAACGGCCCGGTCCTGCAGATCTGCCTTATACAACATTAGGAGGATCAGGCCCTTCCTATCAGAGCTACACAACTCTTGTTCTCTCCAGACTGGACTATTGTAATGCTCTCTTGGCCTTCCAGCATCAACTGTCAAACCTCTGATCCAAACACTAATAACACTATATCATTACAATCAACATCACTCTTGTGTTTATGAAGAGAATGAGTCAGTGTTTCAATATGATCATCATGTTTTAGGTGTAATATATGATCCTGTCAATCAAACTGAACAGACTGCATTCAGTCACTTCTGCTGTCTGGACGTGATGCTTTACATTTGAGACACACAAACTTTTACATTCTTACACAATTACTGTCACAACGGCTGATTCTTGAGTTGTGATCATGGATTATATTTTTAATAACATTTTCATATGAAGACTTCAGATGCAAAAGCCTCTAAGTGCCATCTGAAATTTCCTTCTAGAATGATCATTTTTATCAAGCTTGTATGTTTGTGTTCTCTTATTTTACTTAAATGGCAATGAAAATTGCCTATTAATTGTCATTAGAGTGAAATTACTGAACTTAAATATACGAGCTTGATAAAAATACAAATTTTAGAAGAAAATTTCAGATGGCACTTAGAGGCTTTTGCATCTGAAGTCTTCATATACAGTATATTTACGCCATCGCCTATAAATGTAATGATTATGTAACAATTAGTGTCAGAACGGCTGATTCTTGATTTTGATCTTTTTTATGATATTTTTATATAATAAAGTTTTTAATCTCCTATAAACAAAAGGATCAGTTTGTCTGCGCTGCTTCACTAAAGCAGAAGTGAAAGTGTTCCAGTCCAGATCATGTAACCAATCAAAGAGTGAGACTGAAAACCCCATTTGCATTGTCAGGGTGGAGTGATTGTGATCCTCTCAGAATAGAGCAGCTCTGTCTCCAGAGACCATGTTCAAACCCCAAGAGCTTTATTTGACATTTACTGCTACATCAACCTTCTGAAAAGCACCTGCATCTTCATCTGTTAGTTGAATGATGTTGTCAGACACAAAGTGAACTTGTTGAGAAGCTTTATTGAATGTTGCAGCAAACACAGCAGATTGAAAGATCACACACACACACACACACACACACACACACACACACACACACACACACACACACACACACACACACACACACACACACTCAGTTTCAGTATTGAGTTGTAAATCACTACAGCTGCAGCACTAGACTCATGTGAATCCTGCCTGACACAGGACACTCAGATACGGCTCATCTTCAGGAGAGAAACATCAGCACTCAGAGCTCTTGTGGAACGAGACCTCATGAGGAGCTCCATCATGTGTTACTCTGCAGACGTACAGCTCTCCCTCTTCCCAGCGTGCTTTGCTGAGGGTCAGGACGCTACTGCGGCTGTAGCGGCCGTCCTGCTGGCTCTCTGCGCTGGTCAGAACCCCCTCGGTGACCTCTGACCCGTCCAGTGTCCAGCTCACCAGCGCCCCCTGTGGAGAGTAAGAGCTGAGCAGGCAGAGCAGTGCGGCTGAGTCTCCAGAGATCTGCAGAGAAGAGGGCGGCAGCAGAGACACTGAGGGCTTCACTGTGGGACCAGCTGCAGGAGACAAACACAACACATTCACATTCAAGCTTTCATACATATTGCATGATAAAAGTATATTTAATGATATTATGCTGCTATATACATTAAAATGCATGTATGATCTAATCAATAAGTGTAATAGCAGTTATAACACATATTATCTATTCATTGATCCGCCTTTATGAAGAACAACCATTTTGAGATGAAACAATGAAATAGCAAATATTATAATGCATTTTAGATTTGGTTACAGTTATTTATGATAAGATATAAGGCATTGTAACATACATTATGAAACACGTTATTAATGCATTAAAGGCTTTAAGTAAAGTTTCACCACAATATGTAATAATAATTATCATTAATAAATGTTGTTCTTGTTTCAACTTGTTTTAATTTGTATGTTTAGGAATATTATAATCTAATAAACAGACTTACTGAACACTAATTATAACTGCAGTTATAACACATTATAATATTATCTATTCTAGTCTAACTCATTAGCAAATATTATAAAACATTTTAACTTTGGTTTCAGTTATTTATGAAAACATACATGACATTATAACATATGCTATTGATACCTTTAACTTTTAGCATTTTAACTTTTAACTTGGTTACAATAATTTATGAAAAGATATATGTGACATTAAAATCTACATTATCTACATACATTCTTGTTTCCACTGTAAAACACTTTCTGAAATCTAATTTTTATTTTTTTTATTAGGTGATTAAATAGACAGACTTACCGATCACCAGTTTAGTTCCTCCACCGAAAGTCCACCACAGTGATACAATCTAATGAAACGCTCGTACAAAAACCTCTATTCCACTCGAGTGAACACACACTCCAGCAGAGAGAGAGAAACAACACTTCAACACACTGATATTAGAAGATCCTCAGCTCTTCTCAACACTCACTCATTCAGATTTGACTAAATGCTTTCTGATATAACACTGTTTAAAGAAATATATTTGATGAGCTGTGACCTCTGAGGTGACCTTTGACCTCTTTGATCATGGATGATGTTGTGGAGTTTCTCATAATGATGCTTCTGTTCTTCATATGCAGATCAATCATCATGATTCACAGAAAAACCTGCAGCTTCAAATAAATGAATCAATCATTCTGAACATTTCAGATGCACATTGTTTAATATATAATGACCTGATTATGAGTCCTGATGAACTTCATGCATGTGGAAAATGTGGGAAAAAATAGACATCATGAAAATATTTCCCAGAGAGCAACATGTCAACATTGATTCCAAAAGACCATAATGGACTTTTTTTATTATGACTCTAAATATAGTAAAACTGATTTTTTTAGTTCTTGATTTCTCATTGTTAACATGCTTGTAAAGGTGTAGCACAGAACTGAACTCAGAGAAACTGCTGCGTATGACATATGTTTAAAATGATCTACATTCATGATTCTCCAGACAAAACCTAGTGTCTTATCAGCCTGACAAACATAAACAAAAATATTTCACAATTAATATATATGTGCAATTAATCACTAAATGGTTCAATAACATTATTCTGAAAGTAAAATTTTCTATGTAGAGTTTATGAGTTTGTTCTCAGCACAAGCTGTTGTAAATCCTGCCCACTTCTTTGCATTGTCAGCACATGCTTCAGTGCTCTGAGAGTGTTTATAGTGCTGTGAGTTTAACACTTCATGACTGAGAGCAGAACACAATCTTCATCATCACACAAGACTAAACTACAGCAATGAACACAATCAACATCTTCATCTGGACCATTGCACTGTTTATTCAAGGTTTGTGTAATACAGTTTTTATCATTATTAATAATTATCTTAAAATGTGATTTTTATCATATACTGTAAATCATCATATATATCATTATAATTTTTGTTTGTGTTTTCTTTCAGAGTGTAGAGGACAGATCACTGTAACTCAGAGTCCATCAATAACAGTTCAACCAGGAGAAGAAGTCAGAATAAACTGTAAAACCAGCAGTGATGTGCATGGTGGTAGTTGGTTACACTGGTACTCACAGAAACCTGGAGAAGCTCCTAAACTCCTCATATATTATGCAACAACCCGTAATACTGGAACTCAATCTAGATTCAGTGGCAGTGGATCTGGCAGTGATTTTACTCTGACCATCAGTGGAGTCCAGACTGAAGATACAGGAGATTATTACTGTCAGAGTGTACACTGTCCTAGTAGCTGTGTGTTCACACAGTGATAAAGAGTTGTACAAAAACCTCTGTCAGTCAGACGTCACAGTGACTGCACTGATACAGCTGAGAGAAACTGCAGCTGCTGATGGAGGATCACAAACTACACAATATCAATGTTTAGTTCAAAGTTTCTAAAAACTTTAAAAATATAAAAGTATCAGTATTAATATATTTGATATGAAATAAGAGTTAGTGCTGATATTGATTATGACACTGGGATGTTTTATTGTCAGTGTTTCAGATCACAGTATGAGAGCGATGCGGAGTGAAGCAGAAACACCAGCTGTTTTTAATGTGTAAGTGTTTAATAAAGTCAGTGGTCTTCACTATTTTCTTCATGACAGACACACTGATGGGACGAAGTCAATAGGAGAGACACTTTTACCACAAGGTATCAAAAGTTACATCCAGTCATAAATTACCATGTCTAAATATCATTCTTTGTCATTTATCAGTTAAATTTGTATCTGAGACAAGATGATTTCCTTTAATGACAAAAAAAAAAAAAAAGCAGGATTAGACTATATTCATCCCAGTATATATTTTTAATGACTTTAAGTTATTTATTTTCTACATTAGCCCATCATGTATCTAACCATCCAAGAGCACATTCAGCGTTAAGAGCTGGACAGAAACTCTGCAGATACGCTTACATGAACAACTTGTGTTTCAGTCGGACTGAATTCACTCCAGTTGATGAATCTGAATGTAGAGTTTACATGAACGCTAAACATGTGATTGGGTTAATGTGCGCGTTTATTGTGCATACTTAAAATTAATATGATGTTCACTTTTACTAGTTTGTACTTGTAAAAGGCTATCTAAAAGGCTGTTGTCCATTATACGTTTGTACTACTGAAATTCCCACAAGGATTTCAACATCATATTATTTGAAATGCATCATTAATATTTTTTTTTTACTTGTTTAAATTCAAACAACACGTGTAACACACGTCTAAAGCTGATTGGTTCCAGAGCCGTTGAACGGCTGTGATTGGTTGTTATGATAATGAGCTTCTGTGTATCAGATGTGTGTGTGTGTGTGTGTCATCTCTGCGTATGTTACTGGAGTGTGATTAGATTTAGAAGTAAACATTTAAACCGTTAGATTATATAGAGCGATCGTGTCTCTTTAGAGGACTTGGAGGAAACCACAGGATTCATATGATTACGCCTGTTTCACACATAGGCTTCTCCATTTGCAGTGTGTATGCGTCGCAGGAGCAGCACTATTGTGTGTTCACGTATGCTGTGTTTGCAGTGCGCAACTGATCCACGGCTTTACCACAAACACAAGATTTATTATCAGCATTTTATAAAATAATATAAAAAGTTTTGTCAGCATTTGCGATTCTATTTGTACACAGTAGCCTATATAGATCTACACTATTTCACAGACGTAGAGCCTAAAGTATTATTTAATGTATTAGCCTACTTCTATATAGATTTATATATTAAGTTGCTCAAGCAAGTGGCAAAACATTTAAACATGTACTTATGTTAATAATGCAAACATTTTAAATTAAAACATACAAATGACAAAAACAGCCGTCTCTCATACCTTTTCTTTTGCATTTAAATCTTTATACAAGAAATATTGTGGGTCATAAAGAACTTGTTTCCACCAAAGTGCCGTCCATTATGTCGTGTTGTTGAGGATCTACTGTGTAGTTTTCTATTAATTAGTTCCCCATAAAACACTCTCCCTTCAGTAGATCCAGACTATAACTAAAAGAGGTTTGAGTTTTTCGTTCCTACTAGAATAGGAGTTGGTATATATATTCAAGGGCGTGTAAAAGATGGTTGGTGTTTATGATTATATGTAGTGGGCTGGTCTGGGTCAAAATGCCAGGGCTGATTTTGTTTTGTCCCAGTCCAGCCCTGCGAGTGTCCTGGCATACAATATTATGCACAACTTCTAATTTCCTTCAATCTTTTTAACAGAGATGAATATGTTACCGTGACCACAATAGACACGTTCATAGGAAATACCCTAGGTTTAAATAAACCACAATTATCAATATCCAACATATACAACATACCCTCTAATACTCACAGGTCGCTTTATTGCTGCAAATAACTATATCAGTGAGTTTTTGATTGAACTTTGCTCACTGTAAGTTGTGTTGGGCTTCTTCTAATCTCATGTTCAGTGTAACTCATAGAGTGCTTTATAGACGACAGACAAGAGGATAAAAGACACTCATGTCCAGCTTGATGAGGATATAGCCAAAGCTTTGAAAGGTAATCTAAGATTCTAATGCATATCTACACACTAAAAAAAAATGGTTCTTCAGCGGTTCTTCAGGGGTTCTTTGCGGTGATTAAGGTGCTATATAGCACCACTACCATTTAAAGAACCTGTTAAGCCCAGTTTGGTTCTTCAGCGGTTCTTTAGCGGTTCTTTGGGGTGGTTAAGGTGCTATATGGCACCTCTTATGGTTCTACATAGCACCATTTGACAAAGGTAGGTGCTATATGGCACTTATAGTGGTTCCCCTATGATTACAAGCCAATGAACCACTTTTAGTGCTATTTAGCACCATTTTTGTTTAGAGTGTATACAAATTATAATACACAAGTTCAATCATTGATACAAAAATGTTAATCATTGGTTAATTTTATATGCATTCTTCTTCCCTTTCACAGATCCTGTGATAAAGCAGTCTTTAAACACTACAGTGTCTGAACCACAAGCCCTCAGATGCAGAAAATGAGTCGTCTCAAAGATCGTCCACTTGAAGATGAAGATGTGACACTCAAACTCTTCTGTTTCTTTGCTTCAGCCGTTTGTAGGCCTGAGTTTGTAAATCATGCATTATTCACTTCTGCACATTGCTTTTTCCGTAACTTTTTGCTACTGACCTATAAAGCCCTAAACGGCTTAGCTCCAGTCTATTTAACGGATCTTCTATCACCCTATAATCCATCACGCTCTTTAAGATCACTAAATTCAAGGCTTTTGGTCATACCTAGGATATCCAGAACCACCAAAGGAGGGAGAGCATTCTCACATTTGGCTCCAAAACTCTGGAATAGTCTTCCTGATACTGTTCGTTGCTCAGACTCGCTCTCCCAGTTTAAAACTAGATTAAAGTCGCATCTCTTCAGCCAGGCATTCATATAATCCTACAGTTCAAACTACAATCCGGCCTCTAGCTCATAAATGCCAGAGGAGAACTGGCCCCCGACTGAGCCTGGGTTCTCCCAAGGTTTTTTTTCTCCATTAGGTCACCTGATGGAGTTTTAGGACACCATTAGGTCACTTGATGAAGTTTTTCGGTTCCTTGCCACTGTTGCCTTTGGCTTGCTCAGTTGGGGATATTTTGGGGATATTTAATTTAATTTTATCAATCAATAAATTCCTCTTGAAACAAACTTTGTTGTATTATTTTAATTTAATACTGTGAAGCTGCTTTGATACAATCTGTATTGTGAAAAGCGCTATACAAATAAACTTGACTTGACTTGACTTGACTTTGTGATGCTTATTTATTTAGTGATGTAATCTTCATAGTGTACATTTCGGTAATACAAGTATAACAGAAATGTTCTACAGAAATGTATAAATATAGCTGTGCCTTAGCATTTCACTGATCCTTCATGTATTAATGCATTTTGTTCAAAAGATTATACATGCTCCTGTACTTGTTTAATGTACTTTAGGTATTTACTTTGCAATGTTCACAACAAGATAGTAGATTAAACTGTTCTTGATTTCAAAGTGTGTCTTAACATTTATATTAAATAATTTTTGCACTTTTAATATACCATTTTTAATAGTAAGGGTGGATTTCCTGCAGGGGTTCAAGCTGCAAGACTGCCGAAGAAATGTTATCAGCAAGATGATAGAAAACTGTACATTTATTGTCTATTCCACCCACTGCTACTTTTACCAACGACGGTAGCACTTCAAGGTCAATACCAAATCAAAGTAAGAGGAAAGATGAGGTAAAGAGAGAGAGCCCCAAGAAAGGGACTCAGAGAAGAAGAGAGCCAGAGCAACAGTTTCAATCTTCTTTTGTCCTTTTCCTGACCATGTGACTAAAACCCAAATGTGAGACATTCAAACTGACCAATCAGATAATTACAACTTCCCCCACCGTACTAAAGCTGTGACAATTCATCGACCCTTTAAGCCTTTAGGAACTCCAAATGGTCACTGGGGAAAGAGGGGGTGGAAAACAGTAAAGCAAATGTCTTTGTTCATTTCAAATATCTTGGATTATTTTCAATCCTAAAATTCCGCCCTTGGCACCGTTGGCCACACAAACTTTTTTCTCCTTTCAGCCCTGCATGAGGAGGCTCTATCAAATGTGTTGCACAGTTCATAGATATGCAAATCATCCATCGAACACTTCACACCTCCCAACAGGCACTGAATCTGGGAGCAAACGCTGGTTTCTCTTTCTGAGACGGGACACAGGATATAAACTTCGGTAGCAGGGATCCTGTGAAGAGCAGAACAACAAACAGAAAATTTGTCTCTGGCAAAAAGCCCTTAAATTGACGTACTTAAAAATATGGTCAAGGGAGAATAAAAGAAGATCTAACAAGCTCTTACACTATTTCTGGACAGATTTAAATAAATTGCATTATAACAAAACAACAAATGCTGGTTTAAAACACCATTTCATGAAGAGTATCAGCAAAATATGCAGTGTAACCAAACACAGAGATTCAATTGAATTAATGTCCAAACACATTGTTGCAAGTCACATGGACAAAATACAAATAAGCAGAAATCAGTTTCAGAAAAAGTTTGATGCTCAAAAAGTTTCAGAAATGTTTCAAATGCATTAATGATAAAAAAATGTTGTCATCCCCCAACCAAAGGTGAGGAGGTTTTACAATTGTGATGCACATTTGGTCCTGTTGTTGTAACGGAGCCAGTGAGAATGTGAGTATGAGGTGTGATCTGCCTCAAAATCTCTCAACACCAATGTTTCAGTTAAGGAGCATGAGGAAAGTGCAAAGTTCAGAGTTACTGAATCCTGTTGTGAAGAAAGCATTTTCATGGTTAAAGGAACACTCCACCGTTTTTTGAAATAGGGCTTATTCACCTTCTTTCCTACATTTAGATAGGTGGGCAAATGCATTTTTGTCTCAGTGCATGCATTGTTTTAGTTTGACAAGGTTGGCACTAGCTTAGCTTAGCTTAATGAATGGAATCCTTTGTTGCCAGCTAGCATGTCCTGAGTAAAAGTGAAAAAAAAAAAAAAAACCCCACCTAATTACTTCTTGTGGCCTGCGTATTCACAACCAGTACAAATAGCGATGCAGATTAACACTAGGCGATTTCCTAGGCAGATATTGACTTATATTGACTTAGGGACTATATTAGGGTGAAGCACAGGTGAAGCACTGCTACTTGGGCTCAGAGATATCACGCAACACATGAAATCCCACGTCTTCCGTCAACATACCGGCGTGAATAGTAGCTGGCTATTTTTCCTACAGTACATGAATGGTGATGAACATGGCTGATTTTGTGAGAGACGAAGAGGGTGACTTCTCAGACAGTCAAGAGCCAGAACCAGAACCATACCTATTTGAACCAGAGTTTTCAGAAGATGAGCTGCGTGCTTTGGAAATAGAATGACAGGAGGAGGAGGTTGCGATCGCCCGACAGCCTGAGGACGTGAGGATGAGAGCCAACATGAACTGGTGGTGTGAATGTGGGGGAATATGCTAATCTATGCCGACTGAAATAGAGTGTCTGTGCTGTGGCGAGTGGGACAAGTTACTGCCATCGATGACCAGGCTCAACGCATCAGATCAAGATGAGTGTGCCCGCAGTTGAGTCACAGCTACCGAGGATTTCACGGCGTTGATCCATCCTGCAGTACTCGTTTTGTTTTTCCGGTGTGATAAAGTGAACTGGAAAAAAACGGCCCACGCCGAATGGACCAAATGGACAGCTGTCCACAGAGTAAATGATTATTTTAAACATGACGCATGTATAGATCAACCCATATTATACCTGTATTCACATTCACATATTATACCATATATTCACATTTCATGTGTTGCGTGATATCTCTGAGCCCAAGTAGCAGTGCTTCGCCTGTGCTTCCCCCTAATATAATCCCAAGTCAATATCTGCCTAGGAAATCGCCAAGTGTTAATCTGCATCGCTATTTGTACTCGTTGTGAATACGCAGGCCACAAGAAGTAATTAGGTGGGTTTTTTTGTTTGTTTTTTTTATCACTTTTACTCAGGCCATGCTAGCTGTCAACAAAGGATTCCATTCATTATGCTAAGCTAAGCTAGCGCCGACCCTGTCAAACTAAAACAATGCATGCACTGAGACAAATATGCATTTGCCCACCTATCTAAATGTAGGAAAGAAGGTGAATAAGCCCTATGTCAAAAAACAGTGGAGTGTTCCTTTAATGCAATTGTGATTGACATTGTAGCCACATGGCTATTCTGTGCTCCTGTAAATGGTTTTACTGCAGCTATATGGAAAATAGCAGAGTTTTCCACTAAGGAGACAAACAATAGTCACACATGCATCTTGAAATTGCTATGCAATTCCAGTACTAACTTTATTCCAGTTTACACAAGATACATGGCCTAGAATGCATAGCATCTACAACCTTTTAACCTAAGTGTTTCTTACACCACTTACAGTAAAGCAATCATATGTTTTAAAGAATAAACTTAATTAGCCTATGTGCACATGTAGTAGCACAAACAACTATGAAGTGTGTTCTAAGAGCACAATGTGTTACGCACAATTACACATTTGAAAATACAAACAGGATCATTGCAATTTGGATATTAAACTTGTTGCTATTGGGCTGCTAACCCACTAGCAAGTGAAGTTAATAGCTGAAGGCCTTGCATGAACAATGTAGTTAACTCGGTAAGAGTTTTACCTGTATGTGCAGATCGCTGATTTTTGCCCTTAGAAAGTGGTTTTGTATTTTTCTGAATATAAGGTGGAGGTTTGCCCCTTCCCAGAGACCAGCATTTTTCCTCTGTATGGCCTATTTTCTGACAGGAACTGCAAAACCTGCTTTCTTTACCATAGGGATGTTTGCTACGTTATCCTGGAGTTTGAGGGTTTTCGCATCTCTCTAATGCTTGTACACCATGCGTTCTGGTCCATGACTCTGAGCTATTACGGTGTTGCATCACCTTAAGAACTGAAACAGACACACTTTCTTGGACATTTGCACATGCATTTTATGAACTAAATGTTTCAGATTCACTAGCAGGGTTCTCAAGCCTCACGCATTGGCCGTGAGACACACGCAATTCAACCAGTTCACACGCTCACACGCCACACCGTGTATTTCTCACGCTGAAAAGGCAATGCCAACCAAGCTGTCCTGCAAGCTTTATATATAACGTTGTATACGAGGCGCAGGCACACAAAGTGAAGTTTCCTGCCGCCAGCACGTATCTCGGCCAGATTGCGTTAGATGCGCGAACACACGGAAGTTGACGGAACATTCTCGGCCACCGTACGTTCGTTACTAGGTAACCAACAACATTGCGCGAACACACGTCGTGATGGAGAAGGTAAGTTGGAAGAAAGCTCGTCTAACATTTTTAGTCTAGAACATTTAATATATAGCCCATCATATACATTATTATTGATGCAGTCAAAAACTCTACAACTACTCTGCAACCAGGCCAGAAGCTTTGGCTCAGTTTGGCTAGCTTACGTTATCTGAAACTAAAGGGAAATGTTAGTGGGTTTGGGAAGGAATGAAGATGTATTTCTTCATTTTATTTTAAATGATATATTATACTGTATTAATAGTCTTTCTAGTTACATTAAGGCTACGTGTATTAAAGCAGAGTGCTCTGGGTAATATTTTATATCCTGTCAAAACATACATTAATCATTGCCATTGCATTTGTATTTTGCAAAGATGTCAGGGAAAAAGCAAAAAGATATTTTACCATTTGAGATAATAATTAGCATTGTACCAGAGTTTTTATAAGTTCAAGAAAATGATAATATTATTCATGACTCAAAAATGTATATTAGAAAAAAAACACTTTAATAAAATATATAGGCTACTACAACAAACATTTAAAAAAAAAATTATCATCAAGACATCAAGCGTTAGCTGAATGTGGAAGTAGGTCGCTAGCTCTTTACAATACGGACTACCGGCACATCCGGGAACTTAACTGTAAATTTCGTCACCGACACTTTTTTGGGGAAAATAACTAGACTTCAATACATAATAGCGGCATAAAACAATGTCTGTACACAACCGGCAGGCGTGAATAACTTAAAGGTCACATATTGTCAAAATCGAAATTTCCTGGCTTTTATCATCATAACGAAGGTCTAGGTGCTATGTACTTACCGTCTAAGTGTCAACACTGTCGATCGTCAGACAAACGCACACTGCCTGCATTTAGATCAGATGTAGAAGATGTGGCTGAAAACGAGCCGTTTTGACTTCCTGTATTTTGTGACGCCACAAACGGCTAAGCTCCTCCTTCAGTCACTGCACACACACTACAGCTTGTTACCTGTGGCTGCCCTGCTCATGCGTCTTTCCAATCGGCAAATCAGAAGAAAGGTTTGTGAACATTAATTAGATAGACCAAAAGCGACCTGAAGAGAGGAGCTGCAAAACGATATTTACCTGGTGTTTGATACTTACAACTGCAAATACCCCTAGCATTTGATAGATCTAACTACCCCTCAAAACATTAAAAAATTATCTTAATTTTCACAAAATGTAATGTTTTTATCTACTTCAAACACATTTATTGCCCATGTAAGCTTCTGCTTATCAGTTTACATGGTTTAACTTCTAGGGAAGTCGATCCCTGTCCATTACTGTGGAGATTTTAGCTTTCTTTTACTACAACAGTATAACTTAGAAGACAGGAACGCTGACTCTTTGTGTGTTAAGTCGTCATGTCCTCATTTTGCTTTAGGCTGTGAAAAATTGAACTGTGTTTCAGATGACGTCCTGATATTGCATGTTTCAACGTTTAGAGTGTGTGTGTTTAACACTGATGGGCAGTAACGCGTTAGAAGTAACGCGTTACTGTAATCCGATTACTTTTTTCAAGTAACGAGCAAAGTAAGGGATTACAATTGCAAAAACAGTAATTAGATTACTGTTACTTCCCCGTAAGCAGGCTGCGTTACTGCGTTACACTGCGAGACTGTCTCGCGAAGTGAGCCGTGACTCGTGAGTGACAATGACATGAGCGCCGCGAAGTCAGTGGTAAACACTACGGCAGGCGATCGCGTTCAAAAGTCTTTAAACGAAACGAGTGAATTTTGACGCGTCAACACGCACCGTTTGTCCGTGTTCAGACGTCATGTTTATTCATGAACGATGTCGTAATGGTAAACTGTATGCACGTGCAAACATCAGACGTTATATTTGTTCATGAGGGATAATGCATTGGTACGTTGTGAGTGATGTCAGTCTTATGTCATGATTTGTTATGCCTTTTTAAGTTGTTCGTTTAACGTTCTTTCCCAAGGTAGAAAAGTCAACAGCTCTTAGAATGGCTCTTTTATTTCAGCAAACTGCCAAAAAACCTTTTCAGACTGTGTGCAGCTGAACTAAGAAAAGCTAAGATTGCATGGAGCTGATAAGCATGAATGGCAGAAGAAAAAGACTGCAATTAAAAAAAAAAAACAAGAGAAAATTATTTTAATGCAAGCAATAAAAAACGGCACACATCAACTGTGGAATAAAAGAAAAGAAATGCACGTTTAACTAGATTAAGGCATACCCCTGTCTTAATGTAAACCCTGTCCACCACCCCCCAAGGTTTCACAAAGTTATTCTTGCCACTGTAACTTATGGCTTCCTAAAGACAGGTTTATGGGTATATAAATGAATAATAATAAAAAATATATACCAGGGCTCAACATTTAAGCCTTTTCATTTGTCCTTCGGTCGTTCATTCACTTGTCCGAGTAAAAACATTTGTTAGAACAGGAAAAAAATGTGATTTTTTTTTGTGTGTGTGTGTGTGTGTGTGTGTGTGTGTGTTGTAAATATAATTTATTCCGAATCAGTATTCTCATCAGTTCAGTCAGCTTTAACATATATAAATCGGCATATTTATGATATTTTAACCTTTATAAAGGGCATTTCTTTTCCATTTAAAATTCTTAAATTTGATCAATAAATTACAATAGAATAATAAGATGCTAAAGGGCTGTTACCAATCAAATAAACTGCATTAAATAATGTAATGAGATTATTTTTAATATTTTTTGAATATACAAATAAGAAATATTATTTGTGCATAGAAATAATATTTATAAACCGCCAGTAGGAGGCGGCAGGCGACCATCTTAATGAGTGAGTCATTGATGCAATGTGCATAAAGTTAAAATACTGAAACTAATAAAACAAGTTTTAAAAAAGAATGTTTCATTTGATTCAATCTTAGATGATGGAATATGCAGAAAGAATAGAATTAAGCAGAAAGGTCTATTGCTTTATAGCGTATTCATTTCGTGCATCATGTTTTTGAAAAGTAACTAGTAAAGTAACTAGTAAAGTAACTAATTACTTTTAAAAATAAGTAATCAGTAAAGTAACTGGATTACTTTCTTGGAGAAGTCATCAGTAATCAGTAACTAATTACTTTTTCCAAGTAACTTGACCAACACTGGTGTTTAACAATGTCCTCATATTGTGGGTAACAGATATTGTACAGTTTTAGATATTTCCATAGAGTCTTGAATGAAAAGCCCAGGTCCTCACATTAGCTATTTTTACTACAATTTGTGTTCCTTAAATGCAAAGTTGACACAGCCCTTGACTTCAGCAATGAGTCTCAGCCCAAAGGTGATTATGATAGAGTGGGGGTGGGATTTCTTTGAACTGAAATAGGTAGGATCATTAGTTTGTTATAGTATATGTTTCAATATGATCATCATGTTTTAGGTGTAATATATGATCCTGTCAATCAAACTGAACAGACTGCATTCAGTCACTTCTGCTGTCTGGACGTGATGCTTTCCATTTGAGACACAGAAACTTTTACATTCTTGATTTGTTATCATGTTTTTTTATGATTTATGATGCCATTTTATTATATAAGTTAATATATAAAAATAATGATCAGTTTGTCTGCGCTGCTTCACTAAAGCAGAAGTGAAAGTGTTCCAGTCCAGATCATGTAACCAATCAAAGAGTGAGACTGAAAGTCCATTTGCATTGTCAGGGTGGAGTGATTGTGATCCTCTCAGAATAGAGCAGCTCTGTCTCCAGAGACCATGTTCAAACCCCAAGAGCTTTATTTGACATTTACTGCTACATCAACCTTCTGAAAAGCACCTGCATCTTCATCTGTTAGTTGAATGATGTTGTCAGACACAAAGTGAACTTGTTGAGAAGCTTTATTGAATGTTGCAGCAAACACAGCAGATTGAAAGATCACACACACACACACACACACACACACACACACACACACACACTCTTTCAGTATTGAGTTGTAAATCACTACAGCTGCAGCACTAGACTCATGTGAATCCTGCCTAAACTTAGTCAAAAAAAGTTTATCAGTTTAAGAGAGGCCGATCCCATTTGCTTCCAGGAGTCTGAGTAAAGCTGAAGAAAACTAAGCTCAGATTGAGCGAGAAGTGTTGAGCTTTGTGTTTGGAGTGCGCAAGCTTTATCAGTAATTTTTTTGGAAGAAAGTTCACGTTGCCAACAGATCATCACCCACTCACTGCAATATTTGGTCCACACCATGGCATTCCCTCTCTTACTGCCAGTTGGATGCAAAGGTGGGCTTTGTTACTATCTGCTCACACCTATGACATCAAGTACCGAAAGTCGGAATTGCACAGGAATGTGGACGGTCTGTCCAGATTGCCACTGACTGACAGGGTAAAACCGGTAGCTGACATTTTCTACTTCAGTCAAGTGGAAGGGGCCCCAGTAACAGCCGCGCAAGTACGCAAGGGCACACGCAATGACCCTGTCCTGTCCAAGGTCATGGATACCGTCATGACAGGCAATGACAGGCAAACTCTATGACCTGGAGCTCAAACCGTATATATCTCAGCATCATGAACTTTCACTGCAGTCAGGCTGTTTGCTGTGGGGAAGGAGAGTGATTATTCCACCGGCACTGCATATCAGTGCTGAAACAGCTGGAATGATCTGCATGAAAGAGATTGCCAGGAGTTACATCTGGTGGCCAGGCGTAGATGGCCAAATTAAGTCAAAAAGCAAGGACATGTACATTATACCACAACTGGCACACTGCACCCATGGGAATATCCTGAGAAGCCATGGCATCGCGCTCTTGTTGATTTTCAGGCCCAGTCGAAGATAAAATGCTGTTGGTTGTTGTTGATGCACACAGTAAGTGGCCTGAGGTGGCTATCATGAAATCAACCTCAGCTGAAAAGACAATTGAGAAACTGGGAGAAATCTTTAGTAGATTTAGATCACCCGTACAGTTTGTCTCAGACAATCGCCCCCAATTTACATCTCATGAGACACCCACATTTCTACTAGCAAACGGGGTTCAACATATCACGTCAGCGCCTTCCCATCCTGCAACAAATGGGTTAGCAGAAAGGTTTGTTCAGACCATGAATCATTCTTTGAAAGCTTTGCTTGGGCAGGGGACATTTCCTCAACGCCTTCATGCAACAACTTCATGCAACAACTTCTTGTTGTGCTAGAAGCTAGAAGCAAGAAACTGTCCTACGACAAAAAGAGAATCAGGTGACCCTGCGAGCCAAAGACAGAACCTTTTCGACAGGCTCTCCATTGCTGACCCAGAACTATGGCAGTGGTCCGGAATGGGTTCTGGCTACTGTGGAGGCCCAGACGGGTCCAGTGTCGTATAAAGTAAAAACTGCTGGAAATCTTTCCTGGAGGAGACACACTGATCAGTTGCTTAGTGGAGCCAATACATTCAAAGATTTTCCCAAAGTCACTGACGTTACTGACTAAATTAGTGACAGTGCACCAGCTTCAGTAGTATTCACTTCTGTGCCTACCAAGACAGCAAATTGCCCATCTACTAAGGAACCGTCATCACCTGTTGTTCCGACAGAAAATGTAAACCAGACAGGCCAGCGATATCCAGTAATGGAGCGGCGCCCCCCTCAGCATTTCTCCAATTATACTTAGGGTGCTTTTTCACTGCATGATACGGTATGGTACGGCTGGGTTCGGCTCACTTTGTGGTGCTTTTCCACTGCATGGTACAGTACGGCTCACTTTAAATGGTACCACCTCTGTTGAGGTATCAAGCGTACCATACTGATACTAAAATGTGACGTGAAAACACTGCAGATCACTGATTGGTCAGACAGAATAGTCACTTCCAGTGTCATTGTATTTACGACATGAGACACCAAACCCGCTAGATTTAAATAGCCAGTAACAGCCACCACTGTAGCACCTGTTTTTTAAACTACTTGCTTGACTTGCTTGAAAAAAAAAAAAACTTCAAAAAAAGAAAAAAAACGGCTAACCACACGGCTACCACCGGACCTACAAACAGTGTAGGGACAAATAAAATAAAAATCACGTTTACGATGATGTCATGGCAGTAGAAGCGGCGCGACTATAACGATCAGTCTATAATCCCACCCACTTCGAAGCAGTACTAACTGCAGTGGAAAAGCAAACCGAGTTAAAGCAAACCGTGCCGTGCCGAGTCGTACCACGCAGTGGAAAAGCGAAGCGAGCCGAACCGTGCCGCGCCGAGCCGAACTGTACCATGCAGTGGAAAAGCGCCATTAGAGCAGTCAAGTCAAGCTATGTCTGTGTATGTGTCATACTTTGCTGTATGCACCATAGTATTCCCTCAAAAGATGCAATAATATGTGTGGAAATGCCATTGAATTTCACATAATCGTTGATTGTTTATTATTCATTTATGTTTAGGATGGGAAATGTTTAATATCTGTAACAATTTAACTGAAGGATTGTTCATATTTATGTCTAATTTGCATAATTTGTCATTGTTTCAGACTACACTCACCCTAAACTGATGAATATGAACAAACCTCATCTCTCCATTAGTCCAACTCTTCTGACTCATTTCAGAGAATAAAGTGTCGGACAGAGAAACTCATATTTGCATCATCAGGGTGATTGTGTTCCTCTCAGAATAGAGCAGCTCCATCAGCAGATGTTCAGCGTCCTCACAGGAGCTTCATGTTACTGGAATACACTACTTCTCTAGTTTCTGGAGATATACTGGGGTTACAAACCATCAAATAAAGTCTAATGTTTCTGTAGAAGACTTCAGAATTACTGACATTCATCTCCTTTTCATAGAACATTAACAATAATGTCATTTTGCTGAGAGTCATGAAAATCATCACCATAGTGTCATTTCCATCACATCTCTCAGTTTTGTTGTGTTTAATAGCATTCTGCCATGGAAATTACATTTTTATTATTTTTGGAAATACTCCTCATTTTTATTATTTTTGGAAATACTTACTCCTTGGTCTTGCCAAAGGCTAATTCCTGTTAATATTTCATGCATCCTAAACACACACAAAAAAAATATATATATATATATAAATATATATATATATATTCATACTTTTCCACAAGGCTTAGTTGTAAATGGTGCATTCATATTCTGATATTTACTTTGACTTTTCTTTATTTTCTTCATCAGATGTCCCATATTTCATCTCGAGCATCTTCACTGACAATGTTCTTCTTGTAATTGTTCGGTGTGATGGAAATATTATATACTTTAATATTCTAAAGTCTCTTTCTTGGACAAGGGTAAAATAATTCAATCTGCATAAAAATAATATAAAAAGAAGCAAATTGGACCTTGTTGTAACAAAAATGGGGGAAATAAACCAATTGTTCATTAAAAAATTCTGATGTTTAAGAAACACCCTTGTATTACTGAAATAATTCCTCAAAAGCAGGGTATAAATGGAGATGAAAGAGTTTCAGGTTTAGTGTTTGTTAACAGAGGGGTTTGTCGCCCTCTGCTGGTTTGGAGATGAACAGTGGCAGGTTTAGTGTTTGTTAACAGTGGGGTTTGTCTCCCTCTGCTGGTTTGGAGATGAACAGTGGCAGGTTTAGTGTTTGTTAACAGTGGGGTTTGTCGCCCTCTGCTGGTGTGGAGATGAACAGTCGCAGGTTTAGGGTTAGTTAACAGCGGGGTTTGTCGCCCTCTGCTGGTTTGCTGTTGAAGAGCCTCTTGAGAAAGCGGAGCTGCAGGAATCCAGCAGTGATGATGACGAGACTCTGGACAGCAGACCAGCTGTTCACATAAGTGGAGTTGGACTGAAGCAGGTAGAAATCAGCTCCTCGTCTCATTCGCTCATAGTTGTAGTGACGCCACATGTGGAAGACAAACTTCTGCAGTCTGACGCTGCTCTCCTGTATGCAGTGCAAATCTTTATTCAGTTGGGTGTGGAAAATATATATGTGAAATACAAGAAAAAAAAAATTTTTCTGTCAAAAAATAACAAAATCTATTTAATATTTCACATTGTTTTTAAAATAGAAATGAAAAACAAGAAATTGAAAAACACTGTATATATATATATATATAAGCAAATCACATTACAGTACGGATGTGTTTGTACCCCAATGAAGGACAATGTACTGTTTATCTGTTTCATATCCTCTTCTTTCTTTTTCTTCTCTTCTTCCTTTTGTTTCTCGATGTTCTCTTGTCCCTCGTAATACACACCAAAGTTCAGGAAAACCTGCATGCTCCCAAAGCGATTGTGGAAATTACTGAAGCACATCTGATAAAAACCTGCACGAATACACATAATTATTGATTTATTGATTGATTTATTCAACTTTTATATTTTTAATGTGGTACTTTGATGTTAATTAATTTAATTTAGTAACATGAATTTTAAATTATTAATTATTTTGTGTCTGGAATTCCCTGCATGGTCCGTATGAAATCCACTTTGGAAAAATAAATGATTTCTCTGTTCATAACACAGGCAGCAGATTAACTAAAACACATATGAAGGTGAGACTCACCAGTCTCCTCAACACTGAAGCCAATCTGACCACTTGCATCATCAGCTTTGCCGACTATTAAGCCACTCGGCGCATTAACAATCACAGACAGATGTCTGTCAATGGCCACACCAGTCACCAGCTGGACCTGAACACACACACACACACACACACACACACACACACACACACACACACACACACACACACACTGAGCTGTAACATTCGAAGGATTCAAGTGCATACTGATATTTAAATGCAGAACAATGTCTTACCATGAAGTGTAAGTAGAAGCGCTCTCCATAGTGAGCAAAGTGCCAGAAGCACTGGAGGTCTCCGGCGCGCAGCATGATGGCAAA
>CM038643.1:26149131-26276631 GCA_021554675.1 Leuciscus idus | reverse complement strand
TAGAGAAAAACGAGCTTTATTAACTGAGTTTCTTAAACTTAAAGAGTCGCATGTAACATTTTTACAAGAAACTCATAGTGATGAGAGCAATGAGGCAGATTGGGGTTTGTGTTGGGAGGGCAGTTACTCTTTTAGCCATGGAACAAACTTAAGTGCTGGGGTAGCCATACTTTTTTCACCTTACCTCAATGTTGATATTTTGTCAAAAGCAGAATTAGAAAAAGGTAGACTTCTTGTTGTAAAAACAAAAATTGATGAGTATAATTTCACATTTGTTAATATTTATGCTCCAAATAGAAGTGCAGACAGAATAATTTTATTTAAAAAATTGAATGATTATTTGAGTACTGTGAATGTAGATGATTTTCTAATAGTAGGAGGTGACTGGAATTGTACAGTTGATTTTACATTGGACAGGAATAATACTGAACCAGATTTTGAGGCACCTGCTTTATTAAGTAATGTGATTTTTCAAAATAACTTGGTGGATGTATGGAGAGAGAGGAATTTACAAGTGAAAAAATATACTTGGGTAAAAATATCACAAGGGAGAATAAGTGCAGCCAGATTAGATAGATTATATGTTTGTAAGAAAAACTAATATAGAATTGTGCTGCGAACATTGTGCCATGTGGTTTTTCAGACCATCATTTTGTTACTTTTAATTTGACTTTGTCTCCGACTCAGTGTAAAAGTCCTTAATGGAAATTGAATGTACGTTTATTACAGGAGAAGGATTTTATTGAAAGATTTAAATGGTTTTGGGGGACTTGGGTTTCTCAGAAAGGGGAATATGAAAACCTAATTCAGTGGTGGGAATTGGGAAAAACGCAAATTAGAATTTTTTGTCAGCAGTTTTCCTCTTTCTCTACAACAAAAATTAGGAAAAAAATAAATGAATTAGAAAAGGAAATAGTACTGATTACATCTAATTTGGTGCTACAATCAGGTTCTGTGACTGATAACTTATATGAAAAAAAGAATACTCTTACCTCTCTTCTACAAGTGCAAGCTAAGGGAGCACTTATAAGGTCACGGTTTTTGTCAGTTCGTGATATGGATGCACCAACTACTTATTTTTTCAATCTTGAAAAAGTTTCAAAAAAGCCGAGTGTGATGCATTGTTTGACTTTCCCTGATGGGTCTAAAACATCTGACCCTAAACAAATGAGAAAATTGCTGTGGACTTCTATTCAGAACTTTTTAGAGCTGAGAACTGTGATTCACAGAGTACATCGGACTTGCTTGAACAACTTCCTACTCTTAATAGAAAACAACGTGAGACTCTGGACAGTGTTTTTTCTTTTCACGAATTGACTGAAGCTGTACAACAGATGAAACCTGGTCGTGCGCCAGGTATTGATGGTCTGCCGGGGGAATTCTATAAAGTTATGTGGGAAATCATAGGTAATGACTTTTATGAGGTTGTGCAGAAATGTTATGAGGAACAACATCTTCCCAGGAGTTGTCAGAGGGCCGTTCTTGTTCTTATTCCCAAAAAAGGAGATATAAGTCTCATGAAGAACTGGAGACCCGTTTCCATCCTTACTACCGATTATAAAATTCTGGCTAAAGTTTTGGTCAATAGATTGAAGTGTGTTTTGGGTGATATAATTCATAAAGATCAATCATACTGTATTCCTGACAGGACTATTTATGATAACATCTTTCTCGTTAGAGATTTACTGGACTATTGTAAATTGAATGGTATCAACCTGGGCCTTCTATCGCTAGATCAAGAGAAGGCGTTTGATCGCGTAGATCATGGGTATTTATTTAAAACACTGAAAGCCTTTGGTTGTGGTGATGGTTTTCTCTCCTGGATTAAGACTTTATACAGAAATGCTTCATGTTTAGTGAAAATTGGAGGAGGTTTAAGTCCACCAATGCAAATGCAAAGGGGAATCCGACAGGGATGCCCTTTGTCTGGTCAGTTATATGCAATTGCAGTTGAACCTTTGTTGTGTTTTTTTAGAAAAAATGTGTCTGGTTTATGTGTGGGAAATAGCATTTATAATGATATTAAGTTGACGGCATATGCAGATGATATTACTGTATTTGTCAAAAATCAAGATGATGTTAACATAATTAGCAAGTGTCTTTCTGTATATGAAAATGCATCATCTGCAAAGTTAAATTGGAGTAAAACTGAAGCTTTGTGGTGTATTGAACATTCAACAGAAGTTTTACCAGTTATTCCTGAAAGTGTGAAATGGGGAAAAATAGGTTTTAAATTTTTAGGGATTTATTTAGGCAGTGAGGAGTTTCAGAAAAAGAATTGGGAGAATGTAAAGGTTAAAGTATGTGCTAAGTTATCTAAATGGAACTGGTTGCTGCCTCAACTATCATATAGGGGAAGAGTGCTGGTCATTAATAACCTAGTTGCATCCACCCTGTGGCATCGACTAAATGTTCTGGACCCACCATCCGATTTTTTTGTGGATATCCAGAGAGTTCTTGTAAATTTCTTCTGGTCTGGGAATCACTGGGTGAAAGAAGCAGTTTTGTACCTACCAGTTCATGAGGGAGGACAAGGCCTAGTTGAACTTAAATCTAGGTGTGCGGCCTTTCGTCTACAGGCTGTCCAGAGGTTTCTTTATCATCAGGACCAGACCTGGATGGAAGTGGCATGTGCCCTCTTGAGGAGGGTTGGTCGGCTGGGTCTTGATAGACACCTGTTCTTGATGAACTTGAAGAATATGGACCTTAATGGACTCACACCCTTTTATGCATCGGCTTTACAAGTGTGGCAGATTTTTTCTGTGGAAAGAGTTGACATCTGGCCTGTGGAAGAGCCCTTATTTTTTAACAGACTTTTGCCTATTGAACTACTGAATTCAGGCACATTACGTAACAGTCTGATAGAAGCTGGCATTTGTAAAATTGGACATTTAAAGCATGATGACCAGTGGATTACAGCTGAAGAGTTGCGTCTTAAAACAGACATTCGGTCTCTTCGAGTTCTCCAAAGGCTGCTGGAAGAAGCAAAGAATCTTGTGTGTCTGAGGAGATCACATCTGGTGGACTTTGACGGGTTATTCCCTGAATTACGTGTGTCTGCGGAAGTGGGTGACTGGGTAGAGACTGAAGGGAGTCTTTTGACTTTCAGAACACCTGTACTTGGGGACTTTGAACTTTCCTCCAAGAAAGCCTTGTACATCGTTTGTGTGAAAGCTCTTAATTTAAGAACTCTTGATAATGTGATCGAGTCAAAATGGACTGCAGTGACTGTGCACGGGTCTTCCCCGAAAGGTAGTTGGAGGTCCCTGTACAAGATGCCTATTGAAAAAAGGTTGGGTGACTTTCAGTGGCGGATTGTACATTGGGCTATAGCCACAAACAGATACAAAGCACATCTGAACCCTTTGCAAAGTGTAGAATGTAGTTTTTGTGGGGAATCTGAAACAGTTAATCATCTTTTTGTTGAATGTCCAAGACTAAGTGAACTTTTTTTCTGGTTAAAAGATGTTTGCCAAAGATTAGGTTTTTTGTTTACTACTGAACTTTTTATATATGGACCAAAGTATAGTGCTGCAAATAAACAAAAAGTTATATTATTGAATTTTATTTTTGGAAAAGCAAAGATGGCAATTTGGCTAACCAGGAAAAATAAGTTTCTTAACTTAAGTGGAGTAGACCCAGTGCTGATGTCAAAAGGTTTTATAAAAGGACGTTTGATGTTAGAATTTGCTTACTTTGAAATGATCAATGATATTGAGACCTTTCTTTTGATATGGGGAACAGAAGGCGTGTTGTGTACGCCCAGTGAAGGGCAAGGTTATCAGATAAGTTTTTGAGTGTTATAAGAGAAGTTGTATAATTTTATTTTAAATATTTATTTCAATCGTTTTTTTTTTTTTTTTTTTTTTTTTTATGATGTTTGATTAATGTCTGTTAATTATGATTTGTATTGATATTGGAAAAAATGTTATGTGAATTAAAAGGTTTTTAAAGGTCTCTGTCGCTCTCTCTCGCTCTCTCTCTCTCGCTCTCTCTCTCTGTCGCTCTCTCTCTCTCGCTCTCTCTCTCTGTCGCTCTCTCTCTCTCTGTCGCTCTCTCTCTCGCTCTCTCTCTCTCTCTCTCTCTCTCTCTCTCTGTCGCTCTCTTTCGCTCTCTCTCTCTCTCTCTCTCTCTCTCTCGCTCGCTCGCTCTCGCCTCTCTCTCTCGCTCTCTCTCGCTCTCCTCGCTCTCTCTCTCTCTCTCGCTTTCTCTCTCTCTCTCTCTCTCTCTCTCTCTCTCTCTCTCTGCTCGTTCTTTAGGTTAGCATGCGCCCTCTCACAAGCGCAGCTACATCACTCACCGAGCAAATAAGGCTTTGGCAAGACAAAAAAAAAAATGTCACTGCATGAAAACCCTGTAATAACATTGCAGTCTATGGAGGGACAGAAAGCTTTCAGATTTAATTACAAATATCTTAATTTGTGTTCCGAAGATGAACAAAGGTCTTACGGGTTTGGAGCGGCCTGAGTGTACATGAGGCACTGTAGAGAGTCAACTCATAAACCTACTAAAGAGCGGTGAGTGTTTTTCTCTTTGTCTTCTGTTGTTTGAATGACATTAATGACACAGACGGCAGCAGGAAGATTAGGCTGCTGTCACTTTAAGACCGAACGCATGGATCCAACACAGCAGCGCCTCCTCAAATCTAGCCCTGGAGGGCCAATAGACCTTATTCACAGCTAGGGATGGGACGGTATGAAAATTTCATATCACGATTATAGTGACCAAAATTATCGTGATTATCAATATTATCACGGTTTTGTTAAAACGAGATGAAAGTGTTCAAAAAGAACTGATGCTCACACTAAAAACAGTTCAATATTTGAAAATCAACAAACAACAAATAAAACAAGCAGCTCTATGCACTTTTTCAAGCAAGATTATATTCTGTGGCATTTCCTTCCTTATAATGACCGTCGTCAATAGCAACGCATCATAACACAGCGCACATCCATGTATCGCAACGGACGCGCACGCGCTCTCTCGTTTCATTCAAATACAACTTGCCGTCTTGCGTCTCCGTTCTTGGGCGATTGTTTTGTACGCTGTACAAAATGGATTTATAGGTAAGATTTAAAACATTAATCTCAATTCAATATGTCCCCGTAATTGTGTGGTAAAAAAAAAAAATCGGTGTAATAAGTGTACAATGATAGTCTTGTTTGGCTCAAAGCCACTTGCGGCGAACTTTTATTCGCGGAAGCTTCACGTTTATTTCAAGTGAGTGAGATAAAATATTTCAACTCAAAACAACATTTTGTGCCCAATTATTTCCCAGACGTAGTTTTTGGTAAGTTAACTTGCCTTGCGTTCGCTATAAACAGTGGGTGATGGTCACACAAGAGGACTCGGCAGATTTGAAGTGTTTCCCCCATATTGTAGTGACCATCCTCGATTAAGTTTCACTCAGGACTTTTGTAAAAGCCAAAATATGACCACACCTCAGATTTGGCCCTCTTAAAAGGCTGAAAAATCTCCCGAGCACGGCCACTGCCTTTCGCCATTCCTTCTCGAATAAAAAAAACAACAACATTGCGCGCTGCGCCTGCGTCAGACTGTTGCTGGCTGGACAGGATTTACAGTGAGTTATTAAAATCGCGATAATCAAACACGGTTTTAATGATAATTAAATTTTGAACGATAATACTAACCGTCAGTACATTTTATCGTAGTTTATAGTGAAAACGGTAATCGTCCCATCCCTATTCACAGCAGCGCCATCTTTTATTGCTAACTGGAATGAAAGCGAGGCTGTGAGGGATAGACATGCATCTCTTCAATGGCTTGTACTGTAATTTAATGTGTTTTTGGATTGCTCTGCTGACGAAACACTGCAAAAATATCTTTTCAGGAATTCCAGTAGACCAAAAACTCCAGACAACGTGAGCTGTGGAAAATTATAAGTGATCTAGGAGCTTTTTATACAGCTTTTTACAGCAGATGCCATTGCTGCTCTGAATAAGGGCTATACTAGGGCTATGCTAGTAATAAGGTCTGCTAAGGCTGCTGATTTCACTAGTTGACTATTAGTCGTTCATTTAAGTGACACCATAATCTCCAACACCAGAGTCGCGGCCAAAGCCGATTCGAAAGACTCTTCTTTGTTTTCAAGTAGCAGGGAATTCACACGAAACCGTCACAACTCTGCCGTCATTATGTTAATCCCGCCCACCGACTCTATACACGATTTGATTGGCCTGACTAGAGTTTGGTTTTTCCAGCTCGAAAGTCCCAAATTTTTTTTTGCTGCCGCTAGGGTACGTCTAGATTTCTAGGCTAACAACAAAAGTCTGGTAGGGACTACACGACATTCCTGCCGTGTTAGTGACATCACTTGCTGTGAACGGACGGCCATTTTTGTCAATTTCTCATTTCGATCATTGACGGGTCTCAAAAAACGAGTACTTGGGGCCTGGGGCGTGTCCCTCATGAAAATGTTATGAAATATTACCTGAATACACCTCTATGAAAACATGAACGTATTAATAGAAAAAAATAACACTGCTAGATTATGATGCATGAAATGCTATGGAAAAAGAAACATCTAAAAGGAATATAAAGCTGAAGAGTAAATGATCTCCAGTAAACTGAAGCCCGTTCTATGAGATTAATAATCAGATGTCCTAGATGCATAACATAAACGTAACATTAAAACTTGCATCTGCACAAAAGGACGTGAATGTGCATGTGAATTAGTTTTCTACAGTCAATGGCCTGAATGGATGCGCTTTTCTCTTAACAGCGTTCTGATACGCTGGCAACTAAAGAACAGAGAGTTTATACACTGAATGCGTGTTATATTGGCGCTGCACAACTTGCACTAAATTTTACTTTTTTATATTTCTGTTTTCGAAGCCATAACTAGAAACAACTTTAAAAAAAACAGGTTTACTCTTAAAAAATGAAAATGAAATAACAATGCTGCATTATGAATATCATCAATGATTTTGAAAAAAGAAATAGCCTATCTAAAAGTGTTCGATAGAAGGATTGGACTGTAATAGGTGATGATTTATTATTTCTAGCTTTCCTCAATGGGGTGTCGATCAGAACACACTGGATTGAATCAGTTCCATGCAAAGGTGGTTTTATTGTTGACAGTTTGGCTATGCACAACACAGCAGTACACAGGTTGCTTAAAGTATTTAGATGTGTGTGTTTATGGTCTACAAAGGGAAAGAAATAAAGATATATATTAACAAATGTCTATAGTATTAAACAAACATTACTTCCAAATCTACATTTCTCAAATAAAGAATTATCAGGTACATTTCTCAAATAAAGAATTATCAGGTTCGATTCTATATTAAATAAAGAAATCAATATACAAGCAACGAAAATATGCAATACCGTAGGGCTGGGTATCGATTCAGATGTTACAATTCGATTCGATTTCGATTCGCAAGCTCTAATTCGATTCGATTTCGATTCTCGATTCGATTTTCGATTTCGATTCTCGATTCGTTTTTTCCATTTCGATTCTAAATTAATTTCGATTCGACTCACTCAATGAATATTAAATACAAATCCTATATTTATTAAAAAAAGAAAAAGAAAAGAAAAAAAAGAAATTAAGAGCTACAAACCTGTATATTAAACTCTTTTTATTTTAGGTACACTTGGGTACATTAAAGGGGACATATCATGCCAAATGCACTTTTTTAGCCCTTAAATGCATTTTGTTGTATATTTGGAGTGTTTAGAAGTACAGAAAATATGAAATTATTCTCTTCAAGTGCTTCGTTGATATCTTTATATTCTGTTTTGGTCATATTTTTCAACCTGTTCCGATTTTTCTGTTATCTATGACGTTTTGTGAACTATTACGTCACAGTATTTGCAGCGGAACTGCCAAATAAGGACATTGACTTCCGGCCCAACACTTCGAGCAATCCGCCATTGTTATTTCTCGCTACAATTTTGTAGTCCAAGCTAAAGGATGCAGAAGTTACGAGAGGGTAAGTTAAAATGTTCGGTTGTTGGATGTAGTAACCCACACGCTTCATTACACCGTCTAATGTAGATGAATTGCCGCGCTTGTGACAGGACGCATGTTTAACTGAAAGAACGAGCAGAGAGAGAGAGACCCCGGTCGCGCGCGCGCTCACTCTCTCTCTTCAGAGCCAGGCGAAAGTGTAAACAAGACATCACCGTCTCCAAACTAGACGCTGTCTTGCTCTCTCTCCCTCGCACATATTAATCAAAATAAATCGACACGGTGGTAAAAGGTCGGAAGACCAAAGTTTCATGTGTGAATACAGTAACACACCATTGCGATACATACATCCATATGAAGACGTTGTTCTGCAGGTTCGTCGTCTTCATTTTCATCTCGCTCCTGCTCCGACTCTGGCTCGAACATGTAAGGCTGGCTGGACAAGTCTTCCGTTGTTGACGTTTTGTTAATAACGTGTGAATAAAACGTTTCTGTGCCACTAGATAATCGTATCTCTGCTATCAAACTACAAAAATGGCCGAACGGGGTGGAGTTGAACCTCTGCAACCTGGAGAGGGGGCGGGGTATGAAGTGTCTCAGTTGTATTTAAAGAGACCGCACCAAAACGAGTTGCTCTAAGACGCACATCAGAAAAGGGGTAGAAAAGGGGCCTGTGGAGCTATAATAATGAGGAATTCAGACCCAAGCATTGCAGTTCCGTTTTATATAGACTACAAATGTATGATTTATGTGTAAAAAGGAACAATTTAAAAGCATGATATGTCTCCTTTAACCCTCTGAGGTCGAGAAACGCGCCGACGCGTTTTGCTGGATTTTTTTCAGATAGCAGCAACATAAACTTAAATTACTCCGTCATTTATGGTTATACAGAAAAAAGAAATATAAAAAAATAATCTGTGATATTTCTACTTTTGTATGTGTCCACTTACAATCAAATCAAAACATTGTGCTTTTGTAAAATAAAGAAAATAAACAGGGTGTGCGTTCTGCCTCTCCGTCGCGGTGAACTTTTTTTTCTTGAGCACGTCTATAAACTGAAACATAACTCAGCGAATACTTCTCACACATTTATGAGCCATATACCTTTATACACATTTAAGTGTGTACTTTTAAATGATCGGATTCAAACTGAAAACAAATATTCTCTGTTTAAGTAATTTGTATAAAACCAACAGGATGTCCAGTATCTCAAACGCTTGCTAATTACTTTTTAATTCGACACGCCCACTCGTGCAAAAGTGATTCACATGCAAATCGTCCACATGGAACGCGAACGCCCTCGTTACCTCAAACACAAAACACCAAAACACTTCACAAGTCTCTGCTTTTCGTCGAGTTTGGAAGACACGTCTGAGCTTACATTGGATTTACCCCCAGAAGAAGAAGAACGCGATTTGAAGACAAGAAAGATGTAAGGTAAGAAATTCTTACTTATTAGTTTATGGTATTGTTGCATAAACTTCACATTGCAGTTGAACTGTTGCTAGATATATGGTGAATATTATACTATTTAGACCCGTGTTTACTGTTAAATACTGTTTGTGGATATCTGCTCAAACATAGATATGTATAACCATAATGTTTAATATTTTGGAGCGCGCTGTGGGTTTGAATGTATCATATTTTGGAGCGCGATCGCGTTTGAGTGTATCCTATTTTGGAGCGCGCTGTGCGTTTGAATGTATCATATTTTGGAGCGCGCTGTGCGTTTGAATGTATCATATTTTGGAGCGCGCTGTGCGTTTGAATGTATCATATTTTGGAGCGCGATCCCGTTTGAATGTATCATATTTTGGAGCGCGCTGTGGGTTTGAATGTATCATATTTTGGAGCGCGCTGTGGGTTTTAATGTATCATATTTTGGAGCGCGATTGCGTTTGAAAGGAAAAATGCACCAAACATTAGGCTTTATGTTTTTACTATTATCTCATTTCATATCATCATAACGAATGGAAACATTTGAAGTAACATATGATAATCAATATATTTTTCTCTAGCGTAGTTGTTCTTGAAATCTTTTGGAAGATTTAATTTATTGTTATTATTTTATGCAGCACTGCGTAGCCTATGCCTACAAGGCACAACAAACCTGGTGTTCATTATATATTGTTGGAAACGTGTGTGTGTGTGTGTGTGTGTGTGTGTGTGTGTGTGTATTCTGTGAATTTTAAAAAGAAATTTTAACCAGAAAAATCTAAAATCTATTCCCAAAATCGTGCAGCCCTATAGTTTCTCTTGATATCAGTATGTTCACAGTTTTTTCTTTTTTTTCTTTTTCTTTCAGGGACCAGATGCAACTGAGTCCTGCTGACTTCAACATTCACATGAGTCTCTGTACATGAACATGGTAAAGTGAAAATCAAACACCTTGGAAATGAAAGGTATGTACAATGTTTTTAGGAATGGCACAAAGGTCTCTGTCTTTGGATCATTGTTTTCAATGTGCTCTTTTGTCATTTGTATTTTTGGATTGTGTTGTGTTGTAAATAAATCCAAACAATCTAAAAGCCATTCTTTTTTAAATCTCCTCATTCTTTGTGCAAGGTTGCTCTGAATGACAGGGCCTGATCGCTCCTAATAGGGCAGTTAGGGGAGTGTCTTTGTCTTTCTCAGGTGTTAAAAGCTTACATATTAATGAGATGATCACGCCTTTTCGCATAAGGCTTTTTCACACAAAACACGTCTTAGAAATTTTAAATCAATATATTGTCTTATCTGAATGAGCAGTCAGGGTGATTTTCACATAGTTTTGGAGCAAATATTCTAGGCTACGTCATACAATTTTCAAAAGTCTTGTGAAGAAATAATCAGTATGGGTTTCATGGCCTTATTTCAGTGAGAATTGTTTTTTGTATTTTCACAAACCACGCATAAATGTCATTATCTCAAAACTACAAACTTTTACATACATGCTGCTGATATATTATTGTAGCAGAGTTTGTGCTGAATACAGTGTAATTAGACTTTAGCCATGAAAATGTCACTAGTAACAGAAAAAAACACAAATGTCAGAGCATGTCAGAACACCTCCAGGGCCAGAAAACAGCTCAGACCTCAGAGGGTTAAAACAGAACCCAACTCTATATTTCAAATGCATACAATGAATAGACAGGATTTTGATGCAAGATGAAAAATTGATGCTGAAAATTGGACAAGTCAGAACAGTCGCATGTCTTGATCAAACAGGTTAACAATCCTCACATAAACCCACATATAAAAACGTTGCATATAATATAATATGTGCCCTTCCTGTCTAACAGCTAGGCCATACAGAAATTGAATAAAATTATCAAACAGTCTGTGTTGCATTAATTATAAATTATATATTGACTAATCAGTTACAAAAGTTCTTTATTCAAGAGCAGTGAGTGTTTTTCTCTGTTCTCTTTGTTCTTTGATTAACTTAAATGACAGAGATAATTAGTGGCTACAGTGTACTGTCCCTTTAAGACCAGCCGCTGTTGACAGAGACGCGGAACTCACACGCGGACTCATTCTCTCACGAGGCACAACTCTTCACGTTCGTCATAAGACTGCTCTTATGTTATAAAGATACTCGACAAAAATACATTTTGGCATAATTGTGTGTGTTCTTCGTTCAAGCGCGAAAGATAATTCTATTCTGTGCTGTCTTGTGCGCACGCACGATATCATCGCAAGTTTTTCTGTCACAGTCACGACAGCATTTTGGCAGCATTTTGGTCATATAGCCTAATTGCGTATAGGCTTGTCATAGCGATTGTGATATGATTAAACGTGCAGCACTAATTGAGGTTATTTTATGATTTAGATAAAACTACCATAAAATTTCACAGCATTAGCTATAAAATTGAGTTTGCAAGCCTATGAACAGTGGAGGAAAACTAATACATAAAGATGGAAAAAAAATCGATTCTTGGCGTTTGAGAATCGATTTTGAATCGACCACATTTTAAAAAACGATTAATCGAAAAATCTGAGGTAATTTAAATGAATGGCACATAATCATAAAGATCGCGTCCTTAAACTCGAAATAACAAAAGTTTCAAATACTAATGTAACGATCACACATGCATATGTACAAATCAAACACTGGGTGCAATATAAATATTAAATTGCAAGTAAAATCGAACATAAACGGCACATTCACGAGCCCTCAACCTCACGCGATTAACGGATTCATCTCTCTTAAACATGCATCACTTTATGAAAGTATGACATCAAGGCTTTACAGCTCCTTAACAAGTATTGATCACCAAACTAGGTAAACAGTGAACTTACATATATTTATTGACGCACTTTGCACACACAGTCTTGCTCGTACAGTCGCGCTCTCTGCTGATAATGACTGACAGCAAGTAGCGCATGCGCACATGACTCGGCCTTTCCAACAAAAAGGAATATTATTATTATATTTATTTTTTATAGTTGTGTTTTTGAAGCCATAACTGGATAATTAGACTAATTAGGTTTTAAAAATTGCTTTATAAAGGTAAAACTCCCCATATTAGGTAAAAATCTATTGAAACATATTGAAAAAATAATTTTCTGTCACTGCTGTGAACTGACCCGCACACAGAGTATGAGGAATATGAACAGCTTTAGGAGTCGGCTGTCCACGACAGTCCTGAACCCGCCAGAGTACCAACACAATAACACACTCAGCAAAATATCATCTAATAATCGTCATCGAGAAAATCCCAGAAAATATCCAGATATAATTTGTCAGTCTCGCACGGCCCTCGCTGTACCTGCTGTCTCACTGCACTGATCACCAGCTGTGCATCACACTCATGACCTGTCAAGGATTCACAATAAACTTTTGTCTTATTCTTTTTCCCTCTTTTGCAGATTTTGCAGTGGAAACCGGAGAAATGTTAGAAATACAGATAATCAAGGTAGAGCTCTACACGACAGCCCGTGTTTCTGTCATGCACACATTTACCATCATTCAGATACTAGTGTAGTTTAGAATTTGTTTTGTATATTTCTGTATATTTTTGATTCATTTTAATTTGAGAGATTTATTTTAGTACATGGTTAAATTAAAGAAAAATGAGATGGACATGTAGCTGAAATAATATTTTATTTTATTTTTTGTAAAAACATTTTTTTAATGGGTTTAGTTTTAGTTAATAATAACCCTGATAGTGTCTCTCTTGATGGGGATGTGAAATATGTAACATTGTTAATTTTTCTAAACAGGACTTGGTGACGCCTTCAAAAACAGTGTTGACAATAGCTTTATTTCTATTATGTATTTGCACTGGTTTTTTTTTCTGATTAGGTCAAGTTATGTTTTGCACAGTATTTTAAGGTAGAAAAAAATAATAAAAATAAACTGTCAATGATTAAGTATTATTGCTTATTTATATTGGCTTATTTATAATAACGTTTTTAGGCACCATGTTTTTAATCACTCTTAATCGGTCTTTATACATAGTCTTCATATTTTTGGAAGGATTGTCCCTTTGTATGACAAAAACGTGTTGACCTCGACCCTTTACTCATTAAAGTTATTGCAATAAACAAATGGATTATCTGTATTGGGAATTTTCATGTTATGGAGGTGTGTGTGTGTGTGTGTGTGTGTGTGTGTGTGTGTGTGTGTGTGTGTGTGTGTGTGTGTGGTCAGATTGAGGACCCAGGATGCCTGTGGGCTCGAGTCCTGAGAGGAGCGGGCGTTCCGCCGGATAGTCCCGAGGAGTACGAGCACCTGAGGGTGAAGATGAACCTCTTCTACCACGAGGTCGACATGGACCTCCAGAAACTGAAGCCTGATGAACTGAAGGAGGGGCTGGTATGTCAGATCAGGAATATGAAGAATAATAACCTCCTATTAGTCATATTTGGGAGTTTGACTTGTCCTGCGGTGTAACATGTCTAACATGTCAGTCTTTATTATGGTTTTAGAGTGCTAAATATCATTTATTCAGAACTATGGTAATACAGAAGAAAGTGTGAGAGTTGTAGTAAAAAAAATTAAACAAATCTTCTATTTGAGCTGCTGATTTTCCTCTTAAAAAACTAAAACTTATTACCTACATATGCAAATGTTTTATCAATGTTTTTTTTTCTAATTTATATCATTTAAGCACAAGATTTAAGTTCATGAGAAACAAAAGTCAAGTATGTGGGAGAAACACACCCAAATTAGCTTCGGTTAAACAGGCGTATAACAATTTGGGTAAATGTGTAAGCTAGATTTATGCCTATTTTTTCACATCTTCATGGACACAACAAAGATTTCCCTCATGTGTTAATATTTTTCCTTGTAATAATGTATGGTTTTCTAAAAATGAGAACTGCTGCGTCTGTGTGTAGATGGGAGAATCAAAGTGTATGCGCATTGTGCACACGCTACATTATGGCCAAGCATGCGCCCTTAAAATAGCATCTGAATAACGCGCCACTGACTTTAGAATAGGTTTTTCCTGGTCAGTGGAGGAATTGTTTTCTGGAATTGCAAAATAGCACCAGGGAACGTTTGGAACACGCCTCCTCTTTGCTCTGAACCGCCTCCGGGAGCGCAAGTTCATTCCCTAGTTTACCGACGTGCGTCTGTGGAGGGAAAAGTCCGCTGTGCGCGGGTACAAAATAGGAATGATACATGCGTCGGTGTACAAAGTCAATTGCGCTGGGTGCAAGATAGGGCCCTGAGTCTGAAAGGTTTCGCACGTTAAAAAAAAATATTGTGTTAATCACGTTTACACCATAGACTGTAAAAAAATATGGACGTAGTGTCCGTGACGTCACCCGTAGGTTTCTGAAAAGCGTTTTTGAAGTCTAAAGTGGGCGTGGCCGACCGTCGCCATCTTGGCAGCGCGTCACTCCCGAATTTATTTATTTTTACAGTCGGACAATAAACTGAGGTAACGTGACGGCTAACAGACAGCAGACAAACGGCTAATGATGACTAATGACCACAGCAGCGGGAATCCACCTGTCACTCAAAAGTGGACACACCCTTAATTAGGCAGAAATATAAAGGGGACCTATTATGCAAAATTCACTTTTGTATGGTGTTTGGACATAAATGTGTGTTGGCAGTGTGTGTACACAACCACCCTACAGTGATAAAAATCCACTCACTCCTTTTTTTTTATTCTCCATAAATCAAAAGCAGTCTCTCCAAACGACCTGTTTTCAGAATGTGGCTTTAGTGACATCACTGAAGCCACAGGCCCCGCCCCCAAGTGTTGACTGACACTGCCATTATAACTTAGACCCGCCCTGATCGAGTTCACTGCGAGTTGTACACATTAGCCATTGCTGCAGCAATGCACTCACGAGAAGCATCGAAGCATCTCCCAAGCGTTGAAGATGTTGTAGCTGGATGTATTCATTCACATAGCTCTCTTTATTTACTCTTGAAATCTGCCAGCCACTGAAGACGAGGTGGATTCATTTTGTTTTCAAAGAAAATGCTCCCTCAACTCTACAGAAATTTATGCAAGTTACTTATGCACTTCTTATACTGTTTACTCAGCTCTAACAGTGATTTTCTGAAGAAAAACTGATGCTTCATCTTTTGTGTGACATACAGCAAACTTTATTAACCCTCTGAGGTCTGAGCTGTTTTCTGGGCCCTGGAGGTGTTCTGACATGCTCTGACATTTGTGTTTTTTTCTGTTACTAGTGACATTTTCATGGCTAAAGTCTAATTACACTGTATTCAGCACAAACTCTGCTACAATAATATATCAGCAGCATGTATGTAAAAGTTTGTAGTTTTGAGATAATGACATTTATGCGTGGTTTGTGAAAATACAAAAAAAAAATTCTCACTGAAATAAGGCCATGAAACCCATACTGATTATTTCTTCACAAGACTTTTGAAAATTGTATGACGTAGCCTAGAATATTTGCTCCAAAACTATGTGAAAATCACCCTGACTGCTCATTCAGATAAGACAATATATTGATTTAAAATTTCTAAGACGTGTTTTGTGTGACAAAGCCATATGCGAAGAGGCGTGATCATCTCATTAATATGTAAGCTTTTAACACCTGAGAAAGACAAAGACACTCCCCTAACTGCCCTATTAGGAGCGATCAGGCCCTGTCATTCAGAGCAACCTTGCACAAAGAATGAGGAGATTTAAAAAAGAATGGCTTTTAGATTGTTTGGATTTATTTACAACACAACATAATCCAAAAATACACAACAAATGACAAAAGAGCACATTGAAAACAATGATCCAAAGACAGAGACCTTTGTGCCATTCCTAAAAACATTGTACATACCTTTCATTTCCAAGGTGTTTGATTTTCACTTTACCATGTTCATATACAGAGACTCATGTGAATGTTGAAGTCAGCAGGACTCAGTTGCATCTGGTCCCTGAAGAAAAAAAAAAAAAAAAAAAAAGTGAACATACTGATATCAAGAGAAACTATAGGGCTGCACGATTTTGGGAATAGATTTTAGATTTTTCTGGTTAAAATTTCTTTTTAAAATTCACAGAATACACACACACACACACACACACACACACACACACACACACACACACACACACACACACACGTTTCCAACAATATATAATGAACACCAGGTTTGTTGTGCCCTGTAGGCATAGGCTACGCAGTGCTGCATAAAATAATAATAACAATAAATTAAATCTTCCAAAAGATTCCAAGAACAACTACGCTAGAGAAAAATATATTGATTATCATATGTTACTTCAAATGTTTCCATTCGTTATGATGATATGAAATGAGATAATAGTAAAAACATAAAGCCTAATGTTTGGTGCATTTTTCCTTTCAAACGCAATCGCGCTCCAAAATATGATACTGTACATTCAAACGCACAGCGCGCTCCAAAATATGATACATTCAAACGCCATCGCGCTCCAAAATATTAAACATTATGGTTATACATATCTATGTTTGAGCAGATATCCACAAACAGTATTTAACAGTAAACACGGGTCTAAATAGTATAATATTCACCATATATCTAGCAACAGTTCAACTGCAATGTGAAGTTTATGCAACAATACCATAAACTAATAAGTAAGAATTTCTTACCTTACATCTTTCTTGTCTTCAAATCGCGTTCTTCTTCTTCTGGGGGTAAATCCAATGTAAGCTCAGACGTGTCTTCCAAACTCGACGAAAAGCAGAGACTTGTGAAGTGTTTTGGTGTTTTGTGTTTGAGGTAACGAGGGCGTTCGCGTTCCATGTGGAGATTTGCATGTGAATCTCTTTTGCGCGAGTGGGCGTGTCGAATTAAAAAGTAATTAGCAAGCGTTTGAGATACTGGACATCCTGTTGGTTTTATACAAATTACTTAAACAGAGAATATTTGTTTTCAGTTTGAATCCGATCATTTAAAAGTACACACTTAAATGTGTATAAAGGTATATGGCTCATAAATGTGTGAGAAGTATTCGCTGAGTTATGTTTCAGTTTATAGACGTGCTCAAGAAAAAAAAGTTCACCGCGACGGAGAGGCAGAACGCACACCCTGTTTATTTTCTTTATTTTACAAAAGCACAATGTTTTGATTTGATTGTAAGTGGACACATACAAAAGTAGAAATATCACAGATTATATTTTTATATTTCTTTTTTCTGTATAACCATAAATGACGGAGTAATTTAAGTTTATGTTGCTGCTATCTGAAAAAAATCCAGCAAAACGCGTCGGCGCGTTTCTCGACCTCAGAGGGTTAAACTCATCAGTGTATTTTGTGTCATCATTCAGACAATTCAGATCGTCAGACGGAGTCCTACAGCAGGCTTGCATTAATAGTGTATACAAGCTAGTGTTGTCACGATACCAAAATTATTGTTTCGATACCGATACCAAGTCAAGTATTGCGATTTCGATACTTTTCCTGAAAAGGGAGAAACACTCTAAAATATCATTGCGGGACAACATTCTAATCATATAACACACTAATAAATGAACATTATGAACAGCAGATATATTAAACATTTGAACAAAATATGAAATATCAAAATATAAAAAATAAATTAGAGCAATGACATTCAAGGTAATTTTTTTTTAATAAATTTAGCAGCATTATCTCAGTTATCATAAGAAACATAAGAGTTACCGGTAATAACTTTATCTTGATTATGAACTTGAATAAAAATATGAACAGCGATTATATTAAACAATGTTTAATGTAACATATGATAAGCCTCATTGGTGATATTTTTGACATGTGGGGAGAGAGTTGTGGAAGGCCTATACTTCATGTTAAACATAAATATATAGCAGCAAAGACAACGTCGGCAGTGTTGACGGCAAAATAGGCTACAGGATATTTCGTTCTGTATTGACAGGTGCAGTATTTGAAAATCGATCATATTTTTTTTAATTACATATATATCTGCATTTTTGTCAAAACCTAGAGACTTTCAAACATCAAAATGGCATTTATTAATATGTATTCGTGTCAAAATGACATATAAACATCTTTTCCTATTCTATTTTGCCTGGAAACGCTTCCAACACGCTTGCGTGTCGCGTGAAAAATAGGCGTCGGTTCTATTTCTAGCATGCACGCATTTTCCGCGCGGCTCGGGCGCGCGTGTCACGCAGGCAGTGTAGGCTAGCTCTAACCTGTTAACAAGGGAGCCAAAATAAAAATGTGCAAAATTTTAGATCAAAGCCACTTTTTGCTCCTGGCTGTAAACATGTTTTTTTTCTGCTGTAAAGTTGGGCATTTCAACATGGGGGCGACACAGATTTGACTCACTTTTGCATTCAGCCTCAGACGGCCAGTCGATGAATTGCCATTTAATTTACTTCCGTGTTGGTTTCAAGAGAGAGACAGGGAGGTTGCCGCTTGGTTTACACACTGCCTTCGAAACTTTCGTCAGTCCAAAAAAAAATTCGGATCGGGTTAGATTTTTTGCATTTTCCGCATCCGCAGCAAGCATTTAGAGAGGAGTTTTGACAATTCAGAGCCACCGAATCACAAATATGAAAAAACGCATCATATTACCTTCATAGAGGTCGTATTTATTTTTTAACGTGCGAGAATTTCGGACTCGGCTCTTGTGTCCCCCCCTCCCTCTCTCTCTCTTTCTCTCTCGCTCACTCTTGCTCTCTCTCACTCTCTCTCTTGCTCTCTGCCTCTCTCTCTCTCCCATTCTCCCTCTCTCTCTTTCTCTTTCTCTCTCTCTCTCTCTCTCTCTCTTTCTCTCTTTCTCTCTCTCTCTCTCTCTCTCTCTCTCTCTCTCTCTCTCTCTCTCTCTCTCTCTCTCTCAGGTGTGTGTGGTGTTCAGTCTGGCTCTGAAGAGCTGGTGTCGTGCCGTGGTCGAGTCCATCATCGAGGGGACGCTGGACTCTCAGGCCTGGTGTTTGTTGGTAGACCACGGAGATCACATCATCGTCAGAGCGGATGAGTATGAAGCCTTTTAAAATGTCTTGAATTGGTTTTATCAAGTGTAAAGGGATAGATTCTCTCAGCATTTACTCGCCCTCATGCCATCAATGTCAGTCTTTTGGAGTGAAATGATCGGTGTTTGTCAGAAAAATTGTTTTTAAAGTGTTAAAGAATAAATCATTGGTTTCGATCTACTGTCATACGAGTGCCACGCAAACTTTAAAACGCCCTTACGTTTATGTCAAGCTGAACTAGTGTATGTGTCTAGAACAGTTGCCTGGAAGCAATACTTTATGGTTAAGAGTTTAAAATAAAATATTGCAATTTGGTTTTACACACACCTATTGTTTAGAAAACTTTGATTCGTCCACTGGGGTCGTGTGGATTACCATCGCTGCGTTTGGTTTATTATTCATTATTTTCCTAAGAATCTTCATTTGTGTTCTTCTGAAGAAAGAAAGCGATGGCATGAGGGTGAGGAAATTATGTGAGAATTTACATTTTTGGGTGAACTATCCCTTAAGGTCATAAATATCTAATGGTATAACAGAAGTCTTAACTATCATTTTAAGAGGTCTTAATTTGGGGACAGAAAAAAATGGCCTAATGTGATTTATATCATTTTAAAAGTCTATAATTTATATGAATGCAAACTGGTTTAAAGTCAAAACGTTGGTTTTAGAGCAGTTCAGTCAGCGAATGCCATGCATTTGTATCAAACGATAGCCAATGAACTACTTTTGATGAATTATGACAGTGTTTGCCTGATGTTTATATTGTAATATGTTGTAAACAGTTATAAGAAACATGCATATAATTATCTCCTCATCCTTTTGAACGAGCAGCCGGAAAAAGTAAAGCATGGACATTTCAAAATAAAGAGTCCCAGTGTGCTTTAGATGTCTTTATAATCAAAGTATTTGTAGTTACACTTTATTTGAACTGTCCTCTTTGCTTGCATGTGATGTGTCTCATAACTGTTGGTAAAACACTGTAGAGCTTCATCCAGGACTGGTTTATATCTGCACTGTTGATATCTCTGATGAACTTGCTCTCAGTGTAAGAACTCCTCTGGAGAAGTTCCTGCAGCTCCCCTTCAGGGTCCGCCGCTTCAGACTGGCTGGCATTCGCCCCATGACCCTTCAGGTGCCGATCTCTGGAGACCCGGCCGAGCTCGTGTAAGTTCCTCTCTTGAAGAAGTCTCCGTGCTGCTCTCGCATGTGTTCTGATGCTCTGTGTTCATCTGTCTGATCTCAGTCCCTCCTCAACGTGGGACAGCTCGGCCACCAAATACTTGCACAATCTATTACAAGGTAAGAGATTCAGCGGTTCCTCTGCTTGCTGTGTGTATAGAGGTTATGCGTGTGACGTCACCGTTGGCCGGAGTGACTGCGGTCACACACACACACACACACACACACACAGACACACACACACACACACACACACACACACACACACACACACACACACACACACACACACACACACACTGAGTGGCAGCATTGGTTTTCAGTGTGAATGCTGCGAAAAACACACAAAACACATCTAAAACGGGAAAGAGCTTTGAGGTTGACTGTATATTATATAACTAGATTTGAAGGTATATTTCTACAGACTGCCGAAAGCCACAGAACAGAGAAGCAAATGAATCGCTGTAATTCATAGAAACAACTGGATCCAGGCAGAGAAAGCTGGATTTGCAGTCATTTTGTGTAGGGATGCACCGATGCATCGGCTGAACATCGGTAACGGCCGATATTTGCCTCGTTAACTGCCATCGGCCATCGGGAAATAAAAATGACATTCGCCGATGTCACATGGGCGTCAGTTTGGTTTGATATGCTGGGGACAGAGACGCATTCGGAAGTGCATTTTCAGAAGTGCTGGGTACAATGACGCATTTATTTATTTATTTTCTATGAGAAAACTCCTTTTCTCGAGAAAAGAACGACCATGGTGTGTAGCAGAAGAAGCGGCGGAGTATGCACGATCCGCGAGTGCTGAAGACGTTCTGCACGGCTTTGATGGGTGCGCAGGAGGACACAAATGGGCGGCGACTGCTTCTTCCAGTGGCGGGAGCTTTTCCCTCAGCGCCGTCAACAGATAGAGCGTTAACTGTACACACCGCCGCCGACTTGAGCTGCAAAGAAACTCTGGCCTCCCTGTCAAGGACTCTTGTCAAAAAGTACGGGGAAGCTTGACCGCTCTGAATAGTGAGTGAGAGCGCGCGCGCGGTCGGGGCTCTCTCTCTCTCTCGCAGAAGAGCGCGTGCGCGCTTAAAATGTAATATTTTGGTATGAACATTCACCCGTGTTTTTTCCCTCATAAATGCGAACACGAAAAATAAAATGAATATTATAATGTTTTTTTTTGTTGGGTCAGACAATGATTACCAAATTTCTCTCTCATATTGCTCTTCATAACAACTGAAAAAGAACTTATAAATAAGGTTATAACTGTCAACCAGAAAGTGACATTAAAGGTTTTTTTTGTTTCATAAATTGGTCTGATTGAATTTGTGCTCATTCTAGGATAGTGTGATCAAGAGCCGAAAGACTTGTATGTTTCCGTGGCACAAAAGAAGGAATAAATAACAAAAAGAAAAAACATCGGCATCGGCCATCGGCCAAGTTGTTATGTTAAACATCGGTATCGGTATCGGCCCAGAATTTCCCAATCGGTGCATCCCTAATTTTGTGTCAATATGCTGAATTTAGGAGTAAAATCATAACCTATATTGTATTGGCAACTAAATTAAATATTTACCATCGTATATTCTGCATAATTGGATGTTTTTAAATAAACACTGACAAAAAACAACACAAGTTTTAGGGCTGGACGATATGATGATGTATATAACATTGATATGAGTGATCACATGGATTTATATAAAGCATTCTCAGGCATATTTGCGTTATGTATTTCCCCGGTGTGGAAATCAGGCTCATATAAATGTCAGAAACACGATTCCTGCTGCATGTCAATATCCATGATCACTGGATCTGTGGTAAGTTGTAAGTAGGTCAGGGCGATATGGCCAAAACAAAAATATCACGATAATTTTTTTATATCAGTCGATATCGATAATTATCACGATAAAAGTCAAATCTTTATTTCTTTCAAGTTTAAAGGCAGATTTTTGCTCCTAAGTGAAAGTTGTAGAAACCAGAGCATTAACTGTGGTTTTAGAGCATTAACAGTCAGAACATATCAGGACAAACACTTGCCAAACAGGTGAACATTTCACAAATCTGAGGTAGAACATTCGAACATTTGTCATTTTTCCTTAACAAAATAAATATTTTCTATGGTATTTGTATGAAAAACAGTAGCCTAAATACATTATTAAATACTGTAATTATATTCCATTAGTCCTTTAATACATTGTCTACATTAATAACATAATACAATTCAATATGTATATCCCACATTTCATGGTGCAATTAATATTAACTTATTACGTTACTAGGCTAACGTTACAGTAAATCCATGGTAAATGATGGGAAATTGTAGACGGAAAAGCCTTCTGACTGTATCGTTGCGCACAGTGTTTCTCCTGTTAACTCCAGTCACACAGCAGCTCTTCTGCCACTCAGGGTTCCCGAGGGAAACTGACCTCAATGCATTCCCTCTATTGTGTGGTTTTTAGACGCTCTGTGTGTTTCTAGTGTCGACTCTGGTGGAAGCCGTTCTGTGTGAAACGCATGCCGGCTGCTCTGCCGTTGAACTCTACTTGACTATCAATGATACAAAGGTAAAGTATATTTATGAGACATACTGAGCAGGATTTCAGACCGCTGCTAAGTGCCAGTCCACTGTCATTGAACAGATCTGTGTGAACCATGAGCTCGTGGCCAAGAAGTTTGCCTGTTTCGTGAGTGAGAAGTCCAGTGTGCCGGACGGGAACCGGAACGGAGATCGAGTTCCTGTCAGCCTGGCGTGGGACATTTACTCCAGTCCTCAAAAGCTCTTAGAGATGAAGGGCTGCTGTCCGGTCAAAGCTTCGCCCACGCCCGATATTCCCCAGAATCCCCACAGAACTGAGCGGACAGATGAGCCACCACAGACAGGTCCAGTTTCTGAAAGAGACTCTCCTGCTCACCAAGGCTGCATTTATTTGATCAAAAAGACAGTAAAAACAGTGAAATATTATCAGACGGATTTCTATGTGAATATATATATATAGTGAAGTGTAATATATTCGTGTGATCAAAGCTGAATTTTCAGCATCATTTCTCCAGTCTTCAGTGTCACATGATCCATCAGAAATCATTCTAATATGATGATTTGATGCACAAGAAACATTTCATATAATTTTTGTTCAGGATCCGTAAATAAAAAGTTAACAAAAAGAACTTTAAAACAACAGTATCGATTCGAAATATAAATCTTTTGTAACATAAATGTTTTTACTCGCTATTGATCAATTTAATGCATCCTAAAAGTGTATAATATATATATATTTATCCTACATTGAATGCTTGCATTTGATTGGTTTTTCAGTTATTTCAAAGGTCCTTGCAGACGACAACAGCAAAAGAACCAAAACCCACAACGACACTGACCAAGAAAATACATCTAGTAAATATATATATTTTTTTATGTATATATAGTTTCTTTGGCCACAAATTTTCATTTTATTATGTATTTATTATTTATGATGGAAAAGCACCTACTCTCTTTCTGCCGCTCCAACACACACTCGCACAGAAACGTGTTGTCAGCGCTGCTCTGACGATCTTATCAGTAAAACAGCTCCATGAATTTCTCACTAGCGAGGAAATAACGGCACTGTTCTTGAAGCAGATAAACTTACAGTTTCAATAGACTATACATTTAATATTCATAAATGAATGTTTCTCCTTTAGAAAGCGAGCAGCAGAAACCACAGGTGTCAGAGGAAGAACACACGCCTTCTCCGGTTAAACCTCGACTCCATAAACTGACCCGCAACGCCGGGACCAATACGGTAAGTGTCCGTTTATACCGCTGTGACTAACACACGAGAGCGATCGAGCTCGACAGACGGGCACAGGGGTGGGCTTTATAGTGGCACCAGTGAATGCCTGGATCCCAGTATAACTGTGACTTCTGTGGTTTGATGCAGATCGGCAGAGGATGGCGGATCAGAGTCGAGGCCACGGACATCATCACAGATGAAACCTGTGCGCAGACCGTCATGAACAAGGCCCAGTAAGACTGTCGTCTGAGTCTGGTTCCTCCTGAAGAGCTCATAACTCGTATAATTGAGTTCTGGATTGTATGTTGAGTTTAGATTGACACCCGACTTGCATCTAAATAGATCTGATTTTATGAAGGTGATAATACAAAGTAATTTAGGGGTGCTCTGATTGATTGGCTACCGATCGCTATCGGCCATTAATCACTTTAGGAAGATTGACCGGCGGTCTCTATAAAGGCCGATCTCATGCTGACGACGCATAAAGACTAATAACGATAATGATTATAATAATGATGAAGGTGAGGTTCTTTATTAAATAACTTAAAGTAATTTAAGTAATTTGTAATTTTCAAAGTAGTTTGAAAACTTTCTGTGAGAAGTAATTTCACAAACAATTGTGTCACTTGCACAATCGAAGCAGTGTCGCATCATCACTAAAGTTTATAATTTGTGTTTCTTTCTAAGTCTTGCTAGTGTTTAAACCACTCATCACTCACGGTCTCACACACATGGCCGCCGCCCAAACAGCTCGCCAGTACACAAATGCACTTAAACACAAAGGTATATACAAAATTACAGTCTTGACTAGAATGCACGTGTAAACACAGTCGGTTTTGTCTTAAGTGAACGTAAACAGCTGATAGAGTTGAGTAACAGCATATTGGATCCGTACAGCTCTTAAAGGGACAGCAGCCTGATAATAATGATTTTTTAAAATATTTAGTTGTTTAATTAAAATGAATGACACTCGCTGCTCTTGAATGACTAACTTTTGTAACCTGAATTGTAAGGATTAATCTGTATTTCATTTATTCAGGGAATTCAAGAAGAATTACATTTCTTTAGTATGTCTTACAATACTCAATACTACTGTTAGGCCTAGCTGAAATTTTTAATTTTTGTATTAGTATCTTTATTTTATTTTATTTATTTGTGCTTCTGCTTGAAAATTGTTTATTTGTTGTTCTTTTATTACTGACTGTTTACTTGTCTTTTGTGAATTCAGCACACTTGTGTACGCTATTGTGCAACAATTGCCCCATTGTAAAAAACAAAAATCCACTACATGATCAAACATCTAGGTGAGATAATTATATATATATATTTTAAATTGTATAAAAAAATGCAAGAGTCACCTTCCCATTTTCAAAAATGAAATTCAGGCCCTGAATAAATGTCTGTAAAATTTCTGATTGGAGAATAATCCCTATAAATAATTCTACATGATAAAAAGGCTTCAAATAGATTGGTATCGGTGATCGTATCGGTGAACTTCTTGCGGTCGGCGATCTGTGAATTAGTTTAATAAATGATAATATAACGTTTAGAAATATAATAAATTGTTTTTCTTTCACAGATACATGAAGTTTAAAGTACATTCAAAGCAGATTCCTGAAGTAAGCACTCAAAATTCTTAAATAAGTTTTGTTGTATCTGCAGAAATGGTTAGTAAACGAGCGGATAAATGAGTGGCTGTAAAATGAAGCACTTTTAATGTTTTCAGTCTGTTGAAGAGAAGCGGGACAGTCCTGATCAGACTGAAGAGAACGGCATCATGGCTTCAGCATCATGGTGAGACCAAACACACTCTTCCCTTCAGGTCGGCACACTGTTTTCAACACAAGCACGTCTGATTGCCATCAAGTGAATCTGAAACCAGCCTGATCATGCAGAGCTTACCTGAGACCAATCAGTCATTCAGTTAGTCAATGTAGTTTTACACGTGTGTGTGTGTGTGTGTGTGTGTGTGTGTGTGTGTGTGTGTCTTCATAGTGCCAGTGGCTCCTCAGAGGAGCAGAAAGTGGCATCTCTCTCACAAGAGCCCAATCTTGATGATCAGCTGGCCTCGTCAAGGTAGGCTTTACATTACTGTCCTTACTAAACAAACATGTCAGACATTCTCTCTTAATCTAATTTATCTGGCCTATTTCGTAAAGAAATGTTTCCCCTATTTGTGTGAATCCTATTTTGGACAGACTCATGCAGTTTCTGAACCCTGATCCACTCAATCCAGACCAAGAGTCTCTTGATGCCAAAGTAAGAGCCTCATTGTTAGTTTTCTGTGTTTCCTCATGATGGTGTGTGTTGTGTTGTGTTGTCTAACCTGGCCTGTGCTGTTTCGCAGGCTGCACGCTGTGATCCGGGTCACCTGGGTGTTGTAGTGCACTCCGCCCTGCGTGTCGAACCCTGCAGAAACCTGGCACGCGCTCCCATCAGCGAGCAATTCAGAAAGGTCAATCAGCAGCCCTAAATAATGTCATATTGGAATATCCATTGCATTATTTTGTTATTTGACACTTCTACTGTAAAGTGCTATGGCCATGTGCCTAACTTAATTACCTTTCTTCTGCTTGCTTCTGAGGTATCATTTGTGACTTTTAACATTTGTGTAAGAGGAAATGGGATTATACTTTAATTAGTGCTGGGCAACGATTAATCACATCCAAAATTAAAGTTTGTTTACATAATACTATATATATGTGTGTGCTGTATGCAATTATTTTGTATATATAAATACACACACATGCATCTATACATTTAAGAAAAAAAAATTATGTAAAAATATTTAAACATAATATATATTAGTATAAATGTATACAGTATATACCTGCAAATATTTCTTAAATATATACATGCATTTGTGTGTATATTTTTAGATAGATAGATAGATAGATAGATAGATAGATAGATAGAGATATATAGATATAGATATAAAATAATTATACACAGTACACACACATATATTATGTAAACAGAAACTTTTATTTTAGATGTGATTAATGTTTGCCCAGCACTAATTTTAATATAAGATGTTTTTACCTGTTATTTGTGCTCATGATTTGATGTGTCAGTTCCTGCTGTGGAGGAAGTATAGTGGGCCGAGTGTAGCGGAGAGCTACTGTTGGCCTGCGGTGGCTCGGGGTTTCGACACGGTGCTGGTGTCGCACAGCGGGGACAATCCTCTGTCCTACATTCCTCCTCTGCTGATGCTGTTACAGACGGTCTCTGTCGTCTCCAGTATCGCTGCGCGCACTGGGGTGAGATTCCTAAACATATCCTAAATGTTTCCAAGAATTTGAAAATTCAGAGAAATTCACAATTTTAAATAGTGTCCGTCCCTTGACGCCGCTCTTGCATGTACTTTATTAGACAGGTGAGCAAATGTACATAAAACAAATCAATGTTATATAGCTCAACATGATGAAATGTTAGAATATGATCAGTATGTTATTCTAATGTTTATCTAGCTTAATGCTAGTCTCATACAGACAAACTAACTTCTAGAATATCATTATAACTTTAACACTCAAATGCAGTTTAGTGTGATAGTGTAGAGCAAGTGAAACAGCACTGCGTTACCTCACAAGTTTCATTCATCTAATAAACTGACCTGTGTGAGTTAGGGTTAGCATTTGCTGTTAGTTCGATAGAATTAAATGTCCTTATTCCTTTATATCCGCGCGTGTGGCGCTGATATCTGTTTCTCATTAGCAGTCGCACACTACTTCATAATCATAATTGAAACTTCATTCCACAGTCATGTTGAAAACATCAATGTATTCACTCATCCATAAACCTCGATACCAACTCTATAGATGTTGACCAGAGCACTGCAATTATTTCTCACTTAAACTACCATCAAATGGATTTCCCCACGCATTTCGCGTCTGTCCTCTGCCATTTAATTTTTCCTCGCTGCCGTGGCATCAGAAGTGCACGTCCATAGGAACCAGTCACGCGCGCAGCTTAGCGGGAACATTGCTTACGGGTTGACTGGTTCCTATGGTGCAGCTCCATCTCTGGGCTCAGTGATCGCCAGACAGTTTTTTCAAACATGTCCTAGCAGTGTGTTTACCGTAAACACACTGCTAGGACATATGTGACCCTGGATCACAAAACCAGTCACAATTTTGACCCAACAATACATTGTATGGGTCAAAATTATCGATTTTTCTTTTATGACAAAAATCATTAGGATATTAAGTAAGGATCATGTTCTATGAAGATATTTAGTAAATTTCCTACCGTAAATGTATAAAGCATGTATTTTTATGTGAGTGCAGCACAACCGCGAACATAAATTGACAACTCTACTGGCGATTTTCTCAATGTTTAGATTTTTTTGCACCCTCAGATTCCAGATTTTCAAATAGTTGTATCTCGGCCAAATATAATATTGAGAAATCTCAATTTAAAAAAATGTACCCATGTGACTGGTTTTGTGGTCCAGGGTCACATATGTCCTAGCAGTGTGTTTACGGTATTATCCAAATCCAAAAAGATCAGAAATGTGATTTTCATCTCAGAGCACACAGTTCTAAACTCTTTTTTCCTCTAATCCTCTTGTCATGATCTGATCCCAGTTGTGCCGCTACACCTTGAGTGTCTGTGTTTGTCTCCAGCCTGTGGCGGTGATTCTGTGTCCGGGCTGGGAGAAAGTTCAGACGGTGCTGGAGCTCCTGGAGGACAGTAGAGCCACTCACAGTCTCCATCCCACCAGTGTTCTGCTGGGCCTGGACCAGGACGAGCCCAAGAAGTTCAAGATCCAGAGGAACTGTGAGTGTCCGTCCGTAGCACACGAGATGTTGAGTGCGGGGAGTCTGGATCAAAACCCAAAGCTGAGGTTGTTGCGTTGCCGTTCCAGGTCAGCTGCTGGTGACGACCCCGTTCTCCATGATGAGACTTCTGGACGCTCAGTGCTTTCTGTTCCTGAGGCTGTGTCACCTGGTGCTGGACGAGGCCGATGTCCTTTATTCTCAAGCTCCTGAGCAGGTGATGCCAAAGAGGAGGAGTGCACAGTTTGTGCCCTTTCAGACCAAATTTATCCCACTTTAAATTAGGGATGAGTCACAATTTTCGAATATTCGATTAGTTGATTTTATTATAGAATATCGAATAGGTTGTGTGATTATTCCTTTTAAAAGAAATCCCCATGTTTTCGGTTCTGATGGGGTGGTGAGGTGACACGTTCATGTAACCAGAGGGTGACGGTGCCAATAACGCATCTAAAAGCTGTCAATCAACTCTCAGACAACAGAAGAACACATTGTCTCACACCAGAGCATGTGAACGGAGTGGTGATATTTCCTCCAGAAATAAGTAGGGTTGCCCGTGCAAGACTAAAGTTTTTTTTCTAGTCGACTAGTAGTTAAGTCAGTCTAATCGCATATTTATATTAATTGAATTACTTAAATATATATGGGAGAGAATACTAAACCATAATGAGTGTCAAGTGTCTCGTCTAACTGTGCGCTTTCCCACACTTGAAGAAGACAGGTTCTCACTATTTGAAGATGTAAACTGGATTCCACTCAATGATTAGGCCTTATGGATTATTTCCATCCATTTATTTATTATAGCATTAAGCTATGTAGGTGAAAAACCTTTAAAGAAATAAACATACATACAGTGTAAATCACCAGCAAACCCAATAAAATGCATAAATTGGCAGGTTTAACATGACTTAAGCTTAACTTTTGCACAGAACTACATCAAATACTTCAGTATCTTAAGTTAATGAACCATTTAAAATATGAATATTTCACCAAGCCTAAAATATATTGCACATAGGTCTGAGTTGGTAAATATTACACATGCAATTAAAGCTGGTAGGTATTACACAGCCCGATAACAATAAATTACATTCAACGTCATTTACTTTACATTAAAGGTACAAAATAAATACATTTTAATAGCTTTTACACATTTGTATAGTTTAATTGACTGGATTCTAACTACTAAGACTATGAAATAACCTGTGCTTTTAACCATATTTATCAAATTGCCATTTTAATAATTAAACAATCAAAATTTAATTATAGTCAAATCACTCGTTATTATTTATATAAGATGGATTTTAAGCAATATTTTATAGTATTTAAAGTATTTAAACAACTGTCCAAATCATGAATTACCAAATTAAACCAGGCAAATTAGGCAAACGTAAGTAAATCAAATTCAAGTAAATATTAAAAAATATTTCATAAAGTTCAAAAACTCTTTGCTTTCTACAAAACAAAACTTAATGAAGTGGTCAAAATCATGTCTGACCCACTCCATATGTCTCCCGATATATTGGGCATCTTATGATCCTATCTTACTCATCTCATGCGTTTCCCTTTTCATATAATCAACAGATTAAATAAAAAAATTACATTATAAATATGAAACGTATATTTAAAGTAACACTATGTAACTTTTCAACCTTCATAATATATTTCCAAGATCCTTGTGATGGTACATCGACTTACAATAGGTTGAATGACACGTCTGCCATAGCCTGACAGGGTCTGTATCGCTTTTACTGGCACTATGTAACTTCGGGGTTCGGGTAGTAACCAGAGCACAAAAAGAACTACAAAATTCGACTGCTTTACGGCATACGTCACTTCCCCCACCACTTCCTCAAATTTGGACATGAGAGGCCAACCAGCGTTTGTTTTCGGCTTTCGTGCGTATGTTTTTGTCATGGGGGTTGTTTACACCTGGCCACTTCATGCATTTTCTCAGATCGGATAGCTATACGATCGTGAAAAGTCCAGGTTTAAATGCCCTCCGAAACGCATTTGAGACGGATTTGAATCCGATCCCTCAAACCACTTCTGGAGGAGATCTGAGACGCATTCCAGACGAAACTGGACAAGTGTAAATGCATATGGTTTTTGAAACCACATATGTAAATTGTACTCATCCCAAAAATGCAAAAAAAAATTTAATAAAAAAAAACATGTGAGAGCGTTGTATAGGCTATATGTTATATCCAGATATGACGACGCGCTGGAACACGCATCACCGCAGATGAGCAACTGCATCAAGCCAACGTGCAAACTATCGCAAATCAAAGTGAAAGTAAGTCGCAGACGCTTAACACACAATCTTCATCATTAAAAGTAAAGAAACGAAATGATCTTACCAGGGCTGTTACTGCTCTCTCTTATTGCGGTGTTTGATTTTGAAATTTTAGCTGATGATCTATAAAATGCAGCTCATATCTGTTGCTTTCGGTGACGTGCACTCCATTAAATGTGCATATAGCGCGAGAATTGAAGATCGAATATAAATCCGTTTCGCAAAAATACATTTATGTGACCAGGTGTAAATGGAATCGTTTTGATAAATCAGATAGCTATGCCTCACGAATTAGTTTGCCAGCTGAACTCAGGTGTTGTGAGGTGTATTTATCACGTAGTCCTGAGGGATATCAGACGACGCTGTTGACGTTGATTCCTGCGATTATCATGAGAACAGCTTTCAATATCTCACATAATTATCATAAATAAGCCTAACGTAGAGGTTGTAAATAGTGTAAACGAGCACAATTTGCAAACTATTATGATAAATTGCAATAATCATGTCTAATGACATCATAACGGCCAATGTTATGAAATAATGCGACGTACATTTAACTTAATTGATGTTATCTGGCATTTTGTAATGTTTACATTCCAATAAAAACAACACAAATTAAATTATACAGTAGGCCTAGACTATAGACTATTTACTTGTGATTTAGCTGCAATCATGTAAAAACGTTATAATATAATATATTTACGAAGTATTCCACAGCGACTCTAGGGGTCGCTGTTTGACAAAAACACAATTTCTACTTAGTGTGGCTTTAAGTTCAAGTTATATTTAAGCGTCACACCGCTCCGCTTCGCTCACATGCTCTGGTGTGTAGCCTATACATGCATGTGTGCGCGCATGTGGGGGAGGAGTGCGATTTTCGAATAATAATCGAAAAATACCCAGCGATCTTCGAATATTATTTTTGCTTGAAATGGCCATCCCTACTTTAAATTGGGCTTCTTGAACAACTATTTATATGTGACTATGTATGCGTGTTGAAACTGGCGGTTATGGTAAGGGGCGGGACATTTCCCAAACACACTCAAAGCGCTCGACCAATCACAACACACTGCTCCAGCCGACCAGTCAGAGCACAGTGTGCTTTTCAGAAGGAGGGGCTTCATAGAGACATCAACTAAACGGAGTGTTACTGACAGACTGGGAAGAGAGGAGCTGCAACAATAGCCAATTTCCGCTGTCGGGCCAAAAGCGGGCGTGCTAGTGCGTGCCAGGGCCAGTCGCGTTTCCACTGTCACTTCAGGGGCTTGATCGGGCCTCGTCTGTTTTTTTTGTTTTTTTTGCCCGCCGAATACCTTGATCTAAGGCGAGCCAGCTCGTGCTTGAGGAGTGGTTACGAACAGAGGAGGAGTTTAGCAGGAGCAGGAGACGGCAGCGCCGGATGATCCCATATACCAGCTATCATCAGCATTAAAGACTTATAACATAATTTTAGCTTAAAACTCACTTTCTGTGATTGTGATCTCTGTGATTTGACTTTTTGTGATCCAATGTGGATTCTGATCACTGTATAAGGCAGAAATACGCGATGCAAAAGGCTATGCGCGCTAACCATTACCATTAATCCCGGGTCGTGTTTGCGTTCACACAGAAGGCGTTCTGGCAAGTTCCCGGCAATATGCCGGGATCATCGCGCCGTGTGAAAGGGGCTAAAAAGATGCCAGCAAACAGTCGCTTTTATTATTTTTGTTTAGTGATCTCGCAAGTTTCCATTGATTTCTTGGCGTTACACTACCAGTGATTTAATTTGTTGGTGAAATGATGTGACGTTGTTTGAGAGACGTGTTACGGGTGTGTTTTAGTGAAGGGCTGTAGAGCTTCTGGCCTGACGGTGGAAACGCAGCAAGTTTTTGGCTCGGTGCTCCAGGTCCGAGGCTATTAGCCCCGCCCGCCCATTTAAAGCCCAGCTCACACTGGCCCGGCAGTGGAAACAAGGCTAATGGAGAATATGGGAAAAATAATCAACTTTCAAGCAGGAAAACCTCTTCAAGTAGAGCCCAAAAACAACATCAATACTTTGTGAAAGGGTCATCTCTAATATAAAGAGTGACCCTCAGATTTGTTTTGAACATGTCTCTGAGTAGATGTCGGTGATCCTGAAGCACTTCAAGAAGTTGGTGTCCGGAGAGGAGCGGTCCTCGTGTCCCAGGCAGATCATCGCGGTGGGCGGCCGCTGGAGTGACGGGATCCAGGCTCTGGTGCGAGAACACATGATCTACCCCTCCGTCATCATCACAGTGATGGAGGAAGCTGCGCTGTACGGCAGGGTTCATCAGGTCAGTCCTCGAACGCTGGTGTTTCTGTCCTGTCCTCTCGAGAGCTGGTGTTTCTGTCCTGTCCTCTTGAGAGCTGGTGTTTCTGTCCTGTCCTCTCGAGAGCTGGTGTTTCTGTCCTGTCCTCTCGAACGCTGGTGTCTCTGTCGTGTCCTCTCGAGAGCTGGTGTCTCTGTCCTGTCCTCTCGAGCGCTGCTGTTTCTGTCCTGTCCTCTTGAGCGCTGGTGTTTCTGTCCTGTCCTCTCGAGAGTTGGTGGTTCTGTCCTCTCCTCTCGAGAGCTGGCGTTTCTGTCCTGTCCTCTTGAACGCTGGTGTCTCTGTCCTGTCCTCTCGAGAGCTGGTGTTTCTGTCCTCTCGAGAGCTGGTGTCTCTGTCCTCTCGAGAGCTGGTGTTTCTTTCCTGTCCTCTCGAACGCTGGTGTTTCTGTCCTGTCCTCGAGCGCTGGTGTTTTTGTCCTCTAGAGCGCTGTTGTTTCTGTCCTGTCATCTGAGCTCTGACTTGTGTGTGTGTGTGTGTCTCAGAGGGTTCAGCTGTGTCTGGACTGCGACAAGATCTCCGTTTTGCTCGGATCTCTGGACTTCCACCCGCCTAAACCCCAGAAAACTCTCATCATTACCAACTCGGCCGAGGAGACAGAGCATGTATATAAGGTAGAGGATTACACCAATCACAGTGAAGGATGAGTAACAATCCACCAATCAGATTTCTGATATCACAAACATTTTGCTTTCATCCTCAACATTGTAGAATGATTTCATGAGTGTATGTCCATGTTTCAGGGTTCGTACAAGGTGCTTGAAGTACTTGAATTTGACTTTTTTTATAAATTTTTTACTCCTGGAAAACCCTTGAAAACAGCCATATTTAAGAATAGGTACTTGAAAAGTGCTTGACTTATTTAAATAGCCTACAATATATATGAAATTAAATTTTTTGTATGAAAATACAATCTTTTCACGTAAAATTAACACTGCAGCCCGTCTGATAACCCCCCATTAGACCTTTTCTCGATAAGTACGGGAACATTATAATATAACATAACATATTATTTATTGAACAATAATAGCCATTATAAACTTTGTATTTAATATATATTCTATCTATACTTCTATCTGTAATTTGAGTTTAAAAAAATCCTTAAATACTAAAGATATTGTTTGATAAGTGCGATCTCTGATAGTAGTCCTTGAAAACCAAACAAAGTAGTGCTTAAAGTCCTTAAATCCTGGAATTTGTTTTTACAGTATCTGTACGAACCCTGTTTGCGTGTTGTCATTATGGCCATGTATTGAACCACTAATGTAATGCTGATTGGCTCCTGCATCTGATGGGTTTTACCATCTGTCGTTCAGGCTGTGGTCAACACTGCCGTATTCACACTGAAAGCTCATGAAGATGTGACGGACCAGTTTGACTTCGTCATTGATCAGTGGAGGAAAGACATCGGCCATGGAACGCAGGTCATTCTGGGTAAGTGTTTTCTATTTGACATTTCAGCTTTTAAACTAAATGCCTTAAGATGTTTTTCCTTCAGATGCAGGACTTTTCTCTCCGTGTTTTTCCAGCTACAGAGCAGACATTCTGTTATTATTTTTAAGTAAATGCTGCTGTTTGATGCTGCCTATTGTTGTTGTTTGTTTTAAGTGTTTTTTGTTTAGTTCTTTAACTGAGATTAATTCACAAGACAGAATTTCATTGTACTACATGTATAATGACAATAAAGTTCAAGTTAAGTTCTTACATTCTGTTGGATAGCCAAGAAGGTTTTCTTTATGTAAACTGAACGTTCCTCCTAACCTCTGACATCCTTTACCTGCTATTAGTCAATAATTAGTCCTACCATAAATTGTTTGGTAAACTTAAGCCATGAATCTCATAGAAAAAAAGACTAAAATAATTCAATTAACAGAACAATTTGTGTGTGTGTTAAAGGCACAATATGTATTTTTTGCAAAACAAAGGCGTAGCTTGATGACGCCTTGATTTGGCGGAATCATAGGAGTTGTTGTCTTCACCTCTCCAGCCAGTGGAGAATACGAAGGGACTCGGGCAAAAATCATATTCATGGATGACCGGTAATGTATTAGAGATTAATTAACGTTACGAAAGCCGCTGGAGCGATTGCTAATGAAATTGTATTATGTCTAATAAAACATATAGCACGAAAACACTGAAATCGAGGGTAACACGGGTATGATGTCATTGATGTCATTCTGTTTAAAACTGCTTATTTCTCTGGATTTTAAACATTCTTAGAAACATCTGGGATAATGTAAGTATACAAATCAACCGAATATATATAAAACCTTGTTCTAGTGGTTTTTGAATATTTGAATCCAAAAATCTCACATATTGTGCCTTTAATAACATTATATAAGTCGCTTCAGTTTCAGATGATAAAAAAAAAAACCAGTAGGTTGTTACCAAAACCTGCCTGCAATGTTCTGGGAAGGTTAGTGGACATATATTAGGGAACATTCAGTGTTTTGCTTCTTGTCTGACTCTCATTGCTCCTCCAGTGACCACCAACGACTGCCTCAAGGCTCTTGGTATCCGGGATGCCACATGCGTGGTCCATTACGGGTTCCCCAGTTCCCCCAAGCTGTTCGGCCGACGCCTCTTCTGCATGTCGGAGAACTTCAGAAGCCTTCCAGACACGGTGATTTGCTTTATGCTCATCCCTGTAGTTGAGTGTGATGTAGTGCTGGGCGGTATGACCTAAAATTTATACCACAGTATTTTTCAAAATTATTACTGTCGTAACTCCGGTTCTCTGAAACATCGAGTGAAGAGATCCACCTATGGGAAGGGCATCCAACTGCACCAAGTATATACATGCATACCCAGGCAGGAATATAAATGTATGCTTGGTGACAGGAATGCGCGTAGCATGCCGGCCCACTCACCCCCTGTTCTTTAACTGTGCACAACAGCAAAACACCCCGTTCTTTTCTTTCTTGAACTGGAAAGAAAAAGGAGGGTAACAGGGAAGGGCTAAAAAGACCTCAACCCCAAAACAGAATGTGTTACTGAAGTTCTGGTGACGTCCAGCCGGTAGTAACGCACAAACATATGGGGAGAAGCCTTCCACAGCCAATACCCCTCTGTCCTCCTTTTCTTCGCTAATTGAGGAAGAAGTATCTACACTTCTCCTCTCCAGTCACCCTACCACCTGCCCGCTTGACCCCATCCCCTCACACCTTCTACAAGCCATCTCTCCCACACTTCTACCATCACTCACACACATCATCAACTCATCCCTCCATACTGGCACCTTCCCTACAGCATTCAAGCAGGCTCGGGTTACTCCACTGCTCAAAAAACCCACGCTAAACACATCATTTGTAGAGAATTACAGACCTATCTCTCTCCTACCATTCATTGCGAAGACACTTGAAAGAGCTGTCTTCAACCAACTAACATCCTTCTTGTCTCTAAACAACCAGCTGGATGTCAACCAATCTGGCTTCAAGAAAGGACATTCAACTGAGACTGCATTACTGTCAGTCACAGAAGCCCTACGGATCGCAAAAGCTGCTTCCAAATCTTCAGTCCTCATTCTCCTGGATCTGTCTGCTGCCTTCGACACGGTGAATCATCAGATCCTTATGTCCACCCTCTCATCACTGGGCATCACAGGAACTTCACTCCACTGGTTTGAGTCCTATCTCACAGGTAGGTCCTTCAAGGTCGCATGGAGAGGTGAGGTATCCAGAGCACATCAGCTGACCACAGGTGTTCCCCAGGGTTCAGTTCTTGGTCCCCTCCTCTTCTCCATCTACACCACATCACTGGGACACATCATACAGGCACACGGTTTTTCCTACCACTGCTATGCTGATGACACGCAGCTCTTCCTCTCCTTTCAACCAGATGATCCCACAGTAGCTGCACGGGTCTCAAGCTGTCTGGCGGACATCTCCACATGGATGAAGGAACATCACCTGCAGCTCAACCTGGCAAAGACTGAGCTTCTCGTCCTCCCTGCCAATCCGTCTCTACAGTCATCATTAATCACCCCATCAAGATCGGTCAGAAATCTTGGAGTAACGTTTGATGACCAGCTGACCTTCACAGATCACATTTCAAAGACAGCTCGATCATGCAGGTTTGCACTGCACAACATCAGGAAAATCAGGCCTTTCCTAACTGAGCATGCAACACAACTTATCGTCCAGGCCCTGGTCATCTCTAGGCTTGACTACTGCAATGCTCTTCTGGCTGGACTTCCAGCATGTGCAACCAAACCCCTACAGATGATCCAGAATGCTGCAGCTCGTCTTGTCTTCAACGAGCCCAAGAGGGCCCACGTCACTCCTCTGTTCATCTCTCTGCACTGGCTACCTCTCGCTGCTCGCATCAAGTTCAAGGCACTGACGCTTGCTTACAGAACTATCACAGGCTCAGCTCCCTCCTACTTTCACTCACTCCTACGAGTCTACATCCCTACCAGACACCTACGATCGGTCAACGAGCGACGTCTCGTGGTTCCATCACAGAAAGCCACAAAATCACTTTCCAGAACATTCTCATTCACAGTTCCATGCTGGTGGAACGCTCTCCCCACCCTCATCCGGAATGCAGAATCCCTGACAACATTCAAAAGACAGCTGAAAACCAATCTCTTCCGTGAGCACTTAACCTTATAGAAAAAAAAAAAAAAAATTCCTTTCCCTTTGAAACATCACTTATCAGGCTTATGCTACTCTGAATAATACCTGAACTTCGTATTTTGAGCACTTCTTGCGTTGTTGTTGCTTTTGCCTCTTTATGATGACTCGCTGAATTTTGTCCTAATTTGTAAGTCGCTTTGGACAAAGGCGTCTGCTAAATGACTAAATGTAAATGTAAATGTAAGCCCAGCTGGCAGCGGAGCAGATGTCCTGCAGTGACACTCCCCTAAACAAAGCCCAAGAAGCAGCTAAGCCTCTCATGGAATGAGCTCTGATGTCTCCCGGGGGCTGCACTCCTTTCGATTCATATGCCAAAGCTATAGCATCCACAAGCCAATGTGAGAGGCGTTGCTTAGATATGGGACTCCTTCTATGAAGGGGCGTCTATAAAATAAAGAGCTGGTCGCTCTTCCGGAAAGCACTGGTCCTGGCCATATATGTCTGTAAGGCACGGAGAGGACACAGAGCATTCAGCCTCTGATCCTCCGTGGAGGAAAAAGGTGGAGGGTGAAAAGCAGACAGCTCTAACACGATGTGAACGCAGGGAAGCATTTGGACATAAAAGCCGGATTAGGATTTAGGCAAACCTTATCTCCACTAAGAGAGAATTTAGTGCACAAAGAATGAACCGAGAGTGCATGAAGCTCACTGACACGTTTAGCTGATGCCAAGGCCAAGAGCAACGCTGTCTTGAAAGACAGCAGCTTTAGGGAAATACTCCCCAGAGGCTCAAAAGGATATTGAGACAGAGCCTCCAGCACCATGGAGTGGTCCCACTCAGGAACAGTGCTCCTGATAACTGGCAAGGAGCGATGGGTACATTTCATAAATCTGTGGATTAAAGGATGCTGCCCGACCGTTTAGCCCTCAAAGCCCACATGACAAGCAGAAATCGATGCCAGGTAGACCTTGATTGTGGAAAAGGACCTGCCTTTATCCATAAGGTCTTGAAGGAAACACAAAGAATCAGGAACTGAGCACTGATATGATGTGAGACCGCGCCCATCACACCCCCCTTCAAACATATGCCACTTACAGCCATATAAGGGCCGTGTAGAAACGGCCCTGGCATTCTTTATAGAAGCAACCACACACGGGGAAAGCCCTAGTGAGCTTAGGTTTGTCCTCTCACGGGCGCACGACAGAAAAACCCGTCTGCTCCACACCAAAAGCTTGTGAGCTAGAGCGTGAAGAGCGACGAGCGCACGCCGCCCTGCTGGTTGATGTAAGCCACTGCCGTGGTATTGTCGCAGCGTACGAGCACATGATGTCCCTGCAGGCGAGGCAGAAAATAATTCAGAGCTTTCCATATGGTCAAAAGCTCTAAATAATTTGTGCGCTGAGCGTAGTTTGCTCGGCCACAAACTTCTCACTGTTCTGCCCTCCTGGGTGGCACCCCAGCCTGTTAAGTCCATGCTCTTCCAGTGGCGCAAAGCTGCCGAGCAGGCGCTGTTACAGAGCGGCAAAGGTTGCGGAAATGTAGTGACAAAACCCATTTCATGAACGCTCTCATTCTCAGGAGTCCCAGGGGCAAAACCTGGATAGACGAAGCCATAAGACCCTGCAGTCTGAGACATTTGCGATACTGCACTTTCGCTCTCTCTCTGAACTGCGACAGACAGTTCATCAGAGAGACAACGCTCTTGAGAGACGCGCTCGCATGGAGACTAAGTTCAGCTCCAAGCCCAGAAAAATCACAATCTGAACCTGAGAGAAGTGATGTATGTGAGCACACGGCAGGTGTCCTGCAAAACTTTCTCCTTCGATTCAGCTATAATAAGCCAATCGTCTATGTATGTCAAAATCCGCAGATCTGACAACAGAGTCCTGCAACGGGTCGGGTACCCGCATAAAAATGGCTAAAACGGGTGGATTGTGACATTCCTAAAATTCACGGGCGGGGATGCGGGCGGATAATGAACTTCTTGCAGGCGGGTAGCGGATGAAAAATATGTGCAATATTTGTATGTCTAAATTACCATTACACATACGCAAATATGTGTTTTAGTCAGGCCATCCTTAAAAATATTCTTGTTTGCCGTAACCCAACCGACCCTGTCAATTTAGGACCGACCCAATAAAAAAAATTTCCCCCTTTTAGTCCGACCGACTTGCCGGTTGCTAAACCTGCTGTAAGACCGACCGTTTTTTTTTTTTTTTTTTTTTTTACTCTTCAAACAACTAATACAAATGCAATAAAATTATATGAATTATATTTTAGTAAGTATATAAATTGCCCATATATAGGCTTACATACGCTCTTTCTTTTAAATAAAAACCCGTTGCGTCATCTATGATTATAAGAGCTGTAGGCTATATGCGAAATGAAACCGAAATCGCCACACTCAGGGCCACAAACCTATAATTAAAACTTTCACAGAGATCTCAAACAGGCATTTAAAACACCAAATATTAAGAATTGGCATATCACGCAAAATAATATTCGATGATTGATCGAAAATCATATCTCTCCCCCCACATGCTCACCGGCAACGCTCCGACATTCAATTTCTCTGTACTGTAGGGCAGGCTAATAGGCCTATGTGTTGTAACCCTGTCATTAAAAAACGATTTAGTTTCATATTCATGTTTAAATAAAATAAGCGATTGCTTATGATTGATTATATGAAAAGTGAAAAGCATGAATAAGATAAGATGATCCCGAATATCGGGAGACAAATTGAGTGGGCAGACATGATTTTGACCACTTGTATAAAGCCTTTCTTTAAAGTGAATTTCGTTTTGTATTAATTGTATCTTAATTTAATCAATGTTTCATCAACCAATTTCCTGGATTTAATAAATACGAGGTAAATATACCAGGCAATATAATCAGGACACGGAGGCGCTGGCGCGTGGAGCTCGTCTCTTAAATGAACTGAAACTCAGCGTGTAAGGTAGGCCTACTTGCCTCACAGACCTGAGAAATAGAAAGCATGAAATGTGTACTTTTAAACACAACAATTCAAAACGAAAGAAAACAGACTGCTCTCTGCTTATGTAGGCTAATCCGTATGAAATGTGAATTTCTCTCTGGTGCGTTCACTACTGCGAAGATCGCGAGTCAGCATCGTCAACTTCATCTTTGACACAGAAAACACTTGTTTATTAATAAACAATTGAAATGTCTCCTTGATATATTTGATATATTAATAATCATTACTTTTCCCAGTTCTCTGTGACAGCTTTTAGGTGCGTTATTGGCAGCGCACCCTTAGGCTACATGTCATGAAATGTACTTCACTAACGCTCAATAGATTTTAGCTTGTGTGTGATTTATCGCGGGCACGGGTCGGGTAATGGGCCAAATATTAACGGGTCTGGGCGGGTGCGGATTTAATTTTGATATCACGGGTGACGGGTCGGATCTGGTGCTGAACTTTGCGGGGGCGGGTCTCCAAAAATGGACCCGTGCAGGACTCTGTCTGACAATCTCAGCGGAGCTAAACCCGCCTCCGCACACAGAAAAAAAGACAGAGGGCCTCTTGAAACTTGACATAACTTGAAGGCCTCATCCTCCTCCTTGCCATCGCATCGTTGTTGCATTAATGCTACCTGGGCCCCCGTCTTCTCACTGTCAGGGAGACGCGACAGGTTAAACCAGAGCGCACGCTCTCCCGCTGCAGAAAATGCCATGGAGTGCCTGCAGGCTTAAACGGCCTAAAGGGCATTACGGAGGACGAGGTCATTAACAGTTAGAGCCTCCTTCCACAGGGTTGGTGAGGGAGTTCCTTTGTCCAACTGTTGCCCTAAATCCTCCAGAATCTCCGCCTGTTAAGCGGAGAGGAGGGAGGAGACATTAAGTGCCCTAACAGCCAAGGCCGCGGACATGTAAGCGGCCTGGTGCACTGAGGCAGAAAAACGGTCCATCTTGTTGGGCAAAACCGGCTTCGGGGGAGCGAGCAGCCCGCCCTGGGCGGGGTTAAGGTGCCTGGTGATAGAAGGCTCGATGGCGGGGGGATCACCCATGCCGAGAGCCGCCATGTCCTTTACCTCGAGGCCCGCGAGACCGTGTTTTAGATTGAGCAGGTCGCTCCAGTTGTTCCTCATGTGCTTTGCACACGCTGGGAGGTGTTTCCTGCATTGTGTTGCGGCAACTTCCAGATGGCGGCACAGGACTTTCTTCGGCAGCAAAAGGCAATGGCTGCAATTCTCCTGGTTCTCCAAAGCCTCTTCAAAGTGCTTGAGAGAAATCCGTGATGGGCAGCAGTGGAAAAGGGGAGCAGGTGAAAAATTAAGAAGAGCGTGGGCGGCTCACGATGCAAACACAGTTAAACTGGCTGAATAAAGACTGTCACGTCCAGCGGATGCAGATCTAGCGATATGTCCTCCTGAAGACACGTAAGTAAGCAGCGTAAAATCCATCCGAGCTCTATCTGTGTGGAGATCGCGAGAAGCGAATGTCAACTTGGAGAACAGCAGCGCTTGCAGGCGCTATATGCCCTCAGGTAAGGGGGTGGGTCCTTACCTGGCATTGCCTACGCGCTTCTGTCTGTCTAGCCAGACTTGGTGTAATTGGATGCTTCTGCAGAGGTCAGGTATGGATGCCCTTCCCATAGGTGGATCTCGAACACGAGATGATGAAAGAGAACACCCGCGATGCGTTTTGACTTTGAAATGTGCAGTGCTCATGTTTAATCAACAATGTCAAAGCCTTTTGGAAAATCTATTTCTGGCGGGCAGTGTTGATATTGTGAACCAATGTGTGGGAAACACTGTTATATAATTTGACAGCTATCAATTATAGTTTAACCTCTCCATCTTCACCATCACATTTAGTAACAAAATACAGCTGTGCATCACCAGTGCAACAGTAGCTACGTTTACATGGAAACCTTTTGGTTCAATTGGAACGAAATCAATCCGATTGATGAATCCGAACACAGTGTTTACATGAACGATAAATAAAGTAATCGGGTTGATGTGCACGTTTACATGTCACAAGCTTTGAATCAGATTTGATCTTTAGACATGCGCAGTTACGCACAGTGCTCTAGACGATTCCCACCGTTCCAAGATGCGCACTCAAAAACCTGCTCAATCAAGTCATTGAGTGACTTGCGACCATCTAGTCTTTCAACTACTTTTTCTTCCTTCAAAATATTCAACAACAACGTAGTTTCTGCTACAGACCAATTATGCTTTCCCGCACGCCATCTTTACTTCAACAACAACCGCGCGTCATACATCATTACGCCATTTCTCATCACTGCACATGTGGAGTCCGAAATCTCATTCGGATCGAGCTCCATCAGATCGATTAAGGTGTTTACATGAAGGCTTTTTCAGTCTGATTGAGCCGTCAATCCGATTGCTAATGGATTATTTAGTTGCATATAAACGTAGCCAGTGAAAAGGGACCCTCATAAACAGTGTCGCGCCACGTTCCCAATGTTGTTTAAGCATCATACACCAGTATTGCGGTATATAAAAAATGTATATCATAACAAAAATAAACACCGGTATTTGGTATGAACCGGTATCCCGCCCAGCACTACTGTGATGTAACTGGCGTGTGTGCAGGATCACGGCGAGAGCTTTGGTTTATGCTCGTTCCTGCAGTTTGAGTGTGATGGTGATGTAACTGGTGTGTGTACAGGATCACGGGGAGAGCTGGTGTCCGGCGGCTCAGTCTGTGCTGCTGCTGTCGGAGCTGAACGCCCGGCACGTGTGTGGTGTCCTACGGTACCTGAGAAGAGCCGGCGCTCGCCTGCCCCCCGAGCTGCTGCAGTTCGCCCTCGGTGTCCAGCAGGCCAAGGAGGAGCAGAAGACCCAGCGCCCGCTCTGCTGCGCGCTCAAGAGCTTCGGCTTCTGCAGGTCTACCTCACACACCTGCACTGCACAGTCACAGAACTCATGTAACTCAAGACACATCACAGAACTCGTGTAACTCAACATACACCACAGAACTCATGTAACTCAACACACATCACAGAACTCATGTAACTCAACATACATCACAGAACTCGTGTAACTCAAGACACATCACAGAACTCGTGTAACTCAACACACATCACAGAACTCGTGTAACTCAACACACATCACAGAACTCGTTTAACTCAAGACACATCACAGAACTCGTGTAACTCAACACGCATCACAGAACTCGTGTAACTCAAGACACATCACAGAACTCATGTAACTCAAGACACATCACAGAACTCGTGTAACTCAACATACACCACAGAACTCATGTAACTCAACACACATCACAGAACTCGTGTAACTCAAGACACATCACAGAACTCGTGTAACTCAACACACATCACAGAACTCCTGTAACTCAACACACATCACAGAACTCATGTAACTCAAGACACATCACAGAACTCATGTAACTTAAGACACATCACAGAACTCATGTAACTCAACATACATCACAGAACTCATGTAACTCAACATACATCACAGAACTCATGTAACTCAACACACATCACAGAACTCATGTAACTCAAGACACATCACAGAACTCATGTAACTCAAGACACATCACAGAACTCGTGTAACTCAACACACATCACAGAACTCATGTAACTCAAGACACATCACAGAACTCATGTAACTCAACATACATCACAGAACTCATGTAACTCAACATACATCACAGAACTCATGTAACTCAAGACACATCACAGAACTCGTGTAACTCAACACACATCACAGAACTCATGTAACTCAACATACATCACAGAACTCATGTAACTCAACATACATCACAGAACTCATGTAACTCAAGACACATCACAGAACTCGTGTAACTCAACACACATCACAGAACTCATGTAACTCAACATACATCACAGAACTCGTGTAACTCAACACGCATCACAGAACTCGTGTAACTCAACACGCATCACAGAACTCATGTAACTCAACACATCACAGAACTCGTGTAACTCAACACATCACAGAACTCATCTAACTCAACACATCACAGAACTCATCTAACTCAACACATCACAGAACTCGTGTAACTCAACATACATCACAGAACTCATGTAACTCAACACACATCACAGAACTCGTGTAACTCAACACACATCACATAACTCATGTAACTCAACACACATCACAGAACTCGTGTAACTCAACACACATCACAGAACTCGTGTAACTCAACACACATCACAGAACTCATGTAACTCAACACACATCACAGAACTCGTGTAACTCAACACACATCACAGAACTCATGTAACTCAACATACATCACAGAACTCGTGTAACTCAAGACACATCACAGAATACATCACAGAACTCGTGTAACTCAAGACACATCACAGAACTCGTGTAACTCAACATACATCACAGAACTCGTGTAACTCAACATACATCACAGAACTCGTGTAACTCAACATACATCACAGAACTCATGTAACTCAACATACATCACAGAACTCGTGTAACTCAACACATCACAGAACTCATGTAACTCAAGACACATCACAGAACTCGTGTAACTCAAGACACATCACAGAACTCATGTAACTCAACATTCATCACAGAACTCATGTAACTCAACATACATCACAGAACTCATGTAACTCAACACGCATCACAGAACTCATGTAACTCAACATACATCACAGAACTCGTGTAACTCAAGACACATCACAGAACTCATGTAACTCAAGACACATCACAGAACTCATGTAACTCAACATGCATCACAGAACTCATGTAACTCAACATACATCACAGAACTCGTGTAACTCAAGACACATCACAGAACTCATGTAACTCAACATACATCACAGAACTCATGTAACTCAACATTCATCACAGAACTCATGTAACTCAACATACATCACAGAACTTGTGTAACTCAACACATCACAGAACTCATGTAACTCAACATTCATCACAGAACTCATGTAACTCAAGACACATCACAGAACTGCCTGTCTGACTGGCTAATGTGTTCCTCCTCTTTGCAGAGACAGCACAGTTTGTCCGGATAGACACATGATCAACAAATCCCTGGATCATCCAAAGCACCCGGACTCTGGCACTGTAATGGTCAGTTCAAAGCAGACCATCATAAGAAATGTCTGGTTTCTGATGGAATAGTGGAATTCAGTCATTGAAACTTTGAAACGGTATTTATTATGGAATGTGGAATGTCACGGAATTTGGCAAATCAGAAGTAGGGCTGTAGAACTCATCACATCCAAACTGCGATATGCGTTTAGTGTCTGATTTATTAAACCACAAAAAAGCATCCAATACAGTCTGAAACTCAAAGCACTTCATCTCAAAGCACTTCATCTCAAACCAGCAAAACAAAAGTTCAGCTGAAATTGAAGAAATTGACAATTTTATTACTGTTGTAGAGTGAAGGCATAAGTCATTCATCATAATAATAATAAATACAATTTATTAAAGCATTCTTTTTAAGGAATATCACACAGTCAAGAGATTTTTTTCATCAATGTTTTAAATGATTTATTCAGTAAACTTCTCTTGTACAGCACTAATTGACACGAGTAAAGGAAATCAAAAGTAAAAGAATAGAGGTAACACTTTCATTTGTTATCATTATGTAATGTATTAATTAACATAAAATAACATTAACGAAGATGAATAAATACTGTATTGCTCATTTTTAGTTAATAAAAATCCAGTTGTTCATTGTTAATTTTCACAGTGCATAACTAATGTTAAACTTTTATTTTTTTGAAAATAACATTTACAGCATAAATGCAGTAGAAGTGCAGTTCATTATTAGTTCATGTTTGTTAACCAATGAAACCTTATTGTAAAGTGTCACCAGAATTGCTATATTTTCACTTAATTACATGTTACGATTAAATTGTTTAATTAGGTTTTATGAAGTCATTTGATTACCTCAGGTTTTAAAACATTTGAATTAAATCGTAAAAAACACATTGAATAGAGACACGAAAAAATTGAATTGAATTGAATTAAAAACCAAATTCAAAACTTTTGAAATAAAGTTTTAGACGTTTAGACATTTGACGTGCTTTTTGATGATTCAGTTTGATTTTGATAATAAAAACTGAAAAAAGAATTTGGGAAAAAAGAAAACATTTCACAAAAAAGCTTTGCTGTTTTTTTGATAGACCTAGAAGTGATGCTGTGACAGAAATTTATTAATTTGTGTGTGTGGGTTTCACTCAGTGGCTATTGTTGAGTACAGCGGCTAAACAAAATATTGCAGGAAACCCAATGTTTGTGATATCAACTTAACATCTGGAACACAACTTGGTTAGACATGTGGCTTTGATTTTATGCCAATTTTACAGTCCAAATAGTAAAAATTATCACTGAAACGTTTCACGATCTAAATCTCTGCTTGTCCATGTTTCAGATGGACTGTTATCCTGCTTTGGCTTTGTTTGGAAATATTTCTGTTGGCAAAGCAAAAATAGAGCAGACAAATGGTCTAAAATTTTAATATTTTCATTTATTATTACCCTCAAAGTCCAGCTGTTACTCTGAGGATCAGCGTGTTTGCATTGAAGTGATGCGGTTCTGATGCATCTTGGGTGTGTTCAAACGTGCCCAATGCCTCAGATCACTGAAAACACACACTAACATCAGACAGAAGGGCACTTGCATTGCAACCTGTACGTTTCCTCAGTCTCTGTTCTTCTGACTTTGTCACGTTGCATATTTTGAGCTCATGTCATATATTTTTTAGAAGGAGTAATTATTAATTCTGGACTTTTCAGATCGATTTGAATTTTACACTTTAATTTCTGACAGCAAGCTGTTTCTTCCGAATCTCGAAAGGTTTTGCCGCTGCTGATAAAGACGGCGAGCGTGTACTCGGGGCGTATCGTGAGCCAGAGAGAGGACCGTTACGAGGCTCTGGCGGCTGCCATGAGCGCACACTACGCCGGAGAGAGACGCTGCGCTGTGGAGGTGCTGGAGGGAGAACTGTACGCCATCCAGGACGAGAACACCTACAGCCGGTGAACACACACCTCATTTACCACATACTTTTATCACACACTGACACTAATACTGCAGATTCTGTTTCAAATAAATGCTGCTCTTTTTTGAACTTTCTAAGAATCCTGAAAAATAAAATGCATCAAGGTTTCCTAAAAAAATCCATAACTGTTTCAACATTGATAATAAACAGACATGTTTCAACATTGATAATAATCAGACATGTTTCAACATTGATAATAAACAGAAATGCTGCTGAAACTTCAGATTTGATCACAGGAATAAATCAGAGTTTACAATATATTCACACAGAAAACAACCGTTTTAAATTGTAATACTTTTTCACAATATTACTGTTTTTCCTGTATTTTTGATCAGATAAATACAGCCTTGGTGAGCAGAAGAGACTTTCAAAAACATTAAGTCTGACCGACCCCCTTAAAGTCCCCCTGTAGTTAATAATTACATCCCTTGAAACTCATCTTTTATCATCAAATTGACAAATTTAAATGTTTTTTCCTTGAAAGAAAATTCTTCATGTCTTAAAATATCTTGAATGTGACTCGACACCCTTGCCTCATTTAGTATGTGCGGTCTATGAATATGCGAATGAGCCCCGCCTCCACTCACTCACTCAGCTCAGAGATCCACTGGTTGACGATCACACGTTGATCTGATTGGTTACAAGGTAGTTTGTGACGTCAGAAACACCAGCGATTTCAAAGCGTGTGTTTGAGACTGTCTTTGGTTCACTGCAGTTTTAAGGAGAAAATACTCAGCAATGCTGTCGACTTATGAATTTACACATGGTTTGTGTTAAAGCATATTAAAAACACTGCATAGACATATAAACAACATTAAAAGCTTGATTTTCACCACAGGGGGACTTTATCTTTTCAGTGTATGTAAATTATTAAATGACGGATGTTTATGTGAACTGATTGTTTGACTGTACGCCGGTCTCAGTGTGCGTGTGATGGAGGTGCCGGATAAAGGAGAGCAGTTGTTCAGCAGCGTCACGGCCTGCTTCATCGACGAGGGCCGCACACAGGAAGTGAAGTCACACCAGCTGCTCCAGCTTCCTGCTGAGTTCCAGGAGCTGCCGGGCCAGGCTGTGGAGATCGTCCTGTGCCGAGCGCAGCCCGTCGACGGCGAGGTGGACTGGAACCCCAAGGTCTCAACAGCACAAACGCTCAATCTCTTCACAGTAGTGCTGGGTAGTATATCGGTTCATATCGAATACCGGTGTGTATTTTTTTTAGTGATGATATTAATTTTTTATATACCGCAATACCAGTGTATGTGGCTTTAACAACTTTGGGAACGCGGCGCGACACTGTTTGAGAGGGTCTTTTCACTGTTCACTGGTGATGCACAGATGTGTATCTCTGAAGTGAACTGACGGTCTTTAGAAAAGTTTCGATGTTATTTTCATTTAATCTTTCTTTATCTTTCCTGATAAAGCAGCGTTTATGAGCTGCACGGCATCATTTTGTAAACAGCCTTGCAAACCTGTATTTATACTAGTGGAATTTTTCTATAGTATTCCCTCATGACAGTAAAATAAGGCATTCTGAGTCAATCTACTGCAGTATTTCCTCTCTCAATCAGTAGAAAAGGTGGTTAACACCCAGTCATGCTTGAAAACAAAAATACCGTCATATACCGTGAAACCCGTATAATTCTGAAAAATACCGTGATATAAATGTTAGGTCATACCGCCCAGCACTACTTCAGCATATGCACATGTTCAGTGTGAAGAGATCAGTGTGTGTGTGTGTGTGTTCAGGTGACCAGAGCCGTGAGCCTGAAGATCAGAGGGAAGCTTCATCAGGCCAGGGTCGTGATGAGCGTGGGGAACACCGTCTGGGTCGATCCGATGGTAGGTGTTCGTCATGTTTGCTGGTCCGGTCTGAAAGTGTGTTCTAGCCAAAAAAAATATGTACGTAGTGTGCGTGACGTCACCCGTAGTGTTTCTAAAGAGCGTTTTGAAGCCCAAAGTGGTCATCGCCATCATTAGCTGAGGTGACATGACGCTAACAGACAGCAGACAAATGGCTAGTAGTGACATCAGCGGCAATCCACCTGTCACTCAAGTGGCCACGCCCTTAATTATGCAGAACTTTTAGGCTTAATATAATTTAAACGGATGAGTTAAGAGTTCTCAATGGGCCTGAAAATTACAACCCGACCCGACCCGGCCCGTGGCTTTTAAAGCCCGGACCCCATGTAACCCGGCACATCAACATGAATGTGAACACGGCCCGACGCGTTTTTCTCATACACGTATTATCATGACCAGCAGACGGGAATTCAAATCAACCTTTAATGTTCACGCCTTTTAACAATACAAACAACTTAAACAATAAACTTTAAATATATAAATAGGCTATATAAATATGCCTTAAATAAAAATCTTCACACAATAATAAATAAAAAGACCCTGTTTTTTTTGCTGTCATATTTCATCAGCACCTTGCATTTTGAGCATTGCACATAACCTGTAGAATTTCCATCAGAATCCAGCACCACTCCAAACACTTTCCAGACCTCTGATTTTCCCACTCCTGTAGTAGCGACGGTGAATTCATCTGCGGCAAGTTTACTTTTCACCAACTCCATCTTCTTCTCCAGGCTAAAGGCGTGAACGCAGCGGCGTCAGGTCTGCCCCCGCCCTCTCTCCATGATGCACGTTGCACGCAGCAGCCAGACTTTCTTTACGGTGAACAGCAGCGATGATTAATACTTTTTTTTCACTGAGCGGAAAAGATTAAGCCCGAGGTCCGACCCGACCCGAGTCATTTGCTTATATTTTCGACCCGAACCCGCGGGTCCCGTCGGGTTTGTCGGGCCGACCCGACTCGTTGAGAACTCTAGGATGAGTTGTAAAAAAAATTCACCCCCTCACAGTCGTCATGAAGGGCAAAATTAGCTATATAGACCAAAACCACTTTTTGCACCAAACCTATTTTTTAAGTTGGGCATTTTAACATGGGGGGTCTATGGGATTGACTCTCTTTTGCAGCCGGTCTCTAGTGGCCAGTCGATGAACTGCAGTTTAAGTCACTTGCGTGTTGGATTGAAGAGAGAGAGGAAGGTTTCCGCTTTGTTCTAGCGCTGGTTCTCTTCACACAGGTGCGCATGACGCGAGTGCCGGGTCTGAAGACCTACATCAACGAGTATAACGTCCACGCTGAGATCCTGGCCTCTGGGTTCGGCGTCAATAACCCTCAGCACCTGGACCTGCTGAAGAGGGTTTTCCAGGGAGAGCAGAACCTCATCACGCTGGATCAGCACCTGACAGACGACCGGTACGGGCAGTCTTTCCCTACAGGAAACCCACGTATAAATTAAACACACATTCAATCCAAGAGAACAGATTTTAAATCCTTTCAGCAGGCTCCTCCCCCTAGTGGCCTCCTCCCCCTAGTGGCCTCCTCCCCCTAGTGGCCATCTCATGTTTCACATTTTACAATTTACTGCTGTTTTATAATCAAATATTTTTCTAATCTTGACGAAACACACATCATTGGAAAGTTTTGCGATAGAAGTGATATTACAACAGAAATATGACAGAAGAACTTGTCAAATGGGGGTGTGAGTGTCACATGGTGGCTATTTTGAGTACAGCGCCTAAACAAAATCTCAAAGGAAACTCTATTTTTGTGATATTAACTTCAAATCTGGAACACAACTTAATCAATCTAATCAGATACATGGCTTCGATTTTTAATGGCAATTTTAGAGTACCAATAATTATATATTGTATGTAATTAGTTCAGAACATTTCTTTATAGTAAACACACTGTTTTACAGTAATCTTTCAGCAGTAATCTGCAGTGTTTTCTTTAAACAGATCCTAACTGTAGGTCTGTATCCCAAAGCATTCATGAACAACAACTAATAAAGTTCAATATTGGCTTGCAAAGGGGGGGTGGCAGTTAACAGGTTAATTAGTTTTATAGTAAAATTTCAAAATGTGTGCTTTAATTTATTCACTTGCAAGAGTTCTTGCTGCTTTATTTTAACGGAAAACTGCTGTGTCTGTAAAAACAGGTTTACAAACATCTCATTACAAATCTAGTGAAACGCTGTGATCATCATGGGTCCAACAAATGATGCGTCTGTGAAAGTAAAGCGTTCTGAAATGTGTGTTAAACTGACGGCATGTGCAGAGACGACCGATCTGATAATGAGCTGCTCGTGTGAACCGTTAAATCACAAGCCTTGCAGCGGTTTCATCAGATGCGTGCCAAAAACATGAGAAGTGTAAAAATAGTTCCGGTTCATTATGAAACTGCCGGGCCACCAGAGTCGAGGAAAAACACTGGGTTTATCACTGATGTCAAGATATTCAGTCAATAAAAGGAATATAAATATATATTTTAAGTAAAAAAAAAAAAATCTTATTTTTAGGACCATTAAGGCTGCTTTACGTTGTGATTGACAGATAAAATAAAGTGCATTAGATCAATTACTACCATTATGTATTTACTATGCTCCAAAAATGTGGAATTGTCACCAGATGAAGTAAAAGAGTAGCCTAGAAATCTAGACGCACCCTAGCGGCAGCAAAATGTATTTTGCAGCCAGGGTAGTCTAGCAACTCTCCATTGACTTTCGAGCCGCAAAAACTTGGGTCAGGCCAATCACGTCGTGTATAGAGTAGGCGGGGCGGGCTTAACATAATGACGACAGAGTTGCGACGGTTCCCTGCTACTTGAAAACAAAGAAGAGCTGCTGCTGGAGAACAGTCTTTCGAATCGGCTTTGGCCGCGACTCTGGAGGACTTGGAGTTAAGTTTTTCTTTGAGAAAGAGCAAAGAACGGCACTTAAGTCATTCTTAAAAAAGGAAGATATGTTCGTAGTTTTGCCGGCCAGATTCAAAAGTAGAATCTATCAACGAACGTAACAACGTTAGCTCCGCTGGTGGGGAAACGCTCTGGTTGGTTGAAGCGCTGTCCTATTGCGTGCAGAGGGAATTTGAAAGACAGCCGTTTATCCCGCCCCTCGGATTGAGCCGGGTCTATGGAGAGTTGCCAGACCTAACATCTTGATGTAGGTCTGGCTTGCCAGGCTAGTAAAAGAGGCTACTAGCATTCATATTTTTAAAAAGAGGGTTAAGACATAAGTTTTAAAGTTGCTTATCGATATAACAATATGGTGTTGTAATATAACAAAACTGTGTGTAAGTCAGTTTTGTTCTATTTTACCTTCTAATTTTTTTTCGTTGTTTTATTTATTTTATTTTATATTGATATTGAGGTCAAACTATATTGCCAATTTACTTTATTTTACACGCTGAACCTTTATAGTTGTTTTCGAATATTTTTATATTTACATTGTGTGATTGTATTATTTGATTTTATGCTTGTGAAGCACTTTGAGTTGCATTATATGTATGAAAAGTGCAATACAAATAAATGTTAATTATTATTATTGTACTTTCGTTTTCTTATAAACACACACACACACACACACATCTATTGTTGTTGTCTGTAATGTGTGTTGTGTTGTCAGGAGTGAGAGCCCTGTGCTGAGCGTCTCAGAGGAGCTGATGACCAGCCGGATGAAGGATGTGGTCAGTGCCCATAATGCCCTGCACTTCATCCACAGCAGCAGCGCAGATCAGGAGCCGGCAGAGGACACCAGGCTAGTCTCTACATGCACTTCTTTTCATAGCCTCTTTAATTTATAGAAAACAATTAAAGTTCCCCTATAGTCAATAATTTTATCCTTTAAAACTATTTTATCCATGCGGTTTGTGCCGTTCACTCTGTCTGACTCACATGTGAGCAAAAAAGTCTGATTTTAGGCCACTTTTGCCTTGGTTTTATGGTTTTCACTACATATACCAAAATATAATATCTTCTAATCTTTCCATTTGTGCTGTTTTTTGCACTTGGTTCATCATTATTGAAGTGAACTTTTGCTCTGCTGTGCGACACCTGTGCACCGGCTTAAAGGGGTCATGACATGAGAAATCAAATTTGCCTTGATCTTTTGACATAATTATAATAGATCTTTGTACCATTAAAACATCCTGCAGGTTTTAGAGCTTAAAACGTCCTCTTCATTATAATCAAAGCATTTATTTTATCAAGCTCGCTTGGATGTTGTAGGATTTGTGACACGGGTAAATACATCTGCATAAGCCCGCCTCCAGAGCAAGACATCGACCAATAGTTTTACATCATCACACCATATAAACTGATCATTCCAGACCAGCAAAAAACTTGATTAATGTTGTAAGTGAAACACAAGGAACATATTAATATAAAAAAAATCCACGTCATGTTCTTATTTAAGTCTCAAGACTTAGACATGCAGAAACGCCATTTTAGCTAATACCGTGAGTTCAAGACTGATTCACGAGTCTTTTTGATGCTGATTCATTAAAAAAATTAAATAATTTGTTTGTATATCAGACTGTACTGGTCTCAATTTTTTATTGTTCCAGTATTTTTATTTATTTAACCGGTTTGTGAATAAGACTCCTAGTTTTCGTTTGGTACTGACTCACGTTCTCATAATTATTTTGATGTTTTTCTGTTTTAGCCCCGATGTGAACGGATTCTCATCTCCAGACCAGACCAGCTGTGAAACAGGCATGTTCATGTTCATTCGGATATTAGCACTAGTCCGTTCATTAGCACTTGTAGTGACACTTGGTTTTGATTATGCAGACAAAGATGAAGCCCTAAGTGTCAACAGATTACAGGCTGCTAATAAACCCCAGTTTCTCCATAATCCAGCACTTTTATCATTCCAGCCTCCCAGGTGAGTGTGAGCGAGTGTGTGTGTGTGTGTATGAGTGATCGATCAGCCATAGCATCTGATGATTTCTCATTAACGGCCAACGTTTCTTGCAGTTTCCACCCGCAGATCAAGTGGTTTCAGAAGGGCGAGTTTGTGACCATCTGCGTAAAGCTCATCAATCCAGTGATGCAGAAGTGTGAATTCAGCTCTGACACCGTCATCTACAGGTCACATGATCATACTGTCATCTTATCCGTATGGATGCTTGTCATGATGTCACTTTACTGTCCGTAATGAAGCAGCAGAAGCAGAGAACGTGCATTGTGTTGTGTTTAATGGGGATCTTTTGATGCATGTGATCTCAGTGGGTACGTGAATGACCGGCATTACCACGCAAAGCTGGAGCTGTCCGGTGACATCATCGCAGAGAGGTGCTCATGGGAAATCAGGTGCAATGAGCCCGTGATGAAGCTGATGAAAAAGGAAAAGCAGGACTGGACAACGCTCCTCAAACACAAGGCATGTATATCTTCTTCAGATGTGGCCAGAGATGCATGAGTTATGCTGTATTGTGTAGAATCACACTGATTTCTAATCTTTCTCCACAGAGTGCCTTCGTCAGCTATGAGTTTGACCACATCGATGAGGCTCGTGCTTCTCCAGTGAACGGTGAGGAATAAATAATGTGTCACTCTCATAAGCTCAGTTTTGCCCAGGAGTATTAAGAGTGTATCAAATATAAACATGATAAAATGACACACTTTTGGGAGGGAATTTAGGTTATTTAGATCTTATTTCCCTGCTCTGTGTTAGTGTCTTTCTCATTCATTTCCTATGTTTTTTTTGCTTGGTTCAGATAAGAAAAAGTCACCAAGTTTTAAACCACTCAGATTGAGAAAAGCATTAAAATAAAGAAGTCACAAATGACCAAAGAGCAAAGGAATACATTTCATCTTTATCATCCCTCTCCTGTCAGGTCTGTTTGACGTGCTTTCCTCTAGTGGTTAATGGATATATTGCCAAGGTTTACTTTTTACTAGGTTGTTGTTGTTGTTGTTTTTTACGTCATTGGAATGGTACGGAACTTGGTGAAGGTTTTGGCACTTGCTCTGTGAAGACACACAAAAAAATCATGACATGATTTGAAAAGGTTAAATGGTCCTGTAAAAACATTCACACTTGTGCACCTCGCGGTCAAAAATAAGCGCATTGGAAATGAATGGGAAACAAATTTAGTCTAGCGGAAACTTTTGGTACTGCAGCCAAACAAACTCTGACTGAAAGCAAATTTTTTTAGATATCAAGCTAAAATTTAGAACACAACTTGTTTAGATTTACGGCTTTGATTTTCTTGCAGTTTTAGAGTAAAACATGATTTTGAAAATGTATATTTCATATAAAAATTGAAAATGGTATTTTTGTGCATTTTTCATAACAATAAACGTAAAATTCTGTATCTTTTTTTAACTTAACTTTTTTCACTTCAGCAATAATCTGCCAAGTGCCATCTTTGAATAGAGATCAAACTTAAGTCTGTGCTCTAAAGCATTCAAGATTTACGACAGTTTAAGTTGGAAATTGAATTTTCAGGTCTATGCTCAAAAAGTGAAATGGATTATAAATACAGCATAAATATAATTTTGTATAAAAAAAAAACCTTAAAATACAAAATATGAAATAAAAAAACATTCTCAAACTAAAATACAGTACATTAATTTAATTGACAAAAAATAGCAGGGTCAAGTATGCAGAACTGTTTCAGTGAATATCTCTGACTGTACAGTCATGTGACGAGTCCCTCAGTGTTTCAGTGAGTGTGACGGGTGTTTGTGGTCCCTCAGTGTTTCAGTGAGTGTGACGGGTGTTTGTGGTCCCTCAGTGTTTCAGTGTGTGTGACGGGTGTTTGTGGTCCCTCAGTGTTTCAGTGAGTGTGACGGGTGTTTGTGGTCCCTCAGTGTTTCAGTGAGTGTGACGGGTGTTTGTGGTCCCTCAGTGTTTCAGTGAGTGTGACGAGTGTTTGTGGTCCCTCAGTGTTTCAGTATGTGTGACGGGTGTTTGTGGTCCCTCTGTGTTTCAGTGTGTGTGACGGGTGTTTGTGGTCCCTCAGTGTTTCAGTGTGTGTGACGGGTGTTTGTGGTCCCTCAGTGTTTCAGTGAGTGTGACGTGTGTTTGTGGTCCCTCAGTGTTTCAGTGAGTGTGACGAGTGTTTGTGGTCCCTCAGTGTTTCAGTGAGTGTGACGTGTGTTTGTGGTTCCTCAGTGTTTCAGTGAGTGTGACGAGTGTTTGTGGTCCCTCAGTGTTTCAGTGAGTGTGACGAGTGTTTGTGGTCCCTCAGTGTTTCAGTGAGTGTGACGAGTGTTTGTGGTTCCTCAGTGTTTCAGTGAGTGTGACGGGTGTTTGTGGTTCCTCAGTGTTTCAGTGAGTGTGACGAGTGTTTGTGGTCCCTCAGTGTTTCAGTGTGTGTGACGGGTGTTTGTGGTTTCTCTGTGTTTCAGTGAGTGTGACGGGTGTTTGTGGTCCCTCAGTGTTTCAGTGAGTGTGACGGGTGTTTGTGGTCCCTCAGTGTTTCAGTGAGTGTGACGGGTGTTTGTGGTTCCTCAGTGTTTCAGTGAGTGTGACGAGTGTTTGTGGTCCCTCAGTGTTTCAGTGAGTGTGACGGGTGTTTGTGGTCCCTCAGTGTTTCAGTGAGTGTGACGAGTGTTTGTGGTTCCTCTGTGTTTCAGTGAGTGTGACGGGTGTTTGTGGTCCCTCAGTGTTTCAGTGAGTGTGACGAGTGTTTGTGGTCCCTCAGTGTTTCAGTGAGTGTGACGGGTGTTTGTGGTCCCTCAGTGTTTCAGTGAGTGTGACGAGTGTTTGTGGTTCCTCTGTGTTTCAGTGAGTGTGACGAGTGTTTGTGGTCCCTCAGTGTTTCAGTGAGTGTGACGGGTGTTTGTGGTCCCTCAGTGTTTCAGTGAGTGTGACGAGTGTTTGTGGTCCCGCAGTGTTTCAGTGAGTGTGACGGGTGTTTGTGGTCCCTCAGTGTTTCAGTGAGTGTGACGGGTGTTTGTGGTTCCTCAGTGTTTCAGTGAGTGTGACGGGTGTTTGTGGTTCCTCAGTGTTTCAGTGAGTGTGACGAGTGTTTGTGGTCCCTCAGTGTTTCAGTGAGTGTGACGGGTGTTTGTGGTCCCTCAGTGTTTCAGTGAGTGTGACGGGTGTTTGTGGTCCCTCAGTGTTTCAGTGAGTGTGACGAGTGTTTGTGGTTCCTCTGTGTTTCAGTGAGTGTGACGGGTGTTTGTGGTCCCTCAGTGTTTCAGTGAGTGTGACGAGTGTTTGTGGTCCCGCAGTGTTTCAGTGAGTGTGACGGGTGTTTGTGGTCCCTCAGTGTTTCAGTGAGTGTGACGAGTGTTTGTGGTCCCTCAGTGTTTCAGTGAGTGTGACGAGTGTTTGTGGTCCCTCAGTGTTTCAGTGAGTGTGACGAGTGTTTGTGGTCTCGCAGTGTTTCAGTGAGTGTGACGGGTGTTTGTGGTCCCTCAGTGTTTCAGTGAGTGTGACGAGTGTTTGTGGTCCCTCAGTGTTTCAGTGAGTGTGACGAGTGTTTGTGGTCCCTCAGTGTTTCAGTGAGTGTGACGAGTGTTTGTGGTCCCTCAGTGTTTCAGTGAGTGTGACGAGTGTTTGTGGTCCCTCAGTGTTTCAGTGAGTGTGACGAGTGTTTGTGGTCCCTCAGTGTTTCAGTGAGTGTGACGAGTGTTTGTGGTCTCTCAGTGTTTCAGTGAGTGTGACGGGTGTTTGTGGTCCCTCAGTGTTTCAGTGTTTGTGACGAGTGTTTGTGGTCCCTCAGTGTTTCAGTGAGTGTGACGGGTGTTTGTGGTCCCTCAGTGTTTCAGTGAGTGTGACGGGTGTTTGTGGTCCCTCTGTGTTTCAGTGAGTGTGACGTGTGTTTGTGGTCCCTCAGTGTTTCAGTGAGTGTGACGGGTGTTTGTGGTTCCTCTGTGTTTCAGTGAGTGTGACGGGTGTTTGTGGTCTCGCAGTGTTTCAGTGAGTGTGACGGGTGTTTGTGGTCCCTCAGTGTTTCAGTGAGTGTGACGAGTGTTTGTGGTTCCTCAGTGTTTCAGTGAGTGTGACGGGTGTTTGTGGTTCCTCAGTGTTTCAGTGAGTGTGACGAGTGTTTGTGGTCCCTCAGTGTTTCAGTGAGTGTGACGGGTGTTTGTGGTTTCTCTGTGTTTCAGTGAGTGTGACGTGTGTTTGTGGTTCCTCTGTGTTTCAGTGAGTGTGACGGTGTTTGTGGTCCCTCTGTGTTTCAGTGAGTGTGACGGGTGTTTGTGGTTCCTCTGTGTTTCAGTGAGTGTGACGGGTGTTTGTGGTCCCTCAGTGTTTCAGTGAGTGTGACGGGTGTTTGTGGTTCCTCTGTGTTTCAGTGAGTGTGACGTGTGTTTGTGGTTCCTCTGTGTTTCAGTGAGTGTGACGGGTGTTTGTGGTCCCTCAGTGTTTCAGTGAGTGTGACGTGTGTTTGTGGTTCCTCTGTGTTTCAGTGAGTGTGACGGGTGTTTGTGGTCCCTCTGTGTTTCAGTGAGTGTGACGGGTGTTTGTGGTTCCTCTGTGTTTCAGTGAGTGTGACGGGTGTTTGTGGTCCCTCAGTGTTTCAGTGAGTGTGACGGGTGTTTGTGGTTCCTCTGTGTTTCAGTGAGTGTGACGGGTGTTTGTGGTCCCTCAGTGTTTCAGTGTGTGTGACGGGTGTTTGTGGTCCCTCAGTGTTTCAGTGAGTGTGACGGGTGTTTGTGGTCCCTCAGTGTTTCAGTGAGTGTGACGAGTGTTTGTGGTCCCTCAGTGTTTCAGTGAGTGTGACGGGTGTTTGTGGTCCCTCAGTGTTTCAGTGAGTGTGACGGGTGTTTGTGGTCCCGCAGTGTTTCAGTGTGTGTGACGGGTGTTTGTGGTCCCGCAGTGTTTCAGTGAGTGTGACGGGTGTTTGTGGTCCCTCAGTGTTTCAGTGAGTGTGACGGGTGTTTGTGGTCCCTCAGTGTTTCAGTGAGTGTGACGGGTGTTTGTGGTCCCGCAGTGTTTCAGTGAGTGTGACGGGTGTTTGTGGTCCCTCAGTGTTTCAGTGTGTGTGACGGGTGTTTGTGGTCCCTCAGTGTTTCAGTGAGTGTGACGGGTGTTTGTGGTCCCTCAGTGTTTCAGTGAGTGTGACGGGTGTTTGTGGTCCCTCAGTGTTTCAGTGTGTGTGACGGGTGTTTGTGGTTCCTCAGTATTTCAGTGAGTGTGACGGGTGTTTGTGGTCCCTCAGTGTTTCAGTGTGTGTGACGGGTGTTTGTGGTCCCTCAGTGTTTCAGTGAGTGTGACGGGTGTTTGTGGTCCCTCAGTGTTTCAGTGAGTGTGACGGGTGTTTGTGGTCCCTCAGTGTTTCAGTGAGTGTGACGGGTGTTTGTGGTCCCTCAGTGTTTCAGTGTGTGTGACGGGTGTTTGTGGTCCCTCAGTGTTTCAGTGAGTGTGACGAGTGTTTGTGGTCCCTCAGTGTTTCAGTGTGTGTGACGGGTGTTTGTGGTCCCTCAGTGTTTCAGTGAGTGTGACGGGTGTTTGTGGTCCCTCAGTGTTTCAGTGAGTGTGACGGGTGTTTGTGGTCCCTCAGTGTTTCAGTGAGTGTGACGGGTGTTTGTGGTCCCGCAGTGTTTCAGTGAGTGTGACGGGTGTTTGTGGTCCCTCAGTGTTTCAGTGAGTGTGACGGGTGTTTGTGGTCCCTCAGTGTTTCAGTGAGTGTGACGGGTGTTTGTGGTCCCGCAGTGTTTCAGTGTGTGTGACGGGTGTTTGTGGTCCCGCAGTGTTTCAGTGAGTGTGACGGGTGTTTGTGGTCCCTCAGTGTTTCAGTGAGTGTGACGGGTGTTTGTGGTCCCTCAGTGTTTCAGTGAGTGTGACGGGTGTTTGTGGTCCCTCAGTGTTTCAGTGTGTGTGACGGGTGTTTGTGGTCCCTCAGTGTTTCAGTGAGTGTGACGGGTGTTTGTGGTCCCTCAGTGTTTCAGTGAGTGTGACGGGTGTTTGTGGTCCCGCAGTGTTTCAGTGAGTGTGACGGGTGTTTGTGGTCCCGCAGTGTTTCAGTGAGTGTGACGGGTGTTTGTGGTTCCTCAGTGTTTCAGTGTGTGTGACGGGTGTTTGTGGTCCCTCAGTGTTTCAGTGAGTGTGACGGGTGTTTGTGGTCCCTCAGTGTTTCAGTGAGTGTGACGGGTGTTTGTGGTCCCGCAGTGTTTCAGTGAGTGTGACGGGTGTTTGTGGTCCCTCAGTGTTTCAGTGTGTGTGACGGGTGTTTGTGGTCCCTCAGTGTTTCAGTGAGTGTGACGGGTGTTTGTGGTCCCTCAGTGTTTCAGTGAGTGTGACGGGTGTTTGTGGTCCCTCAGTGTTTCAGTGTGTGTGACGGGTGTTTGTGGTCCCTCAGTGTTTCAGTGAGTGTGACGGGTGTTTGTGGTCCCTCAGTGTTTCAGTGTGTGTGACGGGTGTTTGTGGTCCCTCAGTGTTTCAGTGAGTGTGACGGGTGTTTGTGGTCCCTCAGTGTTTCAGTGAGTGTGACGAGTGTTTGTGGTTCCTCAGTGTTTCAGTGAGTGTGACGGGTGTTTGTGGTCCCTCAGTGTTTCAGTGAGTGTGACGGGTGTTTGTGGTCCCGCAGTGTTTCAGTGAGTGTGACGAGTGTTTGTGGTCCCGCAGTGTTTCAGTGAGTGTGACGGGTGTTTGTGGTCCCGCAGTGTTTCAGTGTGTGTGACGGGTGTTTGTGGTCCCTCAGTGTTTCAGTGAGTGTGACGAGTGTTTGTGGTCCCGCAGTGTTTCAGTGAGTGTGACGAGTGTTTGTTGTTTCTCTGTGTTTCAGTGAGTGTGACGGGTGTTTGTGGTCCTCAGTGTTTCAGTGAGTGTGACGGGTGTTTGTGGTTCCTCAGTGTTTCAGTGAGTGTGACGGGTGTTTGTGGTCCCTCAGTGTTTCAGTGAGTGTGACGGGTGTTTGTGGTCCCTCAGTGTTTCAGTGAGTGTGACGGGTGTTTGTGGTCCCTCAGTGTTTCAGTGAGTGTGACGGGTGTTTGTGGTTCCTCAGTGTTTCAGTGAGTGTGACGAGTGTTTGTGGTTCCTCAGTGTTTCAGTGAGTGTGACGGGTGTTTGTGGTCCCGCAGTGTTTCAGTGTGTGTGACGGGTGTTTGTGGTCCCGCAGTGTTTCAGTGAGTGTGACGGGTGTTTGTGGTCCCTCAGTGTTTCAGTGAGTGTGACGGGTGTTTGTGGTCCCTCAGTGTTTCAGTGAGTGTGACGGGTGTTTGTGGTCCCGCAGTGTTTCAGTGAGTGTGACGGGTGTTTGTGGTCCCTCAGTGTTTCAGTGTGTGTGACGGGTGTTTGTGGTCCCTCAGTGTTTCAGTGAGTGTGACGGGTGTTTGTGGTCCCTCAGTGTTTCAGTGAGTGTGACGGGTGTTTGTGGTCCCTCAGTGTTTCAGTGTGTGTGACGGGTGTTTGTGGTTCCTCAGTGTTTCAGTGAGTGTGACGGGTGTTTGTGGTCCCTCAGTGTTTCAGTGTGTGTGACGGGTGTTTGTGGTCCCTCAGTGTTTCAGTGAGTGTGACGGGTGTTTGTGGTCCCTCAGTGTTTCAGTGAGTGTGACGGGTGTTTGTGGTCCCTCAGTGTTTCAGTGTGTGTGACGGGTGTTTGTGGTCCCTCAGTGTTTCAGTGAGTGTGACGGGTGTTTGTGGTCCCTCAGTGTTTCAGTGAGTGTGACGGGTGTTTGTGGTCCCTCAGTGTTTCAGTGTGTGTGACGGGTGTTTGTGGTCCTCAGTGTTTCAGTGAGTGTGACGGGTGTTTGTGGTCCCTCAGTGTTTCAGTGTGTGTGACGGGTGTTTGTGGTCCCTCAGTGTTTCAGTGAGTGTGACGAGTGTTTGTGGTTTCTCTGTGTTTCAGTGAGTGTGACGGGTGTTTGTGGTCCTCAGTGTTTCAGTGAGTGTGACGGGTGTTTGTGGTTCCTCAGTGTTTCAGTGAGTGTGACGGGTGTTTGTGGTCCCTCAGTGTTTCAGTGAGTGTGACGGGTGTTTGTGGTCCCTCAGTGTTTCAGTGAGTGTGACGGGTGTTTGTGGTCCCTCAGTGTTTCAGTGAGTGTGACGGGTGTTTGTGGTTCCTCAGTGTTTCAGTGAGTGTGACGAGTGTTTGTGGTTCCTCAGTGTTTCAGTGAGTGTGACGGGTGTTTGTGGTCCCGCAGTGTTTCAGTGTGTGTGACGAGTGTTTGTGGTTCCTCAGTGTTTCAGTGAGTGTGACGAGTGTTTGTGGTTCCTCAGTGTTTCAGTGAGTGTGACGAGTGTTTGTGGTCCCTCAGTGTTTCAGTGAGTGTGACGGGTGTTTGTGGTCCTCAGTGTTTCAGTGAGTGTGACGGGTGTTTGTGGTCCTCAGTGTTTCAGTGAGTGTGACGGGTGTTTGTGGTCCCGCAGTGTTTCAGTGTGTGTGACGAGTGTTTGTGGTTCCTCAGTGTTTCAGTGAGTGTGACGAGTGTTTGTGGTTCCTCAGTGTTTCAGTGAGTGTGACGAGTGTTTGTGGTCCCTCAGTGTTTCAGTGTGTGTGACGGGTGTTTGTGGTCCCTCAGTGTTTCAGTGAGTGTGACGGGTGTTTGTGGTCCTCAGTGTTTCAGTGAGTGTGACGGGTGTTTGTGGTCCTCAGTGTTTCAGTGAGTGTGACGAGTGTTTGTGGTCCCTCAGTGTTTCAGTGAGTGTGACGGGTGTTTGTGGTCCCTCAGTGTTTCAGTGAGTGTGACGAGTGTTTGTGGTCCCTCAGTGTTTCAGTGAGTGTGACGGGTGTTTGTGGTCCTCAGTGTTTCAGTGAGTGTGACGTGTGTTTGTGGTCCTCAGGGCACTGGTTCCAGGCTGAGTTGGGAGAGGACGGCTGTTACGTCAGCTCCGAGAGCTGCAGCGACAGCGACTGACACAATAACTGAGGACATCGACCTCCACATCAGTTTCACAGCCTATAGGACAAAAATAATGTTTACAACTTTATTTTAAGATGACATAATTACATTGTACTTACTCAGATATCTAGGCTACTGAGTAATATTAATTAACTACATGTACTTACTATAGAGTTAGAGTTTGATTTAGGGTTAATTACTAATTATGCATAATTTACTGTTTACTATAGTAATTACATGTAGTACCATGTAACTACGTTACCTTAAAATAAAGTTTTACCTTAATAATAATAATAATAATAATAATAATGTTTGTTTTCTTTTTAGCATTTGTGTTGAGGTATCTTTTAAACTGCTTCTTTGAGTTGCACTAGTTTTGTTAACAGTTTAAATGTCCACTTGAGCGTTGACCTTGTTGTGAATCGCTGCTTTTCTCGCAGTGCTTATAATGTGAAGTGTTTTTGTTTGTGTTCTTTTAAATGAATATTTAAGTTTGTTGTATATTTCATTAATTACTACACATTGTCTAATAACATGCAATTTCATATGTTCACATGTTGAAGCAATAAAGTGACACCAAGCATACGATTTCTTTCATGGTTTGTGAACTTAGTCACAATGACACGGATGTATGCCACAACACAAAAGAAAATATCTCTGGCTACTTCTGAGTGAAACTGTTTATCAAAAAAATAATAATAATTGAGCGGGGCTCGGTTCTATCAATCGTTTTTTTGTTGGATGGAGGCTTGCAGTCGATCATAATAAAGGGGCGGGGTTTAAGTGGATTAAATGATTGGAGAAGTGCTGTATGCGTCACCAGATTGAGTCGAAATTCTGATATAGAAATTGAAGCATGTTTTCAATTATCAATTGTCAATAGTAATCAATTATTAATTTAATAATAGGAAAATAATGTTCTATTTATTTAATTCTCATTTAAAAAAAATATTAAATGTAAATACCTTACGACCACATGAGAAACAATTACCATCCGAATAGGGCTATAGAGGTCCCTACAGTGGACAACTATTCAAAAGCATTTTCTTGCATATGCATGGGTGTTGATGGCATAGTTGCACATCAAGCTCTACAGTGAACCCTGGTGCATCCTCCTATACATTTGAATGTAGAGGTTTTTTGTTTTTACTCCAAACCAAGATGGCCGATGGCAGGTGTTGTGCCGAATTTCGACCCCCGCCAAATTATTACCCCCCTAGTATTGGTAGGTTTAGGATTAGTTGTGGGGGAGGGGTTAGGATTAGGGGTGGGGTTAGGATTAGGCAATCAGGTACTGACTTCAACGAGGGGGGTAATAATTTGGCAGGGGGTCGAACACCTGTCAGAAATGCCAAGTTGCTCCGGAATATCCATCTATTCCTTCTATCCTAGGAGACTATTGCAGGTAAAAAATAAAATAAAAAATGTTGTAGCATCAAGCGATATCTAACGAGCCATATCACAGTTACATTTTCCAAGTATTGATTTTAGATTGGGAGAAAAATCTGATTAATCATCTGTCCATTAAATTGGACATCATACATCACTAGCTATATTTCAGCTACAGTTCATACTATTACTGTGACTTGTTTTTGAAAATACTTCATCTGTAGTAACTTTTGTTTTGTCTGACTGTAAATGTATTTGTTGTTAGAATGTATTTTGCCTTAACATCAAAAAGTAATGAGTACGAAATGCACGCTACTTGTAATGCATTATGTAATCAGATTACTTTTTTGATGTAACGAATATTGCAAAAGTTGTACGAGTATTACTCGTTACATTAAAAAGGAATCTGATAATGCATTAGAAGTAGCGTGCATTTCGTACTCGGATTACCTTTTGATGTTACGAGTAAAGTAATGCATTACATGTAATGTACATTACATAATTACATAATCATTGTAATGCATTACTTTACTCGTTACATCAAAAAGTAATCTGATTATATAATGCACGTTTCTTGTAATGCATTACTCATTACATCAGAAAGTAATCTGATTACATACTGAACATTACTTTACTTGTTACATCAAAAGTAATCTGATTATGTTATGCGTGTTGCTTGTAATGTGTTACTTTTCCTGCTCATTTACGATGAGATTGAAAACACCTGATCACTAGGTTTTCTCAAGGAAGAGCGATGGTGGAAATGTGTCCATCTTGAACATAATCAGAATCATCCGCTAATGAGGGTAAATCGCCACACTCCGGTACACTGGACGGAGCATCTGAGTTGTTTGTATATTTTATATTTTCACATGATTTTATATATTTTTATTCATTGGTTTGTTAAATACACGCAATATTGCTTTGTTATTACTCTGTTATTTTAATACAGAATCTCTTTAGTTAAAAACATAAACACATAAAGTGGACATCTGAAAATCTCTTTGGAAAATGTGTAAAAAAAAACATATATATGTATAATACACACACACACACATTTCAAATCTTGTTTATCATGCCCGAAGAGCAATAAAAACACAGGAAAAATCCTGACTGAGGTTGTCATAATTCATGCATGAAAGGGTTAATGGTCAATTACTATAGTTGCTAATCTCTTATTTTTAACCTTTATTAAACCTCTTCAAATAAAGAACATGCATTATCTTTCATATTCATATTCGTATTGAAAGGGGAACAAACAATCATTACAAATATCAATAAAAAAACAAAACAAAAACCAACCGAAATATGTAAAAGCAAATGATCAAATAAGCTAAATTAATGTCCCTTTAGACTTAAGTAATTTAGACATTTAAAAAAAAATTCCTGCTGCTTCAAGGTTACTTTTGTTTCATAAGATGCGATTTGATTTCAAGTTCCTGACTGGGCGTGGCTTAACATGCTGAAGTTGGCTCTGATTGGTCAGTTAGGAAGCATCTCTATTTTAACTCTTCACTGTGAAGGGAAAGTGAGGTGCGCGTCTCCCCATCTCATCTAACAAACTGTGTAATTATCTTATAAAATATTTCTTATCATTATCGTTAGTTTCTGTCTTTTTTCTCCTCCACGAAAGCTGTGCCTGTTAGTTTTTTCAGCGTAGTCGTGGATGAACCAATCACAGTCGTTCATTCTTTTTCTTTTTTTAGATGTGTTTGGCGAATTTCTAGTAAATTCGTAGAATTAATAATCTTAAACTATAACTCTTCTAAATGTAGAGTCTCTGCAATAAGACAGAGTCTGTGTTGAATTTTGAATGGGAGGTTTTGGCTTTGTGAGTCGCTTGCTCTCAGCGCCTTCTAGTGGAGGAAGAGAATACTTCCACGGGATTGACATGACCAATCAAATCTTTAGAATCGGTGTCGGGGCGGGGCTTGACGTTATGTACTGCATCGTAAGGACCCCAAGTCGACTTTTACAGCCTGTTTAAGGGTAAATCATTTTTTTCCATGGCTACATAATACTTAAAAGAATGATAACATCCCAAACTTATTTAATCAATAAAATGACTTGTTTCTCCCAAAAAGGTTTATTTTTATTTTATTTGTTTTAATTGTTAAGTAAGAGATCAGAAAGTTCCTCAGGCGTCGCACAGAGGCGGGCGGTGGGGTCCTGCTGGCGGAGATGTCATTGAGCGCAGGCAGTTACTCAACTCTCTGTGATGGAGAATGAAGCTCGTTTGAGTCTGGAGTGACCGGGTGTGCGTCCATATTTACCGGGATCTGAGTCTGGAGTGACCGGGGTGTGCGTCGATAGTTACCGGGATCTGAGTCTGGAGTGACCGGGGTCTGCGTCGATAGTTACCGGGATCTGAGTCTGGAGTGACCGGGGTCCGTGACCGTGTTTTGGCCCGATGGCAGCGCTGTTCTCCGCGGCGACCGCTGCTTCTGTGCGCTGCGGGATCAGAGCTCTCCTGCGCGGCGTCAACCGTCGAGGAGCCGCGGGACTCACTGGAGCTCAGCCGCCGGTCAGAAACATACACATACACATACACGTGTGTTTGTTTCATCACACTGATGTATCGGATAAATGTGTGTGTGTGTGTGTGTGTGTGTGTGTGTGTGTGTGTGTGTGTGTGTGTGTGTGTGTGTGTGTGTGTGTGTGTGTGAGTGATGTAATCATCTGCTGGTTGTTTAGTCTTGTTACATTATCTGACCTATATACTTGTCTGTGTCTATAACGAGACATGGATGATTTAGCATATGTTTGGTCTTTATGACGTAACAAATAACCGTGTCACGGTGACATAACTCCTAGATGTGTTTCAGCAATTCTTGACTCATAATCCTGTTCATAATTTCTTGCTTTCTTAGTTTTTATCCCTGAACACACGTGTTTGTTTCATCACACTGGTGTATCAGATCAAGTGTGTGTGTGTGTGTGTGTGTGTGTGTGTGTGTGAGATGTGATCATTGCTGTTTGTTTGGTCTTGTTACATCATCTGACCTATATATATTTGTCTGTTTATATACAGTAGTCAACATTTGACGTGGATTAAAAAAGTTCATCAATATTGTCCTAAGACAAGTGTATAATGTTGATAAAAGGTTTTGATCCACTTCAAATGTTGATTACTGTATATCGATGGATATATGGATGGTTTGGCATATGTTTGGTCTTTGTTATGATGTAACAAATAACCGTGTCAAGGTGACATAACTCCTAGATGTGTTTCAGTAATTTCTGACTCATAATTCCTTGTTTTCTCAGTTTTTCTCCCTGAACCGGCTGAAAGCAGGGGCATCCACAGGGACTCACTGCCGGTTCCCCATCTCCTCTTACTCCACTGAGGCTCCTAAAGGTAAGACGACCCTAGATGAGTGACAGATGATGTTCACCGGAGTCTTCTTCACTCACTGCCTCTTCATCCTCAGATGGGAAAGCCAGCGGACCGGGAGGAGGAGGAGGAGGGAGGAAAGGCGGGAGGAGCGACTGGAAGAGTAGATTACTGCAGGTAAACCCTCACCCTAACTTTCATGAGCCTCATGTTTTACCCCCCAAAAACAAATATATTCGAAATAAAAAGTATGATGCCTATTTTTACATCATTCAATTTTTTTTTGACATTTAAACTAGGGCTGTCAATCGATATTTTTTTTTAATCGTGATTAATCGCATGATTGTCATGAGTTAACTCGCGATTAATCGCATTTAATCACACATTTTTTTATTTGTTCTAAATGTACCTTAAATTAATACTTTTCAAGTTTGTAATACTCTAATCAACGTGGGCATGGATAAATATGGATGCTTTATGCAAATGTATGTTTATTATTGAAACCATAGTCAATATAGAGCATAAGGACGAGACATGTTTCAAAGGTCATAGATGTTTTTCAAAGAACTTGTTCATGTCTATTAGACACATGTAGAAAGAACAAAAAAAAAAGCCAGGTTACCATTACTTCTCTTTCTTTGCACTGAGCAATTTACTAACACAAACATGTTTAGATTTTGCATGACAGGGCAGCTCTTCTGAAAATGCTAAATGTACATTTATTATTTATTATTACATTGTAGTTTGTCTCTCTCTGTGCCCATTTTGAAGAAGCTAAATTCTCAATAAAAACTGTTTTCATGGTATATTTTACTGTTTCTGTTGTCAAACAACGGAATGAATTTGAAATGGTGACTGAAATGCGACCACATTAAGACATAACCAGCTCTCCCTTCAAGACGTTAAGTTAATCTGCACAACAATTCTGATAATCGAGCCGTCGTCTGGTGAAATCAAATTCACATAAGATAAAGACAATATCTGTGCTCTGATTTCGGCTATACTTGTAAAATTAGTGAAGCAACATAATATCTGTGCTTAACTGAATTAAAGCGCTGCTCCTCCGCGTGAGGAGAGAGAGAGAGAGAGGAGAGAGAGGAGGGAGAGAGAGAGAGAGAGAGAGAGAGAGAGAGAGAGAGAGAGAGAGAGAGGAGAGAGAGAGAAGAGAGAGAGAGAGAGAGAGAGAGAGAGAGAGAGAGAGAGAGAGAGAGAGAGAGAGAGAGAGAGAGAGAGAGAGAGAGAGAGAGAGAGAGGTGAGAGAGAGAGAGAGAGGAGAGAGAGAGAGAGAGAGGTGCGCGCGCGGTGCGTGCGTGCTGAGAGAGCAGTACCGGCGGTACCGGTAGATTCTCAGAAACTAAATAAGGTTTGGGCGCTTTGTTGAAGGGAAAAAAAATCGCTAAAGGGGTCTGCAATGTCGCTAAGTTGGCAACACTGTGTATCTCCATTTCTCCAACTAGAGGTTGGGCCACGGGTCAAGTAAGGGATAATCCACAGCTAGCCATGCATTAAAGGATTTTAATGCACGACGTAGAGGCGAAGAACCGCCCGACGCGAAGCAGAGGGTGGTTGCCTCTACGAAGTGCATTAAAATTCTTTAATGCATGGCTAGCTGTGGATTATCCCGCTTATACCTTGGTTATTTGCCAAGTTAAAAACAAGTTAAAGCTGTAACTGATGTTCACAGTGTAATTTTTTAACAGACGTGTAAAAATGACGGTTATTTTCTTAAGTTACGGCTCGTTAGTTCTAGCACTCCGTCCACTTTAAATAAAGTAGAGCCATCGGATTGCTTTTATTTGAATGAATTATCACATTTATTTAAATTCATTATTAAAAGAGAGAGACAGAGAACTGAAAGAGAAGGAACAGAGAGAGAGAGAGAGAGAGAGAGAGAGAGAGAGAGAGAGAGAGATGCGTGCGCGAGTTAACGTTACCTGTGTGCGTCTCTTTAAAGTCTAGCAGCTACAGTCCCCTCGTTGCTTAAGCATATAGCTAACTTAATGATTCTTTAATGGATTTATTAAAATTATTTATGAATGACAGGCAACACTGACAGTGACAAGGCAATCTTTATTTGAACTAATCATGTCATTTATTTATTGTTAATTCTTTGCGCCGCTTTTTGTCATTCAACGTCTTCTCCAAGTCTTCTTTTTCGTCTTGTGCCTGGGCCCATTTCTCAAAATTGCCATATTCACCATACAAATTAAACGATATGCAAAAATCATCCATTTAGCCTACCTAAATAAACGTTTTCATATGAGTCTCTCACTCTGCTTGCAAGTGTAACTGTGTTACTATGGTTACCAATGTTTATAGTAGCAGATTCATTTCGAACTGTAACTGTAATCAAACTGACTGGAACTACCTGTGCATTAAAGGGTTTTACTGCACACCTTCCAGCCAATCAGAATCGAGTATTTAAACAGCCCATGGTATAAACAGAAAATATGCGCCGCGTTAATCGTGCGTTAAAAAAATTAGTGCCGTTAATATGATTTTGCGTTAACGCGCTATGAACGCGTTAGCTTTGACAGCCCTAATTTAAACCCAATCCCCTTTTTTCTGGAACATATCAAATCAACATGTCAAATCAGTTGTGTTAATGATTATAAATGATGGAAAAACCAGCAATACAAGTTTGAGAGGTGTCGCCCCGCCAAATCTCGCGAGAATCCCGACATGCTTTATTGCACGACGTCACATACATCAACAACATATGAAGAGCCTCTGTGAAAGACGCACGCATTTCAGACGTGAAACATGGCAGAGTCCACGAAGAAAAGGAAGAAAGCGCGGTCGGAAGAGTGCAGAGACGGCTCTGTGTGAATGGGATTTACGACTGTAACGTTAAACACGTACTCCACAATGACTCTAGGGGGCGCTGTCTGAGAAAAACAGAAACTGCATAGTGTGCCTTTAAATAAATTTAAAATTTAAAGTTTAGCAGTACACATTATATAGAGAAATTATAATTTACATTTAAAAAGTATATTTGTAATACCCAAGTGTAAGTTTACAATGCGATATAAATTTTTGTACTGATTTAATTCATGCAAGTTTAAAAAAAAGTCCAGGTATTTTTTAGGAAATAATTTTTCCCCACATGGAAATCAGAATGACTTTTTTTAGCATTATCTTCCTGAAATTGAGGGGGAAACGCATACATGGATGTTTTTGTCGCACTACAGTAATGAGAATTACATTTTCAGCCTCTTGAAATGGTGTTTGGTGTCTTTATGCAGATGATTGTCATGTGGGGACAATCTTTGAGGAGGTGTGTGTGTGTGTGTGTGTTGTGGTGTTTCAGGGAGACGTGCCGTGGGACGATAAGGACTTCCGCTATCTCCTGCTGACGGCGGGTGGAGTCGCGTCGCTCCTGCTGGTCCTCTACCTCAGAGATCCGGGCCGAGAGATCACCTGGAAGGACTTCGTGCATCGCTACCTGGACCGAGGACTGGTGAGAGCGCTGGCAGGAGTGTGTGTGTGTGTTTTAGGGCACGTCTACACCACAACGATATGCTTAAAACTGCATTTTTTCCTTTGAGTTTTCCGCATACAGACGACACCAGTGTCAAAACTATCCCCAGTCACACGGATCCGTGAAAATGACTAAGAGCGTTGTATTCTGCTGCCAGGCCAGTAGATGGCGATGAAACACGATAGGCTGAACTCGTAATACACATGTGCATGACGTCATCGTCTTCAGAGATCACGTTTTTGTTGTTTACACTGAGACCGTTTTCAAATACTTGCACTTTGAAGTTTGCGTCTTCAGGCACCCATAACACTGTTGTCGTGTAAATGAACGGCCAAAACACATAAAAAGTTTTACGTTTTTAGTTGAAAGCGGGGTCGTTAAATCTGATGAACACAGGTGAAAGGTCACACACACCCTGATGAAGGCTTATTGGCCGCGACGTGTTGGTGTGCCGTTGCTTGTCACCGGTTTTTAAAATCTAAGGCATGAAAGAATAAAGGCTTTTTATATTTTTGTAAAAGTTAATTACTCGAGTGCCTTGGATTATTTCTTGCGTGTGAAAGGTCATCAAAGGTCACCGCTCTGACACGTGCTCTTCTGTGCGCAGGTCGAGCGTTTAGAGGTGGTGAACAAGCAGTTTGTGCGGGTGATCCTGGTCCCCGGGGTCGACGCCTCTGAAGCTGTGAGTTATGATGTTCCCTGTACAGTAGTGTGTGTGTGTATGTGTGTGTGTGTGTGTCGCTGATCTGGAGTGTTTGCCTGCAGAGCTACGTGTGGTTCAACATCGGCAGTGTGGACACGTTCGAGAGGAACCTGGAAGCTGCGCACTATGAGCTGGGTCTGGAGCCGTCACAAAGAGCAGCGGTTATATACACATCTGAGAGCGACGGGTCAGTGTGTGTGTGTGTGTGTGTGTGTGTCAGTCTGGAGCCGCCACACAGAGCAGCGGTTATATACACCTCAGATAGCGACGGGTCAGTGTGTGTGTGTGTGTGTGTGTGTGTCAGTCTGGAGCCGTCACACAGAGCAGCGGTTATATACATCTCAGAGAGCGACGTGTGTGTGTGTGTGTGTGGGTCATATACACCTCTGAGAGCGACAGGTCAGTGTGTGAGATTATTTGGATTCAAACACTCACTCAACCTCAGTCCTAAATGACAGTGATTCTTCTGTCTATAAAACCTTTGACACGTTCAGATCTGTGTTCTGATCCAGAGAGACATTATCATGAAACGGCTTCAGTCTTTTCAACATCACAGGATCATTATTTCTGTCTTATAATAATTCAAATTATCACAGAAGTTCTGGGATAAGTGTATAGTTCAGATATAAACACTGATCTCTATGGTAGTGACGAAATAGAGTAAATCACCTTTAGAAAGAAACTTGACGCTTCAAATAAATATTGTATCAATGACATCGTTACACCAGTAGGTGGCGACAAGAGACTGTTATAAATAATGTGTTCGTCATTGAATCATTCATTCATGAGATTCGATCAAAAACGCTGATTCATCCAGTAATGAAACAGTTTCTCAATTTTTCCAGAATTGTGCAGCTCTCTCTCTCTATATGTGTGTATATACAGGGCTCCAGACTGCGACCAAATGGTCGCATTTTGCGACCAAAATTTGAGAGTGTGCGACTGAATTTTTCATCCAGTCGCACATGTGCGACCAGTAAATTTGTTTTGTTTTTACACGTTAAACGGAAGGGGCGCGTCAATGAATCCGGAATGTGTGGCAGGCCAATGAGTGTGAGAAGAATTGGGAATGGCCACTGTAACTGGCTAATGTGTGGAGGGGGAGGGTCCTAGAGATAATCGAGCGCGCGTAAACGTCCGTGGGAAGGAGACGGAGACAAATATCAATGTCACAGACACAGCCGGATGATGATTCAGAATCAGAGGTTTGTGAGGTGATAAAGGCCCGAACCCACCATTTTCGGGAAGACTGGCTGCGAGAATTCAGCTGGTTGAGGTACTGTAAGGAGACGAACTTAATGAACTGCGAATGTTGCAGTCGCTATCCCAGAACTGCGGGGAAAACGAAGTTTGCAGACAGTGCAGGCACTTCGCAGTTTAAACACAATATGCTAGTTAGACACATTCTCAGCCTCAAGCATAGAGTATTCCGTGACACGTTAATAAATCAAAACAAAATGAAAGCGGAAAAAAACTGCGCTACTCATTTCTGCGTCACGGACCGTTTAATAGTTCGAACCAATAATAGACAGCGCAGAGCTTCTCTCGCCAGTCGCGGGCGGATCTCGATCACGCAACACCGTCACATCGTGGACATCCAGTGAAGAAATCCATTGAGTTCGCGACAGAATTAATAACATCGTTGCGAGATCCAGTGAGAAACATTCAGATTCAACGCAGAATTCTCTGTTATAAACCATATCAGATCAAACAGCGCTAACGTGGAAACCAGGAGAAACATGTGCCATGAACGAACAAGTTATAGAAGGCTTTAGGTCCACAGATCAGCAACATTCACCATGGATTTAATGTAGTAACACTAACTGTAACGGTATACTGTGGTTATAACAGTAGCCTACACATATCTTTTTCCAGCACTTCAAAACTATAATATCATATTTAAATGTTATTTTTAATGTGTTGACCAAAACATTTTTTGTTCAACCTTTAAAGATTGTCTCTATTTATAAAACTAAAAGTTTCAAGAAGTAGGAAAACTCACACTTATTTAAAAAAATAAATAAAATTAAATTACCATTGTAAACATAGCTGCTGAGGGCGCTTATTGGCTATTTTCAATCCCTAATATCTATTTTGTCACTCATTTTGCTATTGAATTAATATTAAGACATTATGAATGATAATAGTTCAAGTTAATTTTATCTACACCTCAAATTAAGCTCAGTGCTTTGTCATCCCACAGTGCTACCAGATACTTTCTGTAGAACTTAGTGCCGCTGCCCTCAAATGTTAGTCTGGAGCCCTCTGAACTTAAAATAAAACTGCACATTGTAATTTCTGTACGTTAAGTCTATTTATTATCAAAGCATTTGTCAGTAATACAGTTATTTTGGGGGGAAATGTGAATAATTGCATTGCAAGGTGATTTAAGATGTGCCCCTAAATTTTCTGCTTGCGCTCCTAAAATTTTAAGTCAGGGGCTACAGCGCTCCTAATAAAAAAAGTTAGTCTGGAGCCCTGATATATATATATATATATATACACTCACCTAAAGGATTATTAGGTACACCTGTTCAATTTCTCATTAATGCAATTATCTAATCAACCAATCACATGGCAGTTGCTTCAATGCATTTAGGGGTGTGGTCCTGGTCAAGACAATCTCCTGAACTCCAAACTGAATGTCAGAATGGGAAAGAAAGGTGATTTAAGCAATTTTGAGCGTGGCATGGTTGTTGGTGCCAGACGGGCCGGTCTGAGTATTTCACAATCTGCTCAGTTACTGGGATTTTCACGCACAACCATTTCTAGGGTTTACAAAGAATGGTGTGAAAAGGGAAAAACATCCAGTATGCGGCAGTCCTGTGGGCGAAAATGCCTTGTTGATGCTAGAGGTCAGAGGAGAATGGGCCGACTGATTCAAGCTGATAGAAGAGCAACTTTGACTGAAATAACCACTCGTTACAACTTCAGACAACCTTGAGGCGGATGGGCTACAACAACAGAAGACCCCACCGGGTACCACTCATCTCCACTACAAATAGGAAAAAGAGGATACAATTTGCATGAGCTCACCAAAATTGGACAGTTGAAGACTGGAAAAATGTTGCCTGGTCTGATGAGTCTCGATTTCTGTTGAGACATTCAGATGGTAGAGTCAGAATTTGGCGTAAACAGAATGAGAACATGGATCCATCATGCCTTGTTACCACTGTGCAGGCTGGTGGTGGTGGTGTAATGGTGTGGGGGATGTTTTCTTGGCCCACTTTAGGCCCCTTAGTGCCAATTGGGCATCGTTTAAATGCCACGGCCTACCTGAGCATTGTTTCTGACCATGTCCATCCCTTTATGACCACCATGTACCCATCCTCTGATGGCTACTTCCAGCAGGATAATGCACCATGTCACAAAGCTCGAATCATTTCAAATTGGTTTCTTGAACATGACAATGAGTTCACTGTACTAAAATGGCCCCCACAGTCACCAGATCTCAACCCAATAGAGGATCTTTGGAATGTGGTGGAACGGGAGCTTCGTGCCCTGGATGTGCATCCCACAAATCTCCATCAACTGCAAGATGCTATCCTATCAATATGGACCAACATTTCTAAAGAATGCTTTCAGCACCTTGTTGAATCAATGCCACGTAGAATTAAGGCAGTTCTGAAGGCGAAAGGGGGTCAAACACAGTATTAGTATGGTGTTCCTAATAATCCTTTAGGTGAGTGTATATATATATAGAAGAAACTGAGACAGACTAAATCCAGAAGAACTGTATTCAAGACGCTTGAAGAAACTTGTCCAAATCTACAGGACTGTGAAAAGTTTTAGGCTCTTGTGTAAAAATCAAAAGAATCTCATTTCAATTAAAAAATAATGTCATAAATTGATGTTAATTATCAATTAACTTCTATTAACTAAATCAAATCAATATCTGGTGTGAGCACCCTTTGTGTTTAACACCGCTGTTGTCCAGAGACACTTGCACACAGTTGTTCAGGAAGGGTTCTTCAAGAGTCTCGGAGACGTTGCCGCAGTTCTTCTGGATTTAGTCTCAGTTTCTTCATGTAATCCCAGACAGACTCGCTGATGATGAGGAGATCAGACCGGCTGTGGGCAGACTCCTTGTGCAAACTAAAATCTCACTCGATTATTACAACTAATGACAAAAATAATGTTTAGAAATGTAAACTGATATTTCCTACTGACAAAATACAACAAAATATGCAAATAATTGGCTTAAAACCATTTTTTGGTGTGAAAATACTAACGTGCCTAAGACTTTTCCACATTACTGTGTGTGTGTGTGTGTGTGTGTGTGTGTGTGTATATATATATATATATATATATATATATATATATATATATATATATATATATGTTATGTTAATGGTACTAAGTCTTCCTCTTCCTGCAGGTCTTTCCTGATGAGCTTCATTCCCACGCTGCTGCTGATTGGCTTCCTGCTGTTCACTCTGCGGCGTGGGCCAATGGGAGGAGGGATGGGCGGGGGAAGGGGCGGGCCCTTCAGCATGAGTGAGTCCACCGCCAAGATGATGAAGGACAGCATAGACATCCAGTTCAAGGACGTGGCCGGGTGTGAAGAGGCCAAGCTGGAGATCATGGAGTTCGTCAACTTCCTCAAGAACCCTCAGCAGTATCAGGACCTGGGGGCCAAGATCCCCAAGGTATGAGCCTCCTCTGATTATTGATCCTCCTCTTATCAATGATCCTGCTCTGATTATTGATCCTCCTGTGTGATTACTGATCCTCCTGTGTGATTATTGATCCTCCTGTGTGTTTGTTCAGGGTGCTGTGCTGTCCGGTCCTCCAGGAACAGGTAAAACGCTGTTGGCTAAAGCCACCGCCGGAGAAGCTAACGTTCCTTTCATTACGGTCAACGGCTCAGAGTTTCTCGAGATGTTCGTCGGCGTCGGTCCAGCCAGGGTAAGTCTGAACTATCGGTTTCAAATAGAGATGCACCGATGTATCGGCTGATTAAAGCTATTATTTTCACTATCGGCCAACACTCGGCCAAAATAGTGACGTTAATTTGACCCTCTGAATCACCCGTAGTTCAAGCCAGGGTTGACAGTTCTACGGTTTTTCCCTTCATCAAACATTATTTGTAGTGCCTCTCATCCAATAATCGCACAGAGCTGTTCCTTCTGATCAGAAACAAAGTCTCAGCTTTCAAATTCTGTTCATTTATCACGAAATTCAAACAATAAATGGTGCTTTGACGCTCTTAACTATGATGTGACACATATCGTTCTGAATAATCAGCGGAGGAATGTAGTATTGGTGCATATCTAGTTTCAGATCTTTGTAAATCCTAGTGCCGTGAACTGATTGTGGCGTGTGTTTCTCTGTAGGTCCGAGACATGTTCGTGATGGCGAGGAAGAACGCCCCGTGCATCCTCTTCATCGACGAGATCGACGCGGTGGGGAGGAAGAGGGGCGGAGGGAACTTCGGTGGGCAGAGCGAGCAGGAGAACACACTCAATCAGCTGCTGGTGGAGATGGATGGTGCGCACCACACACAGCTCATTAATGCTGGATATAACTCAGTCTGATCTGTATAAACTCAGCTGAGATCTAGACTTGACCAGATCAACAGTGTAACTTGCTTGTTTTTATAGGTTTCAATACAAGTACCAATGTTGTAGTTCTGGCCGGTACGAACAGGCCGGATGTGCTGGACCCTGCGCTGATGAGGCCTGGCAGGTTTGACCGACAGATTTACTTGGGTAAGAGCTTTTCCCTTTACATCTCTTCAGTGCTTTAGTATATGAAGCATAATATAAGACTTAGCAGTCGACTGATTTTTATTTATTTTCCTGTTTAACTGTTGTCCTTATGTCGACTGATATATCGTCACAGCCGGTTTCAGTTTTCTGTTTAAGTGTTTGAAGTGTTGGGGTTTTATTTTCACAGCGCCTGAACTAATTAAACCAGGTAGTGTTTATAGCAGAGGGGGCGGAGCTTTAGATTCTAGAGAGCATTTGATTGGACAGAAGATGTGATGAGAAGCTGAAGTCCGCAGTTATGTCATTAAAAATCCGTGATCCATTTTAGCGGAAGTGATAGACTAAGTTTTGAATGCTTATATTTCCTAAATGTGAATTTTGTCTGTTTTGGTCAGCTTATGCATAACCTTAAGGCTAAAATATTCATACTAAAAGCTAAAAAAAAAAAACTTACATTTTGATTTCAGGGGGCCTTTAACAGTTCTGTCTAATAAATCATTAGAGCTGTTAAACAAAGAAAGAAAGTAAACAGTACATGAAGAAGTATTGTAGAATTAGCTGTAACCATTGACGTTCAAACCGCCTGCATTCTCTTTCGATATCTAATAGATGAAACCCTCAGACTTTAGCGAATCAAGCTGTTGGATCCTCTGAAATGTGCATTTGGAGCATGCATAAAAACACATGTACTCTGTCATTGGACTCGCATGAACAACAGAGTAAAAAATCCTACATTTTAGACTATATTTAGACATTGTCATGTTCATGTCATATTTACTGTGTGCTTTATTAGTGTTACCTGGACTTACCTGAGAAAATATGATTCCTAGTGGGTACAGACTTATCAGATAATGTTTTTTTTACTATCAGTTTCTTTATTTGTAAAAAAAAAAAAAAAAAAAAGTTTATAATAGGATTACAGAATCAAGAGTTGCTATTTGTAATAAATTAAATATTGTCAGATAAATCTAAAATTAATTGCATCATGTTATTTACAATTTTTTTTTGTGAAATTCAATCTGAAATCTGCTCTCTAAGCTTTTGGCGTAAAAAAATTATATTGGTCGACCACTAATAAAGTTCTTGTGCCGTGGGCTTAGAACTAGGGATACACCGGTATGAAAATTGTCCGATACCAATAATTCTTTAGATTTGAAAGCCAATAATCAATATATTGGCAGATAAATCTAAATCCTAGTTTTTTAGTTCCTGATTACACAAACAAAAGTTTCAACATTAAAAGCCATGTCCTAAGCACACAGTTATAAGGTTCTCATTATAATTTTATGTAGCTTATATGACGGACTTGCGCTGCACATGTTGCACTGAACAGTATTTTCCTTTTTATCCATCATATTTCAAGCAGTTCAATACCATGTTGAACAGTGTGCATCTGAAGGGTCTCAGCTGAAGGAAATAATCCATTATTTATAAGCTTTAATATATCAGACAAAGTTTCTTATCGGACCGATAACGATAACATTAAAAATGAACATATATCGACCGATACCGGTATGTTGGCATCCCTACTTAGAACGAATATGTCCGACTGATGAGCGTCTAAGGTTTGTGTTCTGTCGATCCTTCAGGGCCTCCTGATATTAAGGGTCGGGCATCCATATTCAGAGTTCACCTGCGGCCGCTCAAACTGGACCCCAGTCTGGACCGGGACGCCATCGCGAGGAAGATGGCCGCCGCCACGCCTGGCTTCACCGGTGAGTGAGCGACGACTTGCATGCTAATTTCCCTTTTGAAAAGAGTGAATGTGCAAGACAAAGCAGGAAAATTATATGTTGTATGATAATTACATATTACAAATTCATGTTTGGGAGTAGGCTGATGTAGTTGATATGATAATTAAGAAATCTTAAGTGTTGCCATAATATTGCTGTGTTATTGCTATATAAAGACAGAATATTTTCTCTCCTCCAGGTGCTGATATTGCAAATGTCTGTAATGAAGCAGCTCTCATTGCTGCCAGATATCTGAATGAATTCATCGGTGTTAAGCATTTTGAGCAGGCCATCGACAGAGTCATCGGAGGTGAGCTCAGAAATGCAGAATATCTTACAAAGATCCTACTAACACAAAGACTGATGCTTGTGATCTACATGTTCAGATCTGTAATCAAAATAACAGCACTGAATGTAACAAAGATCAGGAGTAATTGAGTTTATTGGTGAGGCCTGCCTTGTCTCTCTCTCTCTCTACAGTCGTATAATGTCTTAGAGATATAAGTGACGTCAGCAGTGACCTGTGGTGTACCTCATGGTTCAGTCCTGGGTCTCATGCGTTTTCTAATCTGCATGCTTCCTTCCTTCAGATAATGTAAAGTAGGGATATGACCTTAATTGAATAATTCTGTCCTCATTAGTGGAGCTGAAGCTTTGCGGATATGGTTTCTTGAGTTGGCTTATGCATCTTTAAAGTCCCCCGTGGTGAAAATCAAGCTTTTAATGTAGTTTATATGTCTATGTGGTGTTTTAGGAGTATTTTCTCCTTAAAACTGCAGTGAACCAAAGACAGTCTCAAAAACACGGTTTGAAATCGCTGGTGTTTCTGACGTCACAAACTACCTTGTAACCAATCAGATCAACGTGTGATCGTCAACGAGTGGATCTCTGAGTGGAGGCGGGGCTCATTTGCATATTCATAGATATTCGTATACTAAATGAGGCATATTCGTATACTAAATGAGGCATACTTAAATATGTAAATTTGGTGATCAAAGTTGAGTTTTAAGGGATAAAATGATTGACTACAGGGGGACTTGTATCTAACTATCCCCCCCCCCCCCCCCCCCCCAAAAAAAATGTTAGTCATTGATATTTTGTGCTCTCATCTTTTAGGGCTGGAGAAGAAGACTCAGGTATTACAACCCACTGAGAAAAAGACTGTAGCCTATCATGAAGCAGGACATGCTGTCGTGGGCTGGTTTCTCCAACATGCTGACCCACTGCTCAAGGTCAGGGCCCTAAATGTAGGATTATAGCTTAAACTGAGTCATTCGTCTGTAAATTGTTTTATTGAAATTTACGTGTTCCAGGTTTCCATAATTCCTAGAGGTAAAGGCCTGGGTTATGCACAGTACCTTCCGAAAGAGCAGTATTTATACACCCGGGAGCAGCTCTTCGATAGGATGTGTATGATGCTGGGCGGGCGAGTGGCCGAGCAGGTGTTTTTCGGCAGGATCACGACTGGGGCTCAAGACGACCTTAAGAAGGTCACACAGTCAGCGTATGCTCAGGTACAGAGATTGTGCTTGCTTTGTGTGTTACACAATTTGCTATAGCGACATTATGTACTGATTTTCCAGTATATTTTCCATTTAGCAGAAGCTTTTATCCAAAGCAATGTAAAATATAGGAACAGTCCATTTTGAGTGGAGCTGAAACGGACATTCAGAATAGTCAATGAATCACTTTAACAATCATTAGACTGTTAGCAGAAAATAGTTAATGCAATGATTGAACAACATTGGTGATCGCTCATTAGGGTTGGGTATCGTTTGAATATTAATGATTTCGATTCTGCTTCTTGATTCCGATTCTTATCGATTCCTAATTTCGATTCAAATCAGGTAAAAAAAAAACTTGGATATCATTCACATTTAGTCTTATTGCAAAACATTTCATTGTTGCTGAATATCATGAATAAAAATCAACAGGTTAAAGAACACTTATGCAAGGAACTTTTGCCTGTAGTTTATACCATAGTGAAAACAACTAGCCTAACTTATATAAACGTCATGCATTATTAAAGACAAGTTAACACTCTGTAATTTAAAAAGAACAAATACAAAAATTAGCAATCGCAACAAATAGATACAACTGAACAAAGATACGTTTGATATAAATAATGTTTCAAGATTTTCAGGTATTCAGGTACAGAAACTGTAGTCAAATATAAAATAACACTGGACTTTTAAAATATACATTACAAATATAGTTACAAAACTTATTCAGTCAAGAACAGCGAGTGAATTTTGTCTTTGTCTTTTGTTTGATTAAGTGTTATTATAGAGAGCAGCAGGGATATTAGGTTGCTGTCACTTTAAGAGATGCACAATATACATGTTATTCATGTGTGCAGCACAGAAAACAGCGTGTGAGTCCTGGTTTAAAGGCATATTAAAATGCACACAAAGAAATCGATAAGAGGAGTCGAAATTTTTATTTAATAACACATTTTTGATTGACACTTTCTTCCCCAACTTTTCTCGTAGATTGTGCAGTTTGGCATGAGTGAGAAAGTGGGGCAGGTGTCATTTGACCTGCCCCGGCAAGGAGAGATGGTTCTGGAGAAGCCCTACAGCGAGGCTACGGCAGAGCTCATTGATGAGGAGGTCAGAAATCTGGTGGACCGGGCCTTTAAGAGAACACTGGAGCTCGTCTCTGAGAAACGAGAGCAGGTGGAGATGGTGAGAACAACTGGCAGCTTGGATTTACAGCTTTAAATGGAGTGAAGCATGACTAGTGGCCATCACAAAAGCATTACAAAAGCTAGTGAGCTGTGGAGTGCCTCAGGGTTCAGTCCTTGGTCCCATTATTTTTCTCATCTACTTGCTTTTTCCTTTAAATAATGCAGCATAGCTGGATAATCTTCAGCTTAGCTCTACCACAAAGCAGAGATTTTAGTTCATACTAAGAGATTTCAGTGTCATTTGAATGAAGTTAAGCTTTCAAAGTCACCTGCTCATTTGCATCAACCAAACAATGAATAAAATGTGACTATGCATTTGTTTTTGCGAATAGGTTGGAAAGCGTTTGCTGGACAAAGAAGTTCTAGACAAAGCTGACATGGTGGAGTTGCTGGGACCCAGGCCGTTCGAGGAGAAGTCCACGTATGAGGACTTTGTGGAGGGCACTGGCAGCTTCGAGGAAGATACAAGTCTTCCGATTGGGTTGAAGGACTGGAACCAAGAGAGAGGAGAGATCCAGGAGGAGCCTCCAGCTTCACAGGAAAAACAGGCTGCTTGAAATGAACACCGCCCTCAAGATACTTTCCACCTGCCTCTGATACTTGCCTTACTGTGGAAACTGTGTGTGAAAGGAGAGTCTTCTGGGCTGAAGAAAAGATTTGTGAATTTTGTTGGTATTTGCATTTCACTTCCCTTGTTAATTCTAAGCAGGGGACGTTTATTGAATTTGAAATGCCTTAATGCAAAGATTATGTCGCCATAGACTATGCTGGATAAACTTTAACACCGGACACCACAAACTCTTTATGACAGATCAGCAACTCAGAATCTCATCCGTTTAGTTATTTCTTTTATCCTTTAATTTCTGCCATTATATCATAAACTGAATTCTATCCTTTTAGCTACTCTTCCTCTTAACAGAAGAAACAACTGTATATTTGTACAGTTTTCATTTGTGTGTTCTAAGAAAAAATGTTTTGAAAAAGAAATTATTTAAATTAAATGAGTCCTTTTCATACAATTTACAAGGTTTTTTTTTTTTTTTTTTTTTAACACTTACAATGTCAGTCAAGGTTTCTTGCACCAAAAACAGACCTTATTTTTTCTCATGACCAATTTCCACCTTTTTTTCTTTTTTATTTTTTTCTTACCCTTTATTTAGGTCACTTATGCAGCTTGTATTTTGATCCTTGTATGAATTAACCACTTCATCAGGGTTATATTTACAGCGTCTAATCTACAGAGAGATCATATCTTTATTTCGGGACTTAAAAGTGTTTTGTTATATTGTATTTCTAGGCCTTACACTGACATCAGCAGAAGTAGGGCAAAGCTAGATGATTTATCACGTTCTGTTCATCAGGGACACTCCCGTTTTAGATGGGTGAGATTTAGCCAAGAAACATCCAGAATCGGTGCTATCTATGATGATGTGAGCTACAAATCTCACTATTATTTGTGGTTGTTAAAGAGAATAAAAGCCCAGTGCAAGTATGTGGATCTTCTTTATGAAAGGCAAAAGCACCGTTCTTTCGACCGAACGCTGAACCTCTTAAACTGTAGATCACGTGAAGCCTTCTGAATCCTGCTATCATGTCTGTTCAAGTAAATTGTACCACACTGCCTCCATTTAGAGCTAATTGGCAGGTTGTTGTGTCACAAGACTTGCTTTGTACAGTAATACAGTAAAGTATATGGGGGAAAGAAAGGAAGGAAAAACAGCCTGATCTGTTGACATTATTTCACATTTATTCCCGTTATATTTTTGCCCTCCTTGAATTGATTGTTAATGATTCTGGTAGTTAATACATTTCTTCTCCGATGTGACCCTGTGTACAGATCATGCTTGACATCATTGAACCCTGTAATAACCCTGGTAACATATACAGTTCAGATTTGTTTGCGCAACAAACTTTTATTCTTTAGGATTTGTATTTGAACCGCCCACCGATAGCCTTCTTCTCTTTAAGGATTATATGTGAATCAGGTATATTTTAAGACACACTTTCTTGTTGTGCACCGGTGATCGCACATGATGTCTTTGTTAAATTGTTAATAAATGACATTTAATGATACAGAGCCGTTAAAAAACATATTGCTGAAAGATTATTCACCCTTACATCCATTCTAATGCAACTTTTGCCATTGCTATACTCAATAAGTTAGGCCAGAAACATAATCTACGCAAGTATGCTAACTGAATTCTTGTGTGGTTCTGTTGTACATAATGTGTGTTCTTGTTACTGTGGCTGTGACAAACCTCAGTACTCAATGGGGGAGATAGTTACCATTCAAAATTCAAATAACATGTTCAACATTATTCTCCTAAAACTGCAGCACCAACCTTTTGGATGAGGTCGTACTTCTGACCTATTCAGTTGGAGTGTACTAATGATCTTGAATTAGGTGTGTTTGTTTGGGAAGAGTTTGGAAATCTGTACTGTGGGTGTGGCTCCAGCGACAGGGTTGGGAAACACTGCCGTTTTGTATGCCTCTTATCTTGTTGTGAGAGAGTTGCATGAGCTGAGCTGCGCTCCAGTTCACCTAAGCCGTGTTTACTGCTCCCTAGTGGGCATAGCATAAAATACTGGACACTTGGTTTATGCTAAAACCCAACCCAAACCGCCTTGCGGCAATGTTGAGGATGCTACACATAATTGTGCTGCAATATGAACTGCGTTTTGACAAATTTTGAAACTGAATGTTGCATGAATTGAGCTGACGTAGCTCGAAGTGTCTGTGTTCATGTACTTGCGTAGGGCATGTTTTAGGCCTTAAGGTCCTTGCACACAGAGTCTGAAACTTTCGTATGCATTTTATCGTATTTGTCATCCTAAAAAATCATCACGCACAGAAACCTTGCACACTGAATCCGATGCGTATGAATAAATAAAATAAATAAATTCGCAATACAATACAAAATGGAGTCTTCAAGCAGTGAGGAGGATTTTGTTGTCCTCTCTCTTCTTAAACAGAGGGAACAAAGAGGAAATATTGGGTCCATCCAATCCTGAGATTTCTTAGAGAGGAAGGAGAGTTCGCTGCGGGATTATCCCGAGCGATTGAAAGTTCACTTCAGGATGTCAGCAGCTCAGTTTGATGCATTGCTAGCGATACTGGAGCCACATATTAAAAACAAGATCACCAATTTCCGTCATTGATCCTGAACAGTTCTGGATTTTAGCGTTCGCTTGTACGGTGGCTCTGAATTGTCAAAACACCTCTCAAAAAGCTTGCTACGGATGCGAAAAAACGCAGAAAATTTAACCCAATCCACATTTTTTTATGACGGACGAAAGTTTCGTAGGCAGTGTGTAAACGTGATTGACACTGTCTTATTTTTTTTAACGTGCAAAAGTTTCAGACGAGAATTTCGGACTCTGTGTGCAATGACCTTTAGGCATGAAATGTTGTATTCACTTTGTTTCTGGGTCTCCCGTTTTCATGCAGAATCTCCTCGAAGGACACTTTTGTCCCTTCACACAGGCATGTCCTGAACTTCTCCGTAGGCTGATCACAGTTTCTGCCTCAACACATTGCTCTGGTCCTTAAACAGTTCCTTGAAGATTCAAATCACTGTGGAATTCCTCAGTTGCTCCTTGAATTCATGGTGTGGTCCATAATGCTACATCTTGCTTCAAGTTCTCCATATGCAGTAGTCACATGGAGAAGACTGAAAGTTACTATGTCCCAAAGAGGCGTCCCAAAATCTGTTCCATCTTGAGGAAGAGTCTACACTTATCCCAGCTAATCGGAGCTGTCTTCTTGCCCATAATGGACGAAGGGATTGCATTATCTTTAAGTGGGATCACCATGTCTTTTGATCCCTAAGGTTCCCCGTCTCCTTGTTTGACAAGGAACCTCCCCTCTCCAGACAAGGGCTTAGTTTTCTCCCCAAGCCCCTGTAGCCGGCCCTGGCTCAAGGCTGCTGGGATTGAGAGCGCTCTATCTTCAGCATTGGCTCTGTGTTCTCGGAGTCGCTGTGGTGCTTTCGATCTCTCGGCTGCTGATCCCCTTTTCCCCCGCGGGTCCAGGAGGGCGAGCGGACGTAACCGCTGTGGGGAAATCTTGGTAACGGCGGCTGATGGCGATCTGTGGGGCGAACTTACAAAACCAACCAATGAAAAACAACTTCATAGCCAGTCACAGCAATGATAAGGCTATCGTTCTGTTCCAAAACCTAGTGTAATGCCTGCCTAGATCAGGGGTGCACAACCCTGCTCCTGCCGATCGACTGTCCTGCACAGTTCATCTCCAACCCTAATCAAACACACCTGCCTTTAATTTTCAAGTGATCCTGAAGACCTTAATTGGTTGCTTCAGGTGTGTTGAGCAGGGTTGGCTATCCCTGCATTAGTGGGTGGTTTTAGGCACCCTTTCCTGGAAGACCACTGTCTTAGGGTTTAATTCCAACCCCAATTAAATACCTGACCCAGTTAGTCAAGGTATTGAGGATCACTAGAAACGTCCAAGCAAGTCCGTTCAGGGCAGGTTGGAGCTGAACTTTGCAGGACGTTGACCCTCCAGTAGCAGGATTGAACACCCCTGGTTTTAGGGAAAGGGCATACATAACATTTTTGTTTTAATTTAATGAAATGTCTTTGTCTTGTTGTGTGCAACTCGAAAGGTTAATGGCATAATTGAAACAGTTTGACCTGTTGACAATGGTGTCAAGAGTAGCGGTGTGAGTGGTCAGTCACAGAGAGATCTTTAAACCAGTCACTAATGACGTCCCATGATGCTTTAGAAGATTGCTGCCTAGAACTCAAAGCAGCTCACTAGGTTTTGGAATAGAGTTCATATAATTCATATCTGTTTTACTTCTCACAGAAAGGGATTTCCAGTAACAAAGCAACCATTTTCAATGAGAGCTGGTAATCTGAGGCAACATGAGCGACAGACAATGTTGGTCTTCAGTTAAAGCTCAGTTCTGAGTAGAGTGATGCAGGTATGACGTCAGTTTGTAGGCCAATCGGTTGTTCGCATCACGCTGGTTCCCTCGAGAAAAACCCAATAGGATATTTCCAAAGGCTTTTGGATTATCTCTAAGAACAAGCTCTGTGATCAACTAAAGTTTATTATATTTGCACGTTTTGTCCATCAAGATAATTGTCACAGATGAACACAACTTTTATGAATTTTGAAGCCTAACTGCAGTCGCCAGTAGTAAAAAGCTAAAGGTCGGCTATAAACGAACTACACCACAGTCTCACAAATTCAGCATCATCACCATCACTAAGCTTCCAACAACTCTTTCAGTTTTTAACTAAAAACATTTTCCCAGAATGCTTGAGTTAGAATAATGTATAGGAGCACAATTATAAGCATAAAGATGCTGTAAAAGCGGACTGAGTTTTACCTGTTTGGTGTGATGACGTTTAATCTCCTCGACAGACTCCGTAGTCCAACCTCATTTTTCAAAATCACGAGGTGTAGTACTGATGTATTTTATGTCATAGAATAAAGCCTGGCAGTGTCTTGAGCTTGTGTTCACCACAGACCTTATTTCAGCCATTTAACCAAAACCCCATTCAAAAAAACCATTGACTTCGGGACGATGGAACCGGAAGTGCTAAAATGCGCTTCGGCCTACGAAGTTATGTCATACCTGCACCACTCTATATAGTTGTAAACAACAGTTAATTCAGAATACCTACTAACAACCAAAGCACTGCCAAATTGGACCCATTTTAAGCACTGCCAAATTGGACCAAGACAAATGTTATTCACATAACTTGGAGAAAATGTAAGGTAATTTAAAGTAATGCTTATATTGCTCAGAGTTAAGGATGTGCTGACATTGCCTCATAGTTTAAATATTTAATATGTACACATTTGTGCACTTTAGCTCAGAACTTAATCAAATAATAATGTTCTCAGTGTAGAAATCCATGGAACCGACTGTACAAGTCGCCAAGAATTCAACGTTCTCTTCTCAAAACGTTATCTTCTGTTTTCTTTGTCTTGCTACACAGTGAACATTGTGTCTTAAACAATGGAGTGCTGCCAGAATGAGTCTTAAAACACAGAAACTAGCTAGCATTTTTGCACATCCGGTTCCCTTGTCCCAAAGTCAATGGATTTTTTTAAAGGGTTTTTGGTTAAATGCCTGAAATAAGGTCTGTGGTTAACACAAGTTCAGGAGATTTTCAAATTTTGTTCTATGAAATAAAATGCATCAGTAAAACCCTACTCTGTTGTTAACAAGAGGCTGAATGGTACTATTGTTGTGGACATTAAACGTCGTCACACTGAAAAGGCAACACTAGTGTGATTATACTTGCTCTCATGCAAACTGTTCTAACTTGTAGATTTTAAATAAAGATTGAAATACCAGCCAGAAATGACACATCGTTTAAATAATGGTATAGTTTGTTTATAGTCTAACTTTAGCTTTTTACTTCTGGCAATTGTATTAAGGCTTCAAAAATCATAAACGCTGTGTTTATATGTGAAGATTATCTTTTATAAGTCCCACTGTGGTGAAAATCATGTTTTTAATGTTGTTTATGTGGTGCTTTTAATATGCTTTTAATATGAATAAGTCAATTCATAAGTCGACACCATTGCTGAGTATTTTCTCCTTAAAACTGCAGTGAACCAAAGACAGTCTCAAAAACACGGTTTGAAATCGGTTTCTGACGTCACAACCTACCTTGTAACCAATCAGATCAACGTGTGATCGTCAACCAGTGGATCTCTGAGCTGAGTGAGTGAGTGGATGGTACGAAAAAAAAAAATCCGACGCGGCATCGGGCTGCGGGCCGGGTTCGGGCAGATAATTCATGTTGATGTGTCGGGTCACATCGGGTCCGGGCTTTAAAAGCCACGGGCCGGGTCGGGTTGTAATTTTCAGGCCCGTTGAGAACTCTAGCATGTACGTGTGTACGTCCATCTCTCTCTTAGGTGGACGCACCTGTTCGTGATTTGAGTGGCTGATTGATGGAGCTGATTGATACCGGTATAAACTCCACTGAGGAGGAGAAAGAAGAGCGACGACAGATCTTGTGGGCTAGCCAGCAAACAAGTGTCTTTATATTTGCATTTAGTTTTTTCTTTGTTAGTTGTTGTTTGTTTTGTACAATTTCGTTCCCTGGTTGGTATGTTCGTTATTATTGTGACTTCTGTTGTGAGTAAATAGATTTGAGCGACTTCACTATTTACTCGTTCTTGTTTATGCTACGTAGATCTCTCCTCTCCGAGCTGATATTTTTATGAGAGGTCGTAACAAAGTGGGGGCTAGTCCGGAATTCCTGAAGTAATTTAGACGTATTGTAAGGATAAGGTAAATTGACGCTCCGGTTATTTAGAGTGATCCAGCTGGCCGTGCTTAGCGCCTGACCTTCCATCGGATTACTGTTTATTGTGTTGAGTTTATTGTTTTAATTTATTACAAACATGAGTGGGGCTCATTTGCATATTCATAGAACCGTGTATACTAAATTAGGCAAAGGTGTCGAGTTGCATTCAAGCTATTTTAAAGGCATGACAGAATTATTTTCAAGGATAAAACATTTAAATATGTCATTTAGGAGATTGGTCCTTGGCCAATGAAAGCTGCGATGGAGTCCGGACCTTCTGCCGTCAGTCTGAAGCTCTTGCTGATCGAGACTTGTGTGATGCGATCCTCCGGGTTTGTGTCATCCCTGCATCACTCTATTTATCTTCTGAGGACTGGAATGATTTTGCTGAATAGTTATTTAACTTAAAATCTGATGTGGTAAATAAAGATCTGTGAGTTGACTCACTGGCTGGGGACTCAGTGTGGTTCTCCTCGTCCGAGTCGGCGAACACCTCCCCGAGCTCCTGGTCAGACATGTCTGTGAGCTCCGTCAGGTCCAGGAGGTCAAAGTGCACCTCCAGAGACGACACACTGCTGAGAGGCTCTGAGATCGGGCACAAGACATCGACACTGAGGCCAGACCACTGGTTAAGAGCAATCACACTGTATCGTTCTTCGCTCAGACGTGTGCACTATTGGATAGAGCTGCACGATTAATCGTTAAAAGATTCAAACACTCACGCGATCTCATTACTAAATGACTATGATTCGGCTCTGTCTATTAAACCTTTGATAAAATCACACTAGAACATTCAGATCTGTGTTCTGATCCAGAGAGAGCCGTTGTCATGAATAGACATGAAACAGCTTCACAAACTGTCTTCAACATCACAGAATCATTATTTCTGTCTTACAATAATTCAAATTATCACAGAAGAACTGGGAGAAAAGTTTATAGTTCAGATTTAAACACTGATGTCTACAGTAGTGATCAAAACAGAGCAAATCACCTTTAGAAAGAAACTTGACGCTTCAACGGTTCAATCATTACATCGTTACACCAGTAGGTGGCGACAAGTGACTGTTAAAACATCTTTTGTCATTGAATCATTCATTCAAGAGATTCGTTCAAAAACGCTGATTCATTCAGTAATGAAACACGTGAAGTATTTATGAGTGAGTCATTGAATCATTCATGATTTTGAAAATAATTCAGATTAATTAAACATTTTAAACAGACTGCAGCAATTACCATTTGGTCCGAACCGCTAGTAAATTAGGTTATTTTTAGTTGTTTGTATAGAATCGTGGAGGATTGTGATTCTCTGTTTGAAACAACAAACAAAAAAAATTGTGATTCTTAATTTTTCCAGAATCGTGCAGCTCTATTATTGGGTGAATGTAAATGTGTCTGGCTTATATTTCTCCCCCAAATCAATATAAAATAAATTACATGGAGACAATTTTTAAACCATTTATTAATCTAGGTCAATGTTAAGGTCTATTGTATTGAAAATGCTGTGACAGAAAACAATCTTAATGGTCTTAATCCTAATTCTTTCGATTAGGGGTAGAATATGACCCAGACGTGTCCTCGAGAGTTTCACTCACGTCGTTTCTCTGTGATCAGCACCTGGCTGCCATGATGGGCCGGGGTGCCAACATGCTCTCCTGAGGCATTGTGGGATGCCTCGCTGGTGAGACTGGCAGAGCTGGAGGACTTCAGAAGCTTCTGGAACTCTCGGTCTCTAAGTGGCTCTACAAAGAAATCATAGAACATAGATTATAAAACGGTTACCACACAATACAAATATTAAAGCCAAATAATATTTATCAATGCAACTTTCATGAAGTAAAATCACTAAAAGCCTTCCTTCCGCTGGAAGAAAATAGTCCCTAACCATGAACAGCAACAGAAGTTGCATTATTTCACCATTAGATGGCGACAAAGATGAGTGAGTCAGTCAGTAGAGAAGACTTTTATTTTGAAAGGATTGAAAATTGTGATCACAGAGAAGCAAAACGCGACTAACAAATGACTAGCGAGCATGGGAACATTCTAACAGATTTTTTTATTACGAATATCGGACTGACCTGGAGGAAAATGCTATGTCTACTGTAAATGCAGGTACACTCACTTACTCGATCTCTTTATTACTCTACTCTATAGACCTTCTGTAGCCCCGCCCCTTTTCAGCGCTGCGCTCGTTGACTTTTGTCTTCCGGTTTGTATTTCCACAGCGATTTTACGTGTTTATGAATGAACTGCCAGTTTTAAAATCTTTCAGGTCTACTGACATATGTTAAGACATCTGCTTTAAACATTACAATGCACGTGATAACTTTAAATAAGTAAATCCACTTCACAAGCTAATTATTTTCGACAGCGATGCCATAGAAATACACAGAGCGACCGCAAAACCGGAAGTTCAAAGACAATATTCTAAAGATGCTGCGCGCTTGTTTCTCTGGCACATAACGTCTATAAGCTTCAATGAATAATATCAATGAGAATATATGTTTGCGTTGCTAAGAGTGGTTGCTAGGGGTGTTGTGTAGTGATATATAGAAGCGTTGCAGAATCAAGGACTGGAACAAATCGCTTTATAATATACGGTAATTTATAATGTGTATTTTTTGCCCATTGCAAAATATTAGTGTGTTCTGGGTGGTAACCAGGTCGTTACGATGCAGTTGCAGGGGGTTCTGGGTACTTGTAAGCACATAAGTTGCATTGCTATGCGGTCGCTAGGGTGTTCCTCATGTCCCGTTCTCTAATGGGGTTTGCCAGCGGTTGCCAAAGAAGTGAAACCGAAGATGCTTGTGTTTCACTGACTGTTTGAAGAGCTTCCAGCCATCTATTGATTTCTGGCGGCAGCAGTCAAAGCAGACAAGCGTTTTAGACGGTTCAATTACACACATGGGACATGAAAACAAGTGGACGACTGGATCTACCTCTATTTTTGGAACACAAACATTTTACGCTAAATATTTTTTTTGCTCTTAATACCATTTAATAAAAAAAATAAAATAATTATATATATATATATATATATATATAGAACTCACCCTAAAACTATATCTCAATACATAACATAGATAGAAATATTTAAAGTTCCCCTATTATGCTTTTTCTGAACTGCGTGAAACGAGTCGTCAGTAATTCCCGTCTCACTTCCTGCTGAACCTGCGGAGGTTTATAACTAATTTGCATAATGTCAGTCTATGGTCTTGATTGGCTGAACAGCGTCTCTTAGCTCCGCCCTCAAACACTGTAATGTATCTGAGACTGGAAGAGTTTGGTTTGTGTTGTTCATGTCGAGAAGACGCTGTTTCTGCTGACAAAAAAAATCCACTTTGATGAGATTGATACGGTAAAACCTACGCCATCGTTACTGTTCGTATCACTGTGATCAAGAGCTGAGATTCAGATATGATAATGAGCGTTTGGTTTCTGACCAATCACAACAGACTGGGCCATCTGACCAATCAGAGCAGAGCAGTCTCTTAGAAAGGCGGGGTTTAGAGAGACTGAATCTTCAAACGAACCGTTTAAGACACTGAGAAAAGAGCTGATTCTGCCATGTATAGTGTTTTTTTTACCTTGGATGCATGTAAACCTATTGTTGGAGTCTCCAAAACATAATTAGGAACCTTTAATACGGCATATGAGGGTAATTAAGATAAACAGAAATACAAAGCATGTATTCTTGTATTCCGTCTGTGGCATTTTGTGTGGTTTTGCGAGGCTCTTTTCCTGTTGTAGCAGCTGGGGCTGAGCTGACTGGACTCGCAAAACACCAGGGCCAAGCGGGAAACTACATTAAGAAATTTACATACAGGTCAGAATGCATGACTGATTGTGTTAGTTATTTCACATTATTTAATGAAATAAAAGAAATAATAATCACACTACATTAACATTAAATTGACAGGCCTTGACTTTGTGAGAAGACGTGAGCAGAAAAAGATTACATCCAACCATATTTAACAGATTCATCCAATTTCTCTGTGCATAAACTTTTTTTTATCAGTCCCATAACATGTGAAGAATCTATTATGTGCTGGTATAGGGAGTTTTCAGCTGCGCCTGTTCTCCGCAGTCTGCGGGTCATCCCTCCCTCACACACCTCTCATTAGCCCACACACACACACAGATCCCGCTGGCTGCTTCTCTTTCTGTGCGTGCCAGTCATGCAAATATTGGTGCAGGGATTGCTATACATTGGTTAATTCCAAAAGGCTCTCCATCTAAACCATACATACCGAAATGAGCTATATTTTTAACATCACCCAGTGGTACCCAAGTCCCATTGTCTCAAAGTAGCCGCTGCAAAGATGCAACTCAATGTCAAATTCTCAAAAAAAAATGTGCATCCAAAAATCCCTCTCGCTCATGACCTTTCATGTTTATTCGCAGGGCTATAGTAATCGTATTGCTATAATTCATAAGCCTCCACCCTACATGCATCCAAGTTGCTGTGCCTTTTCCCATGTGCATGAATGCCAAGCACTACCGGCTTCTCTGACTGCCTGCTTTGTCTGAGCGCTGGAGAATAAAGGACATGGTGGCGGCACGTACAGCGGGCTATTGAATGCAATGGGTGTGTGTGTGTTTAAATGCGTCTGAAGAAATGTTTGCTCTTACCTGCAGCACTAGAGTCTGCCTGAGCCTCCATTAAGTCTATTGTAGCAGCCGGTGCAATGCTGTTTGGCGTCGCAGCCAGGATTAGAGGGAGCGCCTCCTGTCTCGTGCACACTCTCTCTCTCTCTCTCTCTCTCTCTTTTCCCCACCCCTACATGCACAGTCACACATTCACTCCTATTGTCACTGCAGCGCGCACAACACTGACACATGAAGAGTCCCCCGCTAGAGAAACGCAGTCAGCCACTACACAACTGCATGACACACCAAAACGGGGAAGAGAGCGAGGGAAGGGTGTGCCCATAGACAATAAAAAGGGTTTACATACACTCTAAAAAAAAATGCTGGGTTGTTTTAACCCAATTTTGGGTCAAATATGGACAAACCCAGCCATTGGGTTAAATTTTTTTTATTACATTTTTAACCCAATGTTTGAGTTTGTCCATATTTGACCCAAAATTGGGTTAAAACAACCCAGCATTTTTTAAGAGTGTAGAGAGTTTAGATGATTATAATTTGTTTTTGTTCATTCATACATATTTTTTTTATAGATTTTTTTTTTCATAGATTTTATGCATTGAACATTCATTGGCTAATAGTCGTAGTAGTTAAAGACCAGAAAAATTGGCTGAGTACAGATGCTTAGTCCCATTAAAGTTGGTCCCATACATACCATAACATACATGGTCCCATTATAGTTCAGTCGGGTAGTAACAACTCCAGTACTCAAGGGGGCGATAACATTACTTTCAAATGTCTGTGCCGTAATTCAGGAAGCTAGCGCTATAAACATCAACTTCATCTCAAATTTGACGCGTTCCACTCAGTGATTGAAGAAACTAAGCTTTTCCAAGCTTTGAATCAATCGAACCAATTTCTTCGCAAAATGATTCACTGTTTCGAAGCGCTCGAAAATCGTGTCAATGCAGCGAAAACTCAAACAGCCCAAACATGCAAAAAACACTTTTTTTACATACTAATTCCTAGGGATGCACCGATATGAAAATTTTGGTCGATACCGATAACCGATAATTCTTTATATTTGAAAGTCGATAACCGATATATATTGGCTGATAAATCTAAATCCAATTTTTTTTTTTGAGAGAGAGCCTGATTACAAAAACAAAGGTTTCACCATTAAAAGCCATGTCCCAAACACACAATTATAATGTTCTCGTTATATTTTTTATGTAGCCTATATGACAGCACATAACTGTATTTTCCTTTTTTGAAGTGATTCCAATCATATTTCAAGCAATTCAAACCCATCTAGCTGAACAGTGCACATCTGAAGCGTCTCGGCTGAAGGAAGTAATACATAATTTATCGGCTTTAATATATTGGCCAAATTTTCTTATCGGACCGATAATGATAACAATAAAAATTAGCATATATCGTGCATCCCTACTAATTGAAAACGTTTTATTGAAGGTGTCAATCATCGCCCCCTAGTGGTGAACTATTGAAATTTCGATTGAAAATCATGTGACCTTGGCAGTTTGATGCGCGCTCTGAATCACTGGTTTGAAACAGATGATTTGCAAAGGTTTCGAAGTTTTTGGGCTCCACGCAGACAGTGTGTTCAGACATTGAGATGCATTACCCTTTTAATTCAGCTCAAAATATCTTACATTGGGTGTCTTTGCCGACCTCTTGTGGAAAAAATTATAATATAACATGATATTTCATGACTCTTGCCACTAGGTGGCCTTATAATTCTATATGGAGCAAATGAGCTGTTCCGCTGGGTCCTAAAGTCAGTTTACTTCAGGATGCATTCAGAAGATACACATGTAGACATTATAAAATCAGTTTTTGGTTTTTGGTCAAGTTTTAGCATTTTTAGGTTTTTCTATGTGTACCGAAGCATTCCTCGCATTTCATTCATTCCTATGGGGGGCAAATTGACCCGCGTTGTTACTTTTTTAAATTTCAACCACAAAACTCCTCGAATCAATTAAATTTTTTTGTGTGTGTATTCGTGGTTCAAGTGCAACAAAAGTCCTCTGATGAACACTCAATAAAAAAATTAAAAAAGAGTTTCGGGTCGGCAAGATCAGAAACTAGGCTATATCTGAGACGGTGGACGGACTGCTGGTATTACGGTAAATAGGAGAAATTGCAACGGCCAGTATGGTGGCTCTAGTAAAATCATTCTCGTCTTCCAAAGAAAAGAACCAGTCTGCAAAATCACAACCTGATAGTTCTTGATGTTTGATGACGGCATCATGACGCTACTGTTGGATTTGCCTGATTGAAGTGACTAAACTCCCAAGATAGCCACCAAATTAACTGACTCACCTGGAAAGACTTCTCCTCGAATGGTCACGGTAGTTGGCCTAAAAGAGAAAACTGACCATTAAAGACGGTTTACGCCAACAATCGCCCCCCTTGTGGCAATGCTGAGAATGCAACGTGTGCTAGTGTTGCACTGTGAAATGTGCTCTGACACACTTTGAGCTAGCGTAGCTATACACGTTATCATACACATACTTGTATTTTACAGGCCTATGGTTCAAAGCTGGATGACTAACTGGTATTTAATGATTGAACACATTCAAACACAAATAAATGGATACATTCTAATGAATGTGAAGGTCAGTGTTGGACTTACTGTGGCTAAGATAGCCGTTTTAAACAGGAATTAATGTTAGTTGATTGAGACAGATCTCAGTTTTGGGACATCGTGTTACTGTGCTTGTTTTTAAGGAATGCCTAGGCTGATCCTCACAGGTATGTGGTGCCAGCTTGGATTAACGTCAGCAGATCCACAGCTGAGCAGATCTTCCATCTGTTGATCCAGAATGGTCATCATGATTCCCTCAAAAAGCACATTGTTGCCATTAATAGCCTGTACTCTCATTAAAGCCAAGTACTCTACATTATGTTAACCATAATCCATTCAAATCTTTTCAAGTCAACATGAAACAGAATTCACAAGCCATTTTACTTCTGTAATATGACATATTTCATAGTGATATATGTATCAATGAGAAAATGATTGTCTATCAGAAATTGACATGACAGAGAAACTTTAATTTTTTTGCCTCAAAACAAAGTTTGTTTGCAACACTTTTATTTTATTTGAAAATGTTCTTGCTTGATAAACTTTCCTTTCATGACCATGTCCTTCCAAAAAGTCTTCTGTTATTGCACAATATTGCTAGGAATTTAAATTCTGTTGTCTTGTTGAATTGAAATGAGGTTTTGTGATGCTCTCTCAACTTGTTGTTGTGTGTTTAAGTTACAACAAGAAGAAAATCCTGGATATCATCATCTTCCATAATCAACAGAAGAATTGCATGAATATCAAATGACTGGTTGATGGTTAATTTAAGCGCTTCAAGTAGCAGTGCTTTGTACCAGTGCTAATGCTGGTTAAGTTAAATGCTATGTTATTGGTTAAAGTCAGCATGCAACAGAAGTTGTGCTCGTCGTTCCTTCTCTATTGTGTCATATATTCGAGTGAAACGCTTCTGGAAAGAGAACAAATGTGGGCGTGGCTTGATTTGTCTGTGGGGAATTGATTGGATGGTTGCGGTTTGCTATTGGTGGATCTCATGTGATTGACAGGTTGCCCCGCCCTCATCATCAGAGAAGAGAAGAGATGCTGCAAGAGGGAGTTACTCTGATTCAAGAATACCGGGAACATGAAATTTAACACAATAATGATGTGCACCAATAAATCATTTAGAATAAACACAGCAATATTCCATAAATAAAGAATTGCCTACTTTTATTTCATGGTGACTTTCAAGCTGTGCCAAAAAATAAAAATAAAAGGCCATTCAGATGATGCAAATCATACGCTTCCTAAATCAACCAGAGCAGGAGCAATCATTTGCAACTTGAATGTGTCTGGCTTCAGGTGTAGTTTAATATTCAGTTCCTGTGAAAAACTGTTCCAATGGGCAGAGCATACGTGCATATTCATGAAAAACTCTTCCAATGGGCGGAGCATACGTGCATATTCATGAAAAACTGTTCCAATGGGCGGAGCATACGTGCATATTCATGAAAAACTGTTCCAATGGGCGGAGCATACGTGCATATTCATGAAAAACTGTTCCAATGGGTGGAGAATACGTGCATATTCGTGAAAAACTGTTCCAATGGGCGGAGCATACGTGCATATTCATGAACAACTGTTCCAATGGGTGGAGCATACGTGCATATTCATGAACAACTGTTCCAATAGGCGGAGCAAACGTGCATATTCATGAACAACTGTTCCAATGGGCGGAGCATACATGCATATTCATGAACAACTGTTCCAATGGGCAGAGCATACGTGCATATTAATGAAAAACTGTTCCAATGGGTGGAGAATACTTGCATATTCGTGAAAAACTGTTCCAATGGGCGGAGCATACATGCATATTCATGAACAACTGTTCCAATGGGCAGAGCATACGTGCATATTAATGAAAAACTGTTCCAATGGGTGGAGAATACTTGCATATTCGTGAAAAACTGTTTCAATGGGCGGAGCATACGTGCATATTCATGAACAACTGTTCCAATGGGCGGAGCATACGTGCATATTCATGAACAACTGTTCCAATGGGCGGAGCATACGTGCATATTCATGAGCAACTGTTCCAATGGGCGGAGCATACGTGCATATTCATGAAACTCTGTTCCAATGGGTGGAGCATACGTGCATATTCATGAACAACTGTTCCAATGGGTGGAGCATACGTGCATATTCATGAACAACTGTTCCAATGGGCAACGCATACGTGCATATTCATGAAAAACTGTTCCAATGGGTGGAGCATACATGCATATTTATGAACAACTGTTCCAATGGGCAGCGCATACGTGCAAATTCATGAAAAACTGTTCCAATGGGTGGAGCATACATGCATATTCATGAACAACTGTTCCAATGAGCGGAGCATACGTGCATATTCATGAAAAACTGTTCCAATAGGCGGAGCATACATGCATATTCATGAACAACTGTTCCAATGGACGGAGCATACGTGCATATTCATGAAAAACTCTTCCAATGGGCAGAGCATACATGCATATTCATGAAAAACTGTTCCAATGGGTGGAGCATACATGCATATTCATGAACAACTGTTCCAATGGACGGAGCATACGTGCATATTCATGAACAACTGTTCCAATGGGCGGAGCATACATGCATATTCATGAACAACTGTTCCAATGGGTGGAGCATACGTGCATATTCATGAACAACTCTTCCAATGGGTGGAGCATACATGCATATTTATGAACAACTGTTCCAATGGGCGGAGCATACGTGCATATTCATGAACAACTGTTCCAATGGGCGGAGCATACATGCATATTCATGAACAACTGTTCCAATGGGTGGAGCATACGTGCATATTTATGAACAACTCTTCCAATGGGTGGAGCATACATGCATATTTATGAACAACTGTTCCAATGGGCGGAGCATACGTGCATATTCATGAACAACTGTTCCAATAGATGGAGCATACGTGCATATGGTTGCCTATTCTTCTTGGTATTTACCTATAGCGGCTAATGAATTGGAAGTCTCGTTTATATATTTTTAGAATTAACCACTGCTAGGGGGATGAAAACATTTGAAATCTTTGACCTTATATTTTTTGATAGACAATCTCATACTCTTCCATATGTCTTGTTTTCTCTGTGAAAAGTGGCACATATTCCCAGAGCAGCTCGTTATCCCGCTGTCGCAGAGACTGCTTTGAAGATTCCTGAAGGAACTCCCACGGATTTCTCTCTTTTCCTGAGAGATTCAAGAGAATATTGCGTTTCATCTCTCTGTTTGGTACCTCGCTCGACTACAGCGGCAGGCAGGAATAGAGTGGTGCAGTATGACATAACTTCGTAGGCCAAAATGCGAGTTGCATTTTAGCACTTACGGTTCCATCATCCCGAAGTCAATGGGTTTTTTGAATGGGGTTTTGGTTAAATGGCTGAAATAAGGTCTGTGGTGAACACAAGCTCAAGACACTTCCACGCTTTATTCTAGGACATAAAATACATCAGTACTGCCCCACTCGTGATTTATTAAGCTGTTACGTGTCTTGAAAAAGGTGGTTGCTAACAAGTGGCTAAATGTGACGACAGAGTCTGTTGAGGAGATTAAACGTCATCACACCGAAGAGCTAAACTCAGTCCTGTCACAGCCTTGTTATGTAGACTTATGTGCACTGTAGTGGACATTATATTCCGAGGTTTCACCAGGACAAACACTTCTGATTGGTCTTTAAAAATGACTGACATTAATTTAGTAATAGAAATATGATAATATTTTGTAATTATCATTTTCTAATTGTTTGTCGTAAATTAACATATCAGGAAAATGTTACAGGGTTTCTAATCAAAATATGACTTTCTGTTACAGAACAGGGCCTTGATTTCATACGTCCACTAGAGGACATCAGGACTTACAGCATGTTTATCAGGCATTCTGGGAGGCACAAGACGTGAAATTATACATCAATATTCCTATGAAATATAAGATATTATTAGGAAAATGTTGCCAATTATTACTCCCATTATTACACTTATTTTTTCATTACATGTTGCCCCAAAAAACACATTAATATGCGGATTACAGTGTCTGTATAGATAGGCTAAATTGTATTGAATGGAAAAATACATTTATTGCCATTTTACCCACATATTGCATAAAGTAAAATGGTATATGAATACAATCTTTTATATCTTTTAAAACAGTTGAGAATCATCTTTATACAAAATTTGGTTAAAAAAAAAATAAAAAAATACTGAAACCTAAAAATTGATTGGTGAATGAAAAAAATGTCATTTGTTTTTGCCTATACATGTAATTTTATTTTTTAAACAACTAAGTCCTGGAGTTGCTACAGTGGACATAGCATACCAAATTAATACAATTTTATTTTTCAAAAATGTCTCAAGAGGATATAATTGTGCTCTCATAAACTGTTCTAACTCAAACGTTCTGGGAAAATGTTTTTAATGTTTATAAAAACTGAAAGAGTTGTTGGAAGCTTAGTGATGATGACTTTTAAGTCGTGGGACCGTTGTGTAACATTAGTTTGTTTATAGCCTACCTTTAGCTTTTTACTTCTGGCGACAAAATTCATAAAAGTTGTGTTCATTCTGTGACAATTATCTTTATGGACAAAACGTGCAAATATCATAAACTTTGGCCAACAAAGTTACGTCATACATGCACCACTCTATGACCGACGACGTACAGCTGACGTCATCACTGACCGCGTCACGCGGGGAGGAAGTGACATCATCATCAGGAACGACCGACGATGTACAGCTGACGTCATCGCTGATTGCGTCACGCGTGGAGGGAGTGACATCAGCAGCAGCAGCAAAGAGCATTAAACAGGATCCATAATATAATTATATACAGTATATATTAACTATAATTAAACTAGTGAATTGATAAAAAAAAGTGTCAGTCAAGTCAAGTCACATTTGTTTATATAGTGCTTTTTACAATAGAGATTGTTTCAAAGCAGCTTTACAGAGATAACAGGAAAATATGTTAGTGAGGAAGAGGTGTTAGTGAACAGGAAGAGGTGTTAGTGAGGAAGAGGTGTTAGTGAGGAAGAGGTGTTAGTGAACGGGAAGAGGTGTTAGTGAGGAAGAGGTGTTAGTGAACAGGAAGAGGTGTTAGTGAACAGGAAGAGGTGTTAGTGAGGAAGAGGTGTTAGTGAACAGGAAGAGGTGTTAGTGAGGAAGAGGTGTTAGTGAACAGGAAGAAGTGTTAGTGAGGAAGAGGTGTTAGTGAACAGGAATAGGTGTTAGTGAACAGGAAGAGGTGCTAGTGAGGAAGAGGTGTTAGTGAACAGGAAGAGGTGTTAGTGAACAGGAAGAGGTGTTAGTGAGGAAGAGGTGTTAGTGAACAGGAAGAGGTGTTAGTGAGGAAGAGGTGTTAGTGAACAGGAAGAGGTGTTAGTGAGGAAGAGGTGTTAGTGAACAGGAAGAGGTGTTAGTGAACAGGAATAGTGAACAGGAAGAGGTGTTAGTGAGGAAGAGGTGTTAGTGAACAGGAAGAGGTGTTAGTGAGGAAGAGGTGTTAGTGAACAGGAAGAAGTGTTAGTGAACAGGAAGAGGTGTTAGTGAGCTCAGTTCAGTTCTCCTATAATGGTGTCAATGCAGGCAGATCAATATTATTGTTAAAAATTAAATGTAATGTTAAATTAAATGTCCCCAACTAAGCAAGCCAAAAGCCAAAGGCAAAAAAGGTGAAAAAAGGTGAAAAAGCAGACAGTGGCGAGGAACCGAAACTTCATCTGGTGTAACACATCTGGATCCAGCAACTGAACGGTAATTTAACAGGTTTAATGTGTGAAAGTGGCTATTAATTCCGTATTGTGACAAATGAGAATGGCATGAATCTTTATTTATTTATTTTTACATCTTTCCTTTTTTTTTCTTTTTTTTAACTTTTTTTTATTGCAGAACTTACACATAATTACAAGCTCAGGGAAGTAAAGCAAGGTTGTATCTCTTACAATGAACAAACAATGATACGAATTAAAAAACATATATATCCTGGATTTGCATACAGCACATTATGTAATTATACAAAAGAAAAGAAAAGAAAAGAAAAGAAAAGAAAAGCATAACAACAAGGTTAAGTCATATCTTTGAATAAATCATCATAATGCATCAAAAATTTTGCACTTTTTTTTTGTTATTTATAAGTCTAAGGGACGAAATAAAAGAATTAAGGTCAGCAAGAAAAAGAGGGAAGCTCAAAGCTATTTTTGCTTGTGGATGAAGAATTTTGCATACAAGATAAGGAAATTAACAACATGTTCAAGGGACATCAGCTTTGGGTTTTCATAATAAAAGATAACCTCTTTGAGAATGAAGGTGTGGGTCACATTTGTAGGGCCAAAAACAAAAGCACTTAATTCAGCCCAAATACTGGTTACATTACACTCACAAAATAAATGGGTGACAGTTTCCTCAACAAAACCACAAAAAGAGCAAGTCTCATCAATATCAGAATATTTAGAGATGGATGAGTTAACAGGATAGATTTTATGAAGGATTTTATAATGAATTTCCTTAACTTTGTTGGATACACAAAATTTACTAGGCAAAAGCCAGGCCTTTGTTACAAGGGATCCCCAATAGAATTTACCCCTTGGAGTAATCTCTCTCTTCATTTGAAAAATTGTGCGAATATGTCTTTTGTTGCATTTTCGATCTAAAAAATCTATCTAGCCGGATAAACACTATTACCTTTACTGAAGTTAAGGTGATTTTTAATTAATTGAATTAAGCCTGCTGGGATAGCTTTTATCAAGGTATTATATTCCTTTGGTGGAACTGGAAAGTTATGGAGATTCAAAAATTGCTATAAGTTAGAATATGACCAGAATAGCATGGATCTTTATTTGAACTGGGTCAATTCACTCTATTACATGTATTAGTCAGGAACAATGTTTAGTTATAGATGAACAGTAGGCTTAATAACCACTGAAACTAATCATATCCAAATAATAATTCAGATACACTCAATAAATAATATGATAGACAAAGTCTAACACTTAATATGTCAGTAACAGTCGAACAATAATATTCTGTCAGATACAGTCGGGAATCGTGCGCATGCGCAGAAAGGGGGGAGGAGTCGCTGAAAAAGGTGAATGGCTCTAATGGCTGGCTAGCTAATCAGATGGAGAAAAAAACACATTAAAATGTTCCTGAGTGTGAATTTCACTACTATACATGTGCTGTAAACCCTTTATAAGGATTTTATGATTGAACGCATCTCTCTTTCTGTATGCATTGCTCTTTAAGCCGAGAGTGATAGAGTCGTTTCCTCTGATCTCATGAGGCTTTAGCATGCTAGCATGCCCTCTGATTTTATATCTCTCCTGAGCGCCGATATCGACCCCAGTTCTCCTAAATCACTCTATTCCAAAGGTAAGAACGTGTTTTTATGATACTGCGTCCTTTCTTCATTCATTTAGGTTTGCATGCGTCTTCACGGAGGCGTTTAGTTGTGGATAAATATGAAGAATTGCTAACGTTACTTAGCACGAGAGGAGAGCACGCGCTAGCTGTGTGTATTTATAAATGCGTGTATATGTATGAGTGTAAGTGTGAGTCTATGTATGCGTGTGTGTGAGAGAGTCTATATATAAATGCGTGTGTGTGTGTGTGTGTGTGTGTGTGAGAGAGAGAGAGAGAGAAAGAGAGAGAGAGAGAGAGAGAGTGGGTGTGTGTTTGTTTACCTTTACACACATTATAACTTAGTGACTCGTGGCTCCGAGACAACCAAGGTTTGTTGTCGAACACCAAACAAGTATTTCGGACACACACTGTTGTTGTGGTGTTTTATATACACTGACTTTGAAGAACTATAAAAGTTGGACTAGTGCCATGAAGGATGATCATGCTACTGATCCACGCCTATCATAATTAATATTTCATCTGCCAACAGCAAGACATTGAGCTTGACAGCAACATGTTTCTGAATATAGCTGGCAGTGTTGGTCTCATTCGAAGGTAAGCTCATAACAGACCTGACTTGAGCATATGATGTTCATATGTTGATATAATCATATGTTGATATGATGAGGAAAGTTATACAATAAGCCAGTCCTCTGTAATGTGGATGATAGGAACAGAAACATATTTATCTTGTGGTGAGCCAATGGGAAGTGGATAACATCCCTTTTTGGGGGTTATGTGCCGATATAATGATGCAGATTTGAAAACTAAATGTTTTAGATTTACCAATGAATCTACAATGTGTTATAAGCTCTTTAAAGCTGTGGATTCTGGTTTGCTGTCAGTGTTTTTATTAAAAGACCAGTATCTTTCCTCTGTGACGCATTGTAGTTGTGGACTTCATGATTCTCATAGACTTAGAATGATTATTAAAAACATTATCATTCTTGATAATCACAATTTTTCTTCTATGTTTTAATTTTTACAGTAAAGCTCTTTGTCGTCACGTTGTTTGACAAAAAGTTTAATTTCATACGATTAAAATAAAATAAATGAAAGATGTATGTCTTGTTTAGTTGGGTCCTGGCACTCTGTGTACAAGGACCTTAACGGTTAGTTTCTTAAATCATCTTTGCGATAACCAATCAGTGCAATTCCTTTCATCAACATAGCAGCACTTGCACTCGGTTCTTCAATCATATCAATCCTTATAATATGATTTTAACATTATAAATGAATTATATCTTTTAATATACATGCTGCCCTCCAGTCAGAGTTGGAAATGTCAAGATTTGGGTTGAAAACAGACGTTAATTTCAATTATATGTAGCCGTATTGCATAGCAGCGCCCTGGACACCACCCACCACGTCATGTTTCACGAGGGCCAGTTTAGCATGAGCGAACGGCACACACTTTTCTTCAGAACATGACTAAAGCTGGTGTATTAATAGGTCTCAAGCGGTTTGACCCGGGTCACATGGCCTTTTGTGTTCAATCCACTCGACCCAACTTTGTAGTGACAGAGGAGTTTAATAGTTCCTATAGGAGCTGCTCTGTAGAGGAGTGTGGTCATTATGTGGTGCCACCTGTGTTTAGTGGAGGTTTCACAAAGCCAGCGTTCACAGATGAAGTGTGTAATCAGTGTGACACTTCGGCCTCCTCTCCAGCTTCAGGAGCAGTGTCTCTGTCCTGTCGGATTCTTTTGAACAGATTTAATCCCTGCGATATTAAAGGTTGCCTTGGCCGAGGAGAATCGGACGATCCCACGATCTGTTTGTCGTCCGGGGATGCGGAGTGTTAAAATAGCAGGAATGCGGGACATGTGGAGTTCAGCTTCACTACAGGCACCAGGGCTTGTCTTTACTGTAGGAGTGTTGATCCAGGGTCCCGTTTCCATCTCTGTGTTTCTCTGGGCCAGAATGCAGTGGACACTACAGAATACAGTGCTTGAAAGAGCTTGTCCAGTTTTTGATCTTCAAAGTCAGAAAGTATTGTTCGTCCAACTAAGCATTTTTTCACAGCTGTTATTTTAGCTTAATTATAGCTGTGTATTTGTGTCACAGTTTGATTTTCTATAAATGTTCATATTTATATCAACTTTATTTCACAGCAAATAATAAACACTTGGTAAACACATTTTAAAACCTTGACTTGTGAGATTTTGATGATTTCTAGCAACATTTTTAAACATAGGAACATATAATATAAAACATTAAAACAGAACAAGTAGCAGATTTAAAGATTTAGGATCTGGTTTGGGACAAATGTTGATTTCATAATTATCAACTAAAACATGAGATTATTTTACTTATTAAACTGTGATGTTACATTTTTAACAGGGGAAAAATAATGCTGTCTTTAATGATCCTACAATTTTCCTTAAAGTCCCCCTGTATTCAATAATTTTATCCCTTAAATCACCAAAATTACATATTTAAAAGTTTTTCTTCATCTCTTGAAATATCTTGAATGTACAATAACTCGACACCCTTGCCTCATTTAGTATGCGCGGTCCTATGAATATGCAAATGAGCCCCGCCTCCACTCACTCGCTCAGCTCAGAGATCCACTGGCTGACGATCACACGTTGATCTGATTGGTTACAAGGTAGTTTGTGACGTCAGAAACACCAGTGATTTCAAAGCGTGTGTTTGAGACTGTCTTTGGTTCACTGCAGTTTTAAGGAGAAAATACTCAGCAATGCTGTCGACTTATGAATTTACACATGGTTTGTCTTAAAGCACATCAAAAACACCACATAGACACATAAACAACATTTAAAAGCTTGATTTTCAACACAGGGGGACTTTAATGTAACTGGACACTAATTTGTACCCAATGAAGCATATAAACATACATTTTATTTTATGAAGTGCGTAAGAAAGAAAAACCCTTCATAGATGGTCGGAGTACAGTGCACTCAAGCAGAAATAATCTTTGGCAGTAAAAACAAAGTATTGTTTTGTTATGGGAAGTAACTCTGTTATGTTTGGCCAGGGTTTCCAGGTAATGTGAGCGGTCAGGCCGCTTCAGTGCTTCTCTATCAGCGGCGGCGCTGTGATCATCAACATGCTGATGGAGACACACGGGCACCAGGGGACCAAGTGTCCCTCGATGAGCTCTGGCAATCATAAACACCTCCTCGCTTATTAAATATCTGCTCATCAGCACTAATACTAATATCATACAACTATATATAGTGAGCGCTCCACTTTCCTTATGAAGCATATGAGACAAGGCAAATTTATGTTTGTAATTGCTGACAATATTTTAGTGAAATGTAATAATTTGGCTGGCTAATATGGCAGTGCTCTTTGGACTACTAGTGTCAAAATTACTAGTGTCGCGGAGCGGGCGTTACGGATACGTGGTGTAAAATTTGTATTAATCAAAAACCATGTCTAATTAATTGAAATCATGAAACTTTCAAATTTATTAAACTTGTACAACATAAAAAAATAAATAATTCTATGAAATGTTTTTTTCCCCACACAAATTCGGTGTTGTGTTTTTTCTGGTAATCAAATGAAGACATAAAACATTTAATTTCTTTTAATCATATGAAATGAAACACAACGAGCTGCACAATGAGCTTTACTGTTTACGTGTTTAAATTCTACTGTACAACGGTAATACATTTCTGTCAAGTTAAACCGAACTTCTATTTTGACGGGTTGCCGTGAAGACCTTTGAGTTTCTGTGAGTCATGACGATAGTTTTCCTCAAATTAAGCGGTTAAATGTTCACAAAGCGACTTTCAGCGGGTCTAGAGTCTGGAGATGAAGTTCATGTATTATGTTGTGTCCTCATGTAGGTAAAAAAACAGCGCGAGCGTCAGTGTGTGTGTGTGTGTGTGTGAGGTAAATGAAACTGCGCGTCGTCAGCACCAGCACACAGAACATGCAGGATTCGTATTTAAAGAGTTTTTTGCGGTTTAATATTCACACACACTAGTCGCGGTTTGATTTCGAGTGTAACATTTACAAATTCCGTAAAATTCCGCGTTATACAGTAAATTCCGTTTTTATGACTGAATTCTGCGATTCCGTCCGCGTTTCTCCATCGCGAAAAAGTGGAGCTCGCGTGTCCGTTTTTCTAAAATATCTATATTTGTGTCATTCTTTCAGGGGGAAACTGCTCTATACTGACTCCTATTGTCACCCAAAGCCATTACAGATGGCATTATAGTAAATGAAGTCATGCATATGTTATTATGATTCAGTACACATCAATATCTTTATTGGATTATGTCATGTATTGCACACAGTGTTTATACTGTATCTTATTGTTTTGTAATATATTTCCATACTTTGCTCTTTTGGGGATCTTTGTAAATGTCCGTGACAGTAGTAGGCATGACTTGTTTACTGCTAATAAACTCGCCTACATGTTTCACAGACTGTAATTTAGTAGGCACACACACACACCAATATTTTTGGTGCAGTTGTCTTGTCATGCACATTTATCATACCTTGATTTAGGGTGTGTTCACACTTGTAGTTCACTTAGTTCTTTTGGTCAGGGAATTATACATTTTTGGGCCGTTCACACCAAGAACGTTAACTATAACGACAACTATATTCGCGTCCACACCAGCGAACGATAATGGCCTGTTTATTCTAAACTCGCGCGCTGCGGTTTCAAAGTGTGTTCAACGTCATTGAACGAAGCTAGTTTTATCTGACCAAATTAATACAGTGGAATAAAAAAAAAAAACTTCTCACTATTTATTCAGAGGGTATGAACGATTGTTTTCCAGATCCATTTTCTTGAAAAGGTGCTTAACTTGTCAAACAGTGTTGGATTTTTCTGGACCTCGGCGATTAACTTCTCCCTCATGTCCTCTACCATTTTAAATGCGCGAACCCTTAAATTAGGATGGATTCTGATTGGCTGTCAGTGTTTTATCATTCAACGGCTGCTTCATCGTTATCGTTATAGCTGTGCTGTGAACTCTGCTATTCTTTAATAATGGAGAACAATTTTTAGAACTATATCTTTATCGTTATCGTCCTTGGTGTGAACAGGCCTTTAGTCTTGGTTCGCTTACTAGTGTTAAGAATGCTTTTTGGACAGGACTTACCAAACATCCAGACCAGTGCTGTATATGTGCGTATTATATATATGATGCCATTTTTTATAAGGGCTTATCAAATGTGTAAAGGAGAATGAAGATCTGCGGTTCTGACGCCTGTACAGATCTGTGATGGGCAACGGAGCTGTTATGATGAGAATTATTGAGCATTCTGTGCTTTTTATGGCCATATCTTATGAAATCATGTCATTTTTAGATGTCTTTGGTCCGTCATAGTTCAGTCGAACTGCACCAGAGCTAGTTTTAATCCAACCAAACCAAACCTGCCAAGTGTCAACACAGCCTTTGTGAAACAGATTGGGACCCATTAATAAACAATAACATTTTCAGTGCTGTTCAAAATCAGAAGCACCGAATGCTGCAAGATGATTCATTATTGCTCAATATTGTGTTGTTCTTGTAAAGCTATAAAATGGCTGAAAAGCTAAATTCGAATTTCTTAAATATTGGCAAAAATTGAATTATATTCGAATTCTAAAGGCAAATCTTAAAGTTAGAGGAGAAGAAGAGTACTGTATGGTCTCCTGTGTCCACAAGAGCGCGCAGTCGAGCGCAACAAGGAAACACAAACCAAATCAAGCGTCTTTTATTGAAATGAAATGACATTCACTTTTTAAAGTGCATTAACTTTTGAAACAATTGTTCTTAGATACAATATAATTTCCTTAATGTGCATGCAAGGACAATTAGATATTGCATAAAACTGTAAGTGCACCTGATAAAACATGCTTCAACACGCAGCGTAACGAACTACATGAACACACAACAGCAAACTGGCATTCAGAAACACTCCACTTCTACTCACTACATCTACATACTGTTCATCACAAACACCAGAGGCTCAGCTAGATCTGAGCGAGTGCTGAGCGCTTTCTGTTGACGATGTGTCCAGCTGACACACACACACACACACACACACACACACACACACACACACACACACACACACACACACACACACACACACACACACACACACACACACACACACACACACACACACACAGCTCTGGGGAGGTTTGGTCAAGTGTGTCGTTGCACCATTTTTGCCACCGACTGAGAGGGTTTTCGCCAGCAGGAAGTCTTTCAAATTAACAATCTTGACACACCAAAAATTTGAATGCACGTTTTTTGCATTCGAATGTGCAGGTTTTTTGTTTTATTATAATTCTAGGAATATTCTAAATTGTAATGTTTATGAGTCTCTCTGTTCCAGAGTCAGTGTATGACCTGCTCCCCAAAGAGCTGCAGTTGCCCTCGGTCGCTCAGCAGGACAGCCCGTTCCCCATGAGCCAGAAGAGCGGCGGAGAGGCCGGCCCTCCTCCTGCTGCGGCCCTGGCCTCAGGTACACACACTCCGGTGCTCACGCTACACACTCTCCTCATCATCTGCTCCACTCACCCCTGTGTGTGTGTGACTGCTTGTGAAGCTAAACTTCATCTGATTCCTGTGTGTCTCTGGATCTTTACTAGTCTTTTCTCTTTTGGTGGTGTGGTGTTATTATCTTTTTTTAAATTTATTTGTGTTGGTTTGAGCACATTTCTTTCTGGTGCCTCTGACCCGTGCTTCCAGTTTCACTTGATGTCACACTCTTTTAAAACCCATCTGGACATCCAGACCTTTTAAGTTTTTTTCTCTCTCCTTTTGATCATTTCAGATTTTGCAGACGAACTTGTTTCGAGTGTTTTACTTGACCTGTCCCATTTAAACCTGTTAAAAAGAGCTTCCTGTTATTGAGGTTGAGTGATTTCCTGACCATGTTCTGGAGTCTCGGCCTGTTATGGTTGAAGCCAGTCAATGAAATAAAAACAGCACTCACTGGCTGGCAGCGGTCCAGCGCATTAGATGACACCTAAAATAATTTCATTAGAAGCCATTTTTTATCTTTGTCTACAAATATATTGGCGTTAGGCCTAATTTGAGGCTTTTCTCTTAATCTTTTCGCTTCTTTTTGGGAAGGCTTCTTTCAACTAATGACAAAATGGCTTGTAATCTGAATAGGGCTGGGCAATATAGCATAACAAAAGAAACCCAATATTTAATATGACTCTATATTCATACATTTACAGTCTTGTGTTTGCTCTGGAAAAATCTTTTAGGTTTTTTCAACAGCCATTGTTATCAAGTAAATATAAAAATAATGTAATGCACCAATATAAAAAATTATTTGATGCCCCAATATAACAATACATATTAACAGGATAATGCTTAATACAGTATTTAATAGTCTGGATGAAATCAAAATAGATTGTTTTATTTCTTAATGATTCACTCATCTGTGCTTTTTTTTTTAATGAAAATTCATCAACTTAATCTTTAATCAACATGTCATGTCTTGTTTTTCCTGTGATTATTCTCACTTCTCTTTACTGACATATGAAAAAGGGATGCACCGATATGAAAATATGAAAAATCCAATGCCACACAAGGATGTCTGTAAACCTAGAGCGATGATGTAAACAGATAATTTTGGTTAATTTAATATATTTGCAGAAATTAATCAAATTTCTATCTTTCTTTTTTTTTTTTTTTTATGTTTAAAATCACTTTGATATTCACAACTTTGCTTCATCAACAAAATAATACCAAATATATTGCCCAGTTCTAATTAAAAGGCAATACTCTGAATGCAAATATATTTGCAAGTAAGTAGCCAGGTTAATGTTACACTACCTCCTGTTTTGACAGAAAGCTGAGGGATCTTTAAGCAAAGGAGCCCAAACAAATATCAGTTTATGCATCAATAAATTTGATAGATCAACCAAATCCAGCACCAAACTAGGACAGTGAGAAAAACGATTTAGAAAAATAATAATCTGTACCAAAACTGGCCCAATAAATTAGTAATTTATAAAAACAGATGTTTTTATGAAAATGTGGATTTTTTTGCTCATGATTCTGACCAAAATTTGCAGATATCTACATTGGATGACCAGCACTTATTGTTTATTCGCTGTCATTTGTCGTTTTTATTCCAGGGAGTTCCCTCTGAATCAGGGAGAGTCTGCATATAAAATGGTCTGCAGTTCTCTGCTTCGTAGGTCAGAAGCTTGTTTATTCTGTCTCCATGGCTACGCTCAGTCCCAACCAAATTGTCCAATTGGCATGCATTAGTCAACACCTCAGAATTTTCATTGTCCAATATTATGTGTCTAAGAGAGGCTGTTTTGAATAGATCAGCTCTGGGTTATCATCAACCAGTACCAGTTCGCCCAATCGGCATGCATTACTCTCAGAGTTATAATTGGCCATTAGAACTTGTCTGTGAAAGGCTTGAATAGATCAGCACTGGGTTATGCAGAAGTGACAACAAATGCTCTGTATACCCCTTATGCATGTTTATTTTTTGCTTTTTTATGGTAGGATTCAGTTATTGAGCCATCATACAAAATAACATGAAAGAAATAAGGTATTGGACAATGCATACGCTTAATTAGGCTTACTTTTTTAATTAGCAATTTAATACCACGACATTCAAAACAGATAAAGGGCATTGACCAGACACCATGTCGAGTTTCACTGCTTGATCGGGACTGCTAGCCAGATTTAAAGGGACCGGTTTTTAACCGTTCTGCATTGTGCACACTACAGATGCTGCCGCCACATGCACCGCTGCCTCCTCCCCTGGAGGACTCAGCACCCTTCCTTCCTGTCCCAGCATGCTCTCTGCTACCTCCGCCCAGGAGCAGGCGTCCAGGCTCGGGCCCGCCCCCGAGGGGGTGCCCGAGAGAGTGGTTGTGGAGCCCGGTTCAGCTGCGGGCGAGAGCCAGGCGACCCCCTCGAAGCGCCGCACCGTCCTGAGCATCTCCCCGCCTCCCGAGGATCTGCTCGACGACAGCCGGATGTCCTGCCAGGATGATCTGCCCCCCAACCCGGACTCGGAGCAGAGCGGGAGCATGTGGATGGACGACTCGGTGTCCAACTTTAGCATGGGCAGCAGCAGTTCGTACAACGACAACACTGAAGTGCCCAGAAAATCTCGAAAGAGAACTCCTCGGCAGCGGCCGGGGCCGAAACCCGCGGCCCGCGAGGAAGCCGGCATGGATGTGTTTGATGCAGACAGCGCTAAAGCGCCACACTTTGTTCTTTCACAACTGGGTTCAGACACCAAAGTCACACCCAAAGTGAGGTTGGTGTCCTTACATTTTCTAAGTTTGTGCCACAAAAAAATGCAATAACGAATAGGGCTGCAGGATTAATCGCAATTTACATGAAATCGCACTTAAACCGATTTGGCTTATCGTGATTATGAAATCGCAAAGGCTGCGATTATTTTTTTTTTTAATGCGCAGCTTGTCATTGATGATCGGCTCTGTAAACGCTGCTCACTCTGAAAGCACTGCGAGTTTGAGTCACTTATAATGTGCATTTGAAAAAGCAACACACGTCGAACATCTTTCCAAACATGAGAAGCATTTATGAGCCTCTTGTCCAACAAAAGACAATATTAAATCACAATCTTTCACTCCAAACTCACTTCATATGGACAGTTGAGCTCATCCTTCTGCGAGATGATGTGACTTCTTACACAGAATAAGGCAGTCGTGTGTTTATTAGTTATGTTTAATCAATCAAAGCTTTTCAATCTTCTGTTTATTCAGCTGCAGCGATGATGCCCATAGGAATGATGTGTGTTATTGTACTTTTGCGGCGGGGCATATTTGGTGGGTGTGTGTGAGACGCCCTCTGGTGTTCAGAGGGATATGTGGTATGTGTGTGAGACGCCCTCTGGCGTTCAGATGGAGCAGCATTTACTACCGATCAGCCGCTGCACTGACAAGCTGCACATAAAATAATCACAGCCTTTGCCAAATCGCGTGCGGTTTCATTGCGATTTAATCGTGTGGCCCTATTTGCGCCTCAAAAAAATTCAACATTCATTTTAAAAACGTCATAGAAGATATTTGAATTGCTTTCTTGTATTATACCTTTAGCTCCCTGGAAGTGTCAAACAATCAGAAAGGGGGGATTCTCTCCATTCAGTACCCGCAGAAGAGCGAAGGGAAGGAGCTGAAGATTTTGATTCAGCCAGAGACACAGCATAGAGCACGATACCTCACAGAGGGAAGTAGAGGATCCGTCAAAGACCGTACCCAGCAAGGATTCCCTACAATCAAAGTAAGAATTTAAAAAAACATTATATTATTTGGACAAATATGCATTTATGGAAGTAATACAGTTTATATGGTAATGTTTCTATATGTGGTACATCAGTTAGAGGGAGTGAGTGAACCAGTGGTGCTCCAAGTATTTGTGGCTAATGACGCTGGACGTGTGAAGCCTCATGGGTTTTATCAAGCCTGCAGAGTGACGGGGCGCAACACTACGGCATGTAAGGAAGTGGATATCGAGGGGACCACAGTTATTGAAGTGAACCTTGAGCCGACCAGCTCTATGACCCTACCGTAAGGATCATTCCGTCTGTTGTCTAATCACTTACAGTTAATGTGTTTTTGTTTAGTAAAGTGTAATGGGATGTGTGTTGGCAGCGTGGACTGTGTGGGAATCTTGAAGCTGAGGAATGCCGATGTCGAAGCTCGTATAGGGGTTGCTGGCTCCAAAAAGAAAAGCACTCGAGCTCGTTTGGCCTTCAGAGTGAACATACCAAGACCTGACGGATCTGTCCTAACCCTTCAGACTCTCTCCTCTCCTATCTTATGTAGTAAGTGCAAAGGGTAGCAGGGTATAGATTTGATGTTACGGGATTTTATTTTCCACATCTGTCAGTGGTTGTAACTATATTCTTTGTGTCACATTTTCAGCTCAACCTGCTGGAGTGCCAGAAATCCTTAAGAAGAGTCTTCACAGTTGTTCTGTCGCAGGAGGAGAGGAGGTCTTTATCATCGGCAAGAACTTTCTCAAAGGAACCAAAGTTCTTTTTCAGGAAAATTCTACAGGTAGTGCATGCATGGACATCTTATACCATAAAACTTTATACTGGGTATTAGCATAATGCCCCACATGGCAATGATGGGATAGCATTGCATACTTTTGTTGCGCTGTCACCTTTCAGAATGCAAGGACACATGAAATTTAGCTTGCATAGTATGATGAACATACTCCTACTCCTTATCTGTCCAACATATGTGGAATGTTTTGCCAAGTACATCTTTTTCCTTCCTGTTTTAATTTTTCTTTCCAGATGAGAGTGGCTGGCAAGCTGAAGCAGAAATTGACATGGAACTTTTCCATCAGGCAAGTGACATGGCATTACAGTATTTAGTTCTAGTAAAAATACTTATCATTCAAAAATATCTTGTCTAAAGCATCTTCTCAACATAATTCGATCCAGAATCATCTAGTGGTGAAGGTTCCCCCATATCTTGACCAGACAGTGGCCGCCCCAGTCTCTGTTGGGATTGCCGTAGTGACAAACGCAGGGAGAACGCATGATCTACAGCCTTTTACCTACACTCCGCTTACAGGTTGGTAAAGAGAGAATATGTTTATAATATTAACAGGTATCCAGCTCAGAAGTTCATTAGAAAAAAAGTAAGGATGTGTTGACTGTAAGCAAGGGGTGTCATTTTCTTATTTGTAAAGTCCCAGACATGCAGTACTCTACAATAAAAATGTGTCTTATTGTAGAGTTAGAACCTGTCCTATTTTATTGGAAATGGCTGTGGTTAGGGACTTAAACAACCAATCATTTGGGTCTTATTTTAGGAGTGGGGTTAGGGATACTCTTTGGCCTTGTTTGAAAGGAATGTTTTGCAGGACCAACAAAAGATGGTGAGCCATGCATGTCTTACTTGGGTAAGTTGAGTAAAGTATATTTGGGTACATCAAGCAAAGTTACTTTGGTAAAACAGGTATGGAATTGTGAATCTTTGTATAGTTGAGACTTAGCTCATGAATATTAATTTGGTCATGCTGATATGGTGCTTTGTAACTCTCTTGGAGTGTCCAGTTTTATAGGATTGGTATATTTGCTCCTGAATGCTATCTGACAGCAGGCGACAGAAATGCAGGTTGAATAGTGCTGCAGCTGCTAGTTGAAACGAAATACATCAAAAACAATGTCTTAGTATCTTTGGCTAAAGATTACAGGCTATTGTTTTTGTGAATATTGCCATCAAGTATCTTCAATTTACCTGTTTTGGTGACACCCCTTAATGGGACAAAGTATAAGATTGCACTTCCACACTAGTAGATGATGTCATCATTCATTATTTTAACTTTCTTCATACAGAGAAAGTTGAAATACCAGTGAAGTCAGAACTGCCAGCCACAGTCAAGGCTTGTACCTTTGAAGAGCAGATTAAAGGTGTGGTATTATCAAAAATATTTCCATGCTTTGCTGCCAAACAGCTTTAAAGTTTGAGCTCAAATGTTTCATGACTTTGTTTACAGCAATGCAAACAGAGACCAGTTGTCTAAACAATGTCTTATTGTTACCTATGGTCAAACGAGAAGAACCTATGGATGTCTCCTGCAACGTAACACCTTCAGACATCTTTAAGGTACTATCATTTTTAAAGCCCATCCCTTTTGAGTTCATTTTCCAGTTTTAACCTTGGAATCCTTTAGTTTAAGAAAGTACTGTTTTAATGAATGGGGCATGAAAATTAACAGATTATTTTCTTATTTTCGCAATACAGCCTGTAGAGACCCTTAGTTCAACCCAACAAATCTTGGAGATAAGTACTGTCCTTCCCTCTGCCACTAAGTCTTTTCCAAGCCCTGTGGCTCTCCAACCTGTTGACTCACCACAGTCGTCGGCTCAAATATTTACGACTCAAGAAACCTTGTCCACCATTCAGAAGCAGGACATTCCTTCCCCTGCATCGTTCCAAGTGTCCTTGTCAGAAGACACAACGGTTCTCCAGCCGGTTCCCCCTCAGGTCCCTCAGCAGTTTTTGCGGGAAACACCAGAAACTTTGTCTCCAGAAGACAACAGTACGGATGGAAGTGGAATGGTATTGGTGGGCATAGACTCTCGTAATCCTCCATCCCAGCAGCCACAGGTTCAGGCGCTTTTGCCCCAGGATGGGGTTGCACAGCTAGAGAGAGCAGTAAGAGAGCTGCAAGCACAACAGCAACTAAACTCTGTACTTTATAGCCCAGCGCCGTCTGCGGAGAGCCTTCAGCAACACGTCCAGGAAAACATGAACAGTTTAAGGTTGGGTGGAAATGAGACATCTCTAACCAACCAGCAACAGCAGCAGCAAGAGCAGAATATATTGGAGAATCTACATCAACAGCAACAGAAGGCACTTGTGGATCTACAGCATCAACAAACAGTCCTTGAAAATTTACAGCAACATCAGAAGGTCTTGGAAAACCTCCAGCAACAGGCTCTTGGCAACATTCAGCAGCAGCAGCAAACACACAAAGTTTTGGAGAATCTACAGCATCAACAACAGCACCAGAAAGTTCTTGAGAACATTCAGCAACAAAGTTCAATAGTGACTCTGCAGCATCAAAAAGTAATTGATAATCTTCAACAGCAGCAACAGCATCAAATAAATTTAGAAACTCTTCAGCATCAGGAAGTTTTAGAGAACCTAAAGCAACATTTGCAGTCAGAGCTCTTGCAGACACAGATTCCAATGCAGTGCACACCGAGCTTCACCAGCGAACAGCAAAGCTCCTCACAGACGAATACTCTATCGCAGCCCTCAGAAGGCTTCCTCCAGAACCCACCCCAGCAGCAGTTACAGCAGCAGTCTGCACTTTTCCAACAGACTGGAGGTCTTATGACCATTCAGACATCTAGTTTTCTGCAGCAGCCATCCTCTCAACCTTCACCTCCTCAGCCGCTCTTTCAGAGTCATAACCCCTTGACTGAGACACAAGACTCGCAGACAGTACTCTTTGGATCCACAAAGTCACCACAGGTTCAAGCAGCCTTATTTCCTGGTACCATGACAATGCTAACAAGCACCAATCTACCCACAGAACAGCAGGCTCCTTCAACTAGCCTGTTTATTACGCAAAGTGTGTTGCCTAGCCAGCTGCCATCGGATAATAACCAGAACCAGCAGCAGCAGCAACAGATAACTTTCCTCACACCCCTGCAGACTTCTGGAACAGACGCCCAGACTGTCTCACTTTTTCAGGGACAAACACAGTTGTCCACCCCAATGGAACAACAGGCTCCCCAACAACAACAGATGGCAACACCCCAACAAGCCCCTCTTTTCCCAAATATTGCCACAATATCTCCAAATCAGCAACAAACGCAGACAGGCATATTGTTCTGTACCACAACCATTAATCCCCATGATCTGCCCCAGGCTCTGTTATTCAGTGGTCAGAACCAAACTTCACTAGGAAGTGACCGCCTCCCAGAAAATATCTTTCAGGAGCAGCAACCCATGCAAGTTGTTCCCAGCTCTGAAAACGTTACTGCGAACAACCCTTCAAACCAAACTACCGTTCCGACAGTCCAGTCGACTCAGAATCCATCAATTATTTTTCCGCAAGGCAGTGTTGTGAATGTTGCCCAGCAAGACTCGGCAGAGCCCATGTCTTTTCAAGACCAGAGCACCATTGTGAGTGACTCGTCTGCCAGTATGCCTTCAACACGGACAGAACTTTTTCAGGATCAGCAACCTATGCAGGTTGTCCCCAGTGCCACCAGCGTAACACCTGTCTCTCCTACAGACCAACCTTCTGTCAACAATTTTTTGCCTCAGTCAGCAATTTTAGCCCTGCAAGGTGGTGTAAGCTCTCAAGACTTGCCTCCGACTGCGGCAGCAGCCACTATATTCAGTGGACAGAGTGGTGTAGCAGTGAGCGGCCTACAGAACTCCACTCCCACCACCCCTCAGCAACCGCCCAGCCAACTCTTTCAGACCGCTATTGGGGGAACTCTCAGCCAGCCTGGACAGCCAGGACAAGCAGGCCTTTTTCTCTTTGAGATTCCCAGTGGTAAGTGCAATTAAGTCAACATGCAATTAGAGTTGCAGTCATAGCAAAAAACAGGGTACTATTGGGACATGCTTTGGAGCAGTCCTTCCCTGTCCTGGGTACACCCCATCACTGCACATTTTGCACGTCTCCCTCATTGGACACAACTAATTTAAGTCTTGCAGTCTCTATTTAGTGAGCTGGTGAGTTGAATTAGGTGTGTTAGATGAGGGAGAAATGCAGTTATGAGGGGTCAAAAACCCTCTTCAGAAGTTTTTTTTGAGATTCCCAATGGCCAGTGCTATTAAGTCAACAATAAATCAGAGTTAAAATCTTGGCAAATGACTGCAGAACAAAAATACCATTGGGTCATTTTGAGATGTTCTGAAAGATAATTTTGTCCTTGACCCAGTCCAGGGGCTGGTTGCACAAGCTGGATGTAAAAAAGTTTGGTGTAAGCCAAACTGGACTTAGTTGCATCCAGCTTTCCGATGGATATTTATACCTGTTGCACCATCTAAAACTACGACTAGGCGCAGCTACGCTTAGCGTAGATGATGCGCGTACACCCTGACATTACACTGATACACTGATGCCGTTCGCATTACTATGGTTACAAATTTTTATTTACTCCAACGAATAGATGAAAAATGACTGCTGAGCCGAAAAATTGAATTACTCAGATTGTGAAACAAGAAAAATTTAGCATATGCATATTTTGGTATGCAAGCAAAACAATTCAGTGGCAAAAGATAACAGCGGCAGTAAATTAAGCTGAGGGTGGGCTAGGAAATCTGTCTGTTACATGTTGTAACTGCGGTGATAACTCGTTGATTAATTCTAACAATTCAACCCTGCTAAAACGAAAACGTTCAATAAGTTCTCTGTCTCCATATATATCTAGAGGATTGGTTCTGTCTCTCATTAGGCTACTCTTTCACGCCGGAAAGCCCACCGATCGTGTAGCCTGTATACCAGACGCGCCATTGTCTCAACGTTTTTATTGATCTTTATTTTCACCATGGAAACAAGTAAAGACTTCTCACTTTACACCTACCTTTGAATAGGCGTAAGATTTAGTCTCAGACGTGTGCTACTCCCAGATGGTGCAACAGGTATTAATTCTACACAGGACTTAAAGTGCATTTTACGTTAAGCTTAGTCTAACGACCGAGTGTACGTCCAGCTGGTGCAACCGGCCCCCAGGGGTGTCGAAACCTGCTCCTGGAGGGCTACTGTTCATCAGAGTTTGGCTCCAACTTGCCTCAACACTTGTGCCTGGAAGTTTCTAGTATGACCTTTATAGTAAGACCTTGATTATCTGTGTTGCTTTGGGGTTCGCAACTAAACTCTGCAGGACAGTGGACCTCCAGGAGCAGGACTGGACACCTCTGACCTAAAGTGGGTTCTGGTATTGGAGTAGTCGTCCACTGTGGAATGACAACATTTAATGATCCAGTAAATTCCAGATGGTTAAAACCAAGTCTGTCCTACATTTATTTTCTCATGAATCAATGTGTACACCTTCAGATATGTTGCATTAACTTTCTAAATTGGCTTTATTGCAGAATGTGCCTTTCACGGCCTCAAAAAGCCTAATCTTTCTGTGTTTTATTAGAGTGTGGACAGCTAATAAACTCTCCTGGTCCGGCTTTGTCAGATCAGCTCGTCACCATGGGTCACCCTGGTTCGGATCAGAATCAGACCCAGCTTCAGAATAATACGCAGATTCAGACCTTACTGGACCAGTCCAACAACCTTGACGACAAGATAGACGAACTTCTGGAACGTTTTCAGGAGCAGGGAAAGACGCTTCCTAGGGATTTCTTGGACCATTAAAGATGAGTAGTTAGAAACCTCACTTCAGTAGACCACCGTCCTCACTGCTTGTCGTGTTCCTTTACATCTTGCGTCTTATGTCTGTATTATCTAAACTTATCTAAGGGTCGTCTCAGTTGGGGGTCTTCACTTATATCTATGTTTCTGAAAGCTTGTAATGTGTTGTTTTGGCGGGACATGTTAGCTATGGATCTCGCCATGGCTCCTTTTCTTAATGGACATAAAAGGGTCCACTTTATTGCGGCCACTGTTTGGCATGTCAGCATATCATGTGACCCATTAAGCCATTAAGTATATTGGCACTTTGCTACTTTGTATTGTGTTCTTGACTTCCAGTTGAATCTCCTCCATTTATTGCCACTGTTAATCTGTTTTTTTTTTTTTTGTAGAAACCAACCTAGTACAATATTAAATCAAAAACTCTCTGTTGCCGTTGAGATACTAATACATTGTGAATGAATTTGAAATATATTTAGCACTTTAGGGAGTTTCTACCGTAACCGGAGATTCTCCCTTTTAGCTTTGTAACCCATGCGTGTCTACTTGGCTGATGAAGCTTTTCATGTTTTGATAGTCATAATGCTTTTCTAAAAAAATGTGTTTGTGTTTCATTACTCTTCAGTGTCTCTTTTCTGAATATAGCCTATTTTATGAGCCATGTTTAATGTTTTTTTTTAGTTTTTTTGTGTGTTTGAATGTTTGACATGTCCACCTAATCTCTCCGTTTTCTCATGACATTTACAGTGAAGATGCTCAATCACTCCTACTCTTTTCCTCTGTTTTAGTTTTTATGTAACTTTATTTTATTTAAATGAACAAGAGGTCCAACTTGTAGACATGAATTCCTATCAGGGATGTGAAAATGTGCAACATTGCCATTGAGAGATATGTGAACTGATTGTATTATCATCCAGCAGAGGGTCTACGATGTGTTTGTGTGTGCTCAGCAGAAAGACATGTTGCTGTTCGTACTATATAAGATGCAGCTATGTTTTTGAATTATATGTGTGGTTCATGGAGATTATTCAAATAAGCACAAGCTTGGGAAGAGGGGTTTGTTGTGGTGGTGGATCATGTCGTTCCGAACTCGTATGACCTTCTCTCATCTCTGGTACTCCAAAAAACGAAACACAAATTGAAGATATTTTGCTTTAATGAGATTTAAGAGTTACCAAGGATCCTCCTAAAGGATTTTTGACAGCTTTCAAGCCATTGAATGATTCAGAATTTCTCCTTTTGTGTTCCACAGAAGAATGAAGATCATACATATTTTGAAAGACACGAGTGTGAGAAATAATGACAGGATATTTATTGCTGATGTGAACTATCACAGCTATGAGTGTTTTTGGGCAGCTTAAAATGGTAGTTAGGTCCATATTTTCCATGAGGGTTTAAGAAGGAATTGGTTTGCATTCACCCCCCCCCCCCCCCCCCCCCCCCAATCTATAATCAGATAGAGTCAAGGCTCAGAGAAAATCCCAAGATTTAAAGCAAGCTATGAGGAAGAGATTGCTTCATACCATCACTGCACGACAATCTCGTCATACAAGTTTTAAAAACGAAAGCTCATATCGCTCAGAAATCCTTTATTTGGCGCGAACTGGAAGATTTCTCTAGGCGTAGTGTACGCTGGGACTCGTACAGGGTTTAATATAGACAGAATGCTGCTACATTTTGTCATGACGGATACGAATGGGTTGCTCAGTTTTTAAATGGTTTGAGCTGTTAATTATTTGTGCTATAATTACATTTTGGAGCATTGTAGTTTCCCTGTCTCACCCTTTACCGAGGAGATCATTGCTCAGAATATTTGATTAAATCACATTTATTTGACGTTTTACTTGTTCGTAGACACATGCAGTCTTTTTAAAAAAAGCTTTTTTTAAGACTTAACATATTTTCGACGTACTCTATTCTAAGAAGCAGCTTTTGCATTGACAATATTTTCTCATGCAAACATAATGTGAGGCAGTTCTATTTAAAATCTTCATAAACACCTTTGCTTTGATGCGTCAGTTATTTTTTTACGTCATACCTGTTCTTGTCTTTTAAATTCTTTTCTTTAAAAAAATTAAATAAAAATGCTTTATGTAAAATTTGCATAACAAATTGTAAATAGTAGATCGGCTGTTTCACGTGTGCTGTTCCTTTGTGAGGTAGCAGTTTGTTAAAAGCGTGCTCTCTTTGTAGTGAAACATAATATCTCACCTGCAGGTGAGGCGTACATACAGTATTTTTGTAAGACTGAATTTCCAAATGTACTGTGTACATTTTAAACATGTAAAAGTGAATTTGTCCCTTTTGCAGTACTGTACTTCATATGTCAATATTCAGAGCGGTGGAAATGATGGGTTTTGTTACAAAATGGAGATTGTTATTCGTTTGGGAAGTGAAATTAAAATATTGTCAGTTTCTAAACAATTAAATAAAACGAGGCTGGTTTTGGTTGTGGGTGAATCTCTCACACAGGGTGTAACTCTAGTGTCATATTCCACCCCGAAATCAAAAAAACTAAACGGCTGATAGTTGAGCACATTTAATTCTCTTTCGCCTAATAAATCTTATTGTAATATGAAAAAAAAAAGATTAAGTTAAATCGTTAAGTACAGTTAAATATACATATTGGTACTATATGTTGTACTGAATCTGATTTTCATGGCTGTTACAGTATTATTATTTTTTTAATTAGTAATAAAAATAGAGTTTTGATTTTGATTTTGGGGTGAAATATGACCTGGATGTTTCTTAGTTCGATATTTAGGCTAATGTTCTGGAACTTGGGTTTCATGCAAAGCCATAAAACAAGAAAACTGGGACTGGAAAGAATGTGTGTGTGTGTTTGACCTCATGGTGTAGGACATATTCACTCTACATCAAACCTAAGGACCAATTCAGAAGAATATTTTCTCAAAACAAGGCAGCAAAATCAATGTCTTTTGATTTTAAAGTAGTCATTTGTCCATTCTTGTTCTTTCTTTTTTTTTTTTGGGTACTGATGCTCCAGCTTATGTCAAAATCATATTTCTGCACAAATCCATCATTAACATTTTTAAAGAGGTTGATTTCTATTTTTTACTTTCCATCATACTGTGCTTTTTGATTGAAAGTACTTTGTGCCTTTGCAAGCCTTTCCTCGTACTTCTAAAGGACCTTTGTATATAATTAAATACTTAGATGTAGTGATTACTAGTTCTTAATCCACAAGTAAAAGACTACGGTTTGGTTTTTGGTTTGTAATTGACATTGTCTGGTCAAATTGTCTTTAACCAGTCTGTAAGTGTAGTCTCGAATACATCTGAACATTTATATCATGAAACTGCTATGCAGCCTCAACTCACTTTTATTTTACTTGTATTTAAAACATTGACATTCTCATCCACTGGTGGTTATTGCCTCTTGAAATTTGTAAGATCAAGGTTTTCGAGATTGTTGTCGATCTCAATGATTACAGGTTTTCTTGTTTGTTTGGGCAGTGGGTTTTTGAAGAACTTTTGTTAGTAAATGTTAAATTAAAAGAGGTTTGAAGAGCGCTTACCCCAATCACCAGCTGTTGTGTGTGTGTGTGTGTGTGTGTGTGTGTGTGTGTGTGAGGGGCACATTTTAAATGCACTCTTTGTACACAGTTTTTAATTTCGTTTGCTTTTGTTTGATGTGATTGTCCACTGCTTTTAAAGTTGTAACAGGACAGTGGTTCTCAACCCCTCTCATACACTAGGAGTGTTGATGGATTCAAATCTATAATTCTGCTTAATTTTGTGATTTCAGAGTTTTCGAGGAACTGTGTGTACCAACAACAGTTGTTAATGGGATTGATCTTAAATCGGTCAGTTCCACAGTGGAGGTGTTGGTTAGCTTGGACCAAATTTCCACATTGTGTTTTGGTTGTTAAGTGGCGCATTGCACGTCCTATTTCCACATTTATTATAACTTATTTTAAATAAGCCATCTCTCTGGCCCTTTGTAAGTCGGCTGGCGCCCCCTACTGGCCTCCTGGTTCAGAACCACTGTTTATAGGGATTCAACCGTTCATTCATGAGTGTGTAAGAATGATGTTCAGTATCGTGAACTAATGACATCTGATGTTTTTTTTGTTTTTGCTTTAATCAGTACATTTGTATACTCCTGCAGTTATATTTCTGTAAGATGTGCTGCTATATGAATAAAGATAGATATGAAGTTCTTTCCCTTGTGTCTTGTATGTTTTGCTATAGGTGTTTACACACACATTTTGCACTATATGCACTTTTAATGACACTTCAGGTTCTATTAAACAATCAAAATATGAGGAGTATGTCATATTGGGAAGATGAATATACTCTAAACTTGGTTAAGTTATTAAATTGACAAAATTGCTTGGCAAACTCCAGCATTTCTCCAGTTTTATTGTATAATGCAAAGGCATAGGGGAAACAAAAGCTCACTGGAAATAAAGCATATGTTGACTACAATGTAATCAGTTATTAATATTTTGTTGGTTCTCCCTTGTTTTTGTGTACAGCATCTATTCTCCTGGGCATCGACTCAATAAACATAACTTCTTCCCAATCCTCCTCGAGTTCTTCCCGAAGTTGAGCTTCATTGGAAGCCCTGCATGACTTCTCACAATTCAGCTTTATAATTTCCCAAAGGTTCTCAATGGAAACTGAGATTTTGAAATGCTGAGCATGAACACTTTCATTGTGCGCAGCTTTGTTGCATGAGCATCATTATCATGTCTGGAAATACATATTTGATCTCCAAACAAATCCTCCATATTTTGCTACATTGTGTTCAGCAGGATTCCCATGGATTGGCCCATTTTCAAAGTGCCAGCAACTTTGTAGATCCTTCCAGCTCCAGTGTCCTCAATCCCATGATGTTTCCCATGCCGTGTGTAACGGAGCCACGCATGTGTTTGGTGTGAAACACTCCAGTCGTCTCCTACGAACACACCCAACACCATCCAATGCTAGACTGGGACATGTTGACTTGTCGGATCTCTTATCTTCTGGTCTTATGGTCTTTGGCACAGTCTTTCAGTAGATAAAGCTAATCTGGTTTCTTTACTGGTTCACGAGCTCTCAATCCAGCCTTAACTAGCCATTGGCTTCCAGTTGAAAATGAAGTGGAGGTTCTGAGGTCTCATGCAGGTCTTAGAAAGCTGTTTTGAGGTGGTCCCACATTCAGGAGATTTTCCATCCTTCAGTCAAAATTTTCACAGCTCGCTCGTTTCCTCACTTACTCGTTTCCTCACTTACTTGTTTCCTCACTCATTTCCTCACTTACTTGTTTCCTCACTCATTTCCTCACTTACTCGTTTCCTCACTTGTTTCCTCACTCATTTCCCTTACTTACTCGTTTCCTCACTTACTTGTTTCCTCACTCATTTCCTCACTTACTCGTTTCCTCACTTGTTTCCTCACTCATTTCCTCACTTACTCGTTTACTCATTTCCTCGTTTCTTCGTTTCCTCACTTACTCGTTTCCTCACTTACTCGTTTCCTCACTTGTTTCCTCACTCATTTCCTCACTTACTCGTTTCCTCATTTACTCGTTTCCTCACTTGTTTCCTCACTCATTTCCTCACTTACTCGTTTCCTCACTTACTCGTTTCCTCACTTACTAATTTCCTCACTTACTCGTTTCCTCACTTGTTTCCTCACTCATTTCCTCACTTACTCGTTTCCTCACTTACTCGTTTCCTCACTTGTTTCCTCACTCATTTCCTCACTTACTCGTTTCCTCACTTACTCGTTTCCTCACTTACTCGTTTCCTCACTTGTCAAGTCAAGTCAAGTTTATTTGTATAGCGCTTTTCACAATACAGATTGTATCAAAGCAGCTTCACAGTATTAAATTAAAATAATACAACAAAGTTTGTTTCAAGAGGAATTTATTGATTGATCAAATTAAATTAAATATCCCCAAAATATCCCCAACTGAGCAAGCCAAAGGCAACAGTGGCAAGGAAC